>JALIGW010000005.1:10562500-11122500 GCA_023053685.1 Diadophis punctatus similis
TAGAAGGAGATGCTTTTGAGAAAATAAAATTGTGTTAATCATGCAATGTTCCCTACCCGTAAACATTAGAACTGACGTTGAAGCATAATTCACATTCACCTTTGTCCTTCATTGTAGGATCCAATTACACCCTCTCTTTTTTGAAGTTCATTAGCAAGAATGGTGGCAAAATGGAAGGAGGCAAATGGATCTAATTGCTATACAGCAATAGCACTTAGACTTATATACCGCTTTATAGTGCTTTACAGCCCTCTCGAAGCAGTTTATAGTCAGCATATTGCCCCCAACAATCTGGGTCCCCATTTTACCCACCTCAGAAGGATGCAAGGCTGAATCAACCTTGAGCCTGGTGAGATTTGAACTGCCAAATTACAGTCAGCCAGCAGTCAGCAGAAGTAGCCTGCAGTACTGCACTCTAACCACTGCGCCACCGTGGCTCATATATAGAGAGGATCTCTTGTAGCCATGGATGAGTGATTTTGTGGGACGGAGCCCATTGCTTGGTTATGCTGAGTGTTTTGTGGCTTTGTGACTTGTTCCCAGTATATTTTTATGTAGAGGTTTTATTATTTTTAAAATTGTGAGTTACCCAGAGTAACGTATGTGAGATAAGGGGTCACATAAATATACCAGATAAATACATAGAGTCATACATTTTAAAGTCTACAAAATTTAAAATGCAACCATCCTTATATTTCTTCTCCCCAAGTCCAAATCAATGTTTCCTAACCTTCACAACTTTAAGATGTATGGACGTCAGCTCCCAGAGTTTCCTTGCCAGTATGTTGACTGGAGAATTCTGGGAGTTGAAGTCCATACATCTTAAAATGACCAGGTTTGAAAACATTGGTCAAAGTGATGCATTCTATCTCTCTGTGATCGCAGAAACGTTCCAGTTTTCCATTACCCCAGATGTTCATGTTTCCTTTATTGTTACCTTTTCCTGTCCTGCCATATTCCCTGGCTTGGTCTGACAGTAGGCACAATGGGAAATAAGGCATCTTTAGGGGTAATTGGGGAAAGAATGGCGCGGGGGGAGGGAGGAATTTTCTAATAAAGAATAAAGATCAAAGAGTCACAATGACCCATGCAGTAAGTGCAAATGAGCCCAATTGTCTGCTCAATATAACAAATCAAACCAAACATAACAAACCAAACAAATTAAAGTACCTCCAATAGATAGCTGTCTCATCTCTCCACTTCAGCATATTAATTAGAAGCAACTACCATATCTCTAGGTACCTGATTCACTGTTAAAGCTCTGTTAGGGTTAGAAATCCCCCCCCCCCACATGTTCATTTCAGGAGTGAGTTCTAAGTTACCTCGCTGCCGGTTCGCATCTTCCCGTGCCGGATGGTGACGCCTCGTGGCCGCGCGTGCTTTGCATGCGTGCGCATGTGCAGTGCCAACCCCCCCCCAAAAGCCAAAAACAAGATGGTGATGCATGTGCAGCTTCCGGAAACTCAGCTTCTGCGCATGCGCAGAAGAAAAAAAAAACTGGGAAAATAAATAAATAAATAAATAAATAAATAAATAAATAAATAAATAAATAAATAAATAAATAAATAAATAAATAAATAAATAAATAAATAAAAAAGATGGCGGCGTCCACGGACCGGCACTTACAGAACCGGTTCCGTGACATCATCATGACATCACCAGCAGCTTGCTACCAGTTCGTGCGAACCGGTCCGAACTGGGAGGAACCCACCTCTGGTTCATTTGCAACTTAAAGCCATTATTTTGTCATAGGGATTCTGAGGTGAGAGTGAACGCATTCTGGTCTTCTAAGTAAAACCCTTTCATATATTTGAAAAACGCTCCCTTTCAGACTTTTCTTTAAAATCCTCCACTCTTTCTCGGTAGGATTTGGTTTCTGTTCTCCTGATAATCCCTGTTGTTTTCCTCTGGACCTGTTCCAGTTCATCTGTATTCTTCTTAAAGCTTTGTGCTCAGGAATAGGCATGAAATACAAAAATGGAAGGACACCTCGATTCCTACCATGGACGAATGGTTGCAGAAACTGATGGAGTTGGCTGAAATGGCAAAAGGGACTATTTTGATTAAAGAAAAGAACATAAGTACCTTTGTTTCCGCATGGAGACCGCTTCTGAACTTTGTGCTTGAAGTGGAAAAGAATGAAACTTTGATTTTGGGTTTTACCGATTAGGTTGATGGATCCTTATAGAAATGGCTTGTTTATATTATTATGAAAAAACAACAAGTTGAGATTTATGTTAATGCTTTAATTTACTGCAACATAGAGAGTCGGAAGTCAATGCTTCTTTTTCTTTTTTCTAATCCTTCCTCACTTCTCTTCCCCCTCTTCCTCTCCACCACCTTCCTATTTACTTTTGTATTTTGTGTCTTCTTTTATCTTGTAAAAGAAAAGAAAAGAAATAGGCATGAAATGATAAGAGGAGCAATAGCACTTAGCACTTCTATACCCCTCCATAGTGCTTTACAGCATGATACTTGAGACTGGGTCAGACCAATATGGACTCAAGTGGAACCTCCTCATTTTCAGGGGGAGATTTTTGGAAAAACATTGATTTTCTATTAGAATGTTGTTGAACAATCCAGGAAAAGGATCCTTCACGGGACAACTTAGGGGCTCAGAAAAGGGGGATATAATAAAGGTAAATATATTGCAAAAATACCATGCATGCTTATAGTAGCGTTTTTCCTACATGGTCCACCCACATAATTTCTTGCATTGACCATGTGACTCCCTAGAATATACTGCATTTCCTGGAATGACTAAGAAAAAGGAGAAGTGGGAATGATGCCTATTTAAAAAGAAAAGGCTATGCTTAATCAAAGCCAGAAAATCGCAATAGCATTTAGACTTATATACCGCTTCACAGTGCTTTTACAGCCCTCTCTAAGCGGTTTACAGAGTTCAGCATATTGCCCCCAACAATTTGGGTCCTCATTTTACCCACCTCAGAAGGATGGAAGGCTGACTCAACCTTGAGCCTGGTGAGATTCGATCTGCCAAACTGCTGGCAGTACTGCCCTCTAACCACTGCGCCACCGCGGCTCAAAATGTACTTGTAAACATCTCTCTACTTGTGCTTTACCTCATCTTGAGTCTCCTTATGAAGCCACACTGAGGAAACTAGTCCTAGTTTACTTCTGAAACTAAGTGCCTGAAAACAAAAGAAAAATAGAACAGTTCACTTAGTGACTGTTCAAAGTTACAATGGCACTGAAAAAGTGACCTAGGACCCTTTTTCACATCCCTGTGGTCATGTGATTTACATTTGGATGCTTGACAACTGACTCACATTTATGACGGTTGCAGCAGTGGTGGGGTGCTCCTGGTTCGGACAGGTTCTTTAGAACAGGTAGCGGAAATTTGCTGCTACTCGCTGAACCGGCAGCGATGACCAGCGGTCCATGCTCCCGAACCGGTCCTCCGGTCGCAGCGGATTGCAAACCCCCCCCCCTCTGCCCATGCGCAAAGACTTCTGTGCAATGTGCAGAGGATCATTTCCGTGCAGTGACGCGCACACGCAAAACGTGCACTTCCGTCGCGATGCGAACCGGTAGGGAAGGTAAGTAGAACCCACCCCTGGGTTGCAGTGTCTTGTGGGGGACATGTGATCCCCTGTTGCGACCTTCTGACAAGCAACGCCAGTGGGGGAACCAGATTCACTTAACAACTGTGTGACTAATTGAACACCTGCAGTGATTCACTTAATGACTGTGGCAAGAAAAGTGGTAACATGGCGCAAAACTCACTTAACCAATGTCTTAGCACTTAAGCAACATAAATTTTGGGCTCAATTGTGGTCGTAGGTCAAGGACTGTCTGTATAGTCAAGTAGTGACACCAATGTCCCTGTAACAACATTGCTCCTCTGCTTTCATTTTACAGAAACTGGTTACTGGTCGACTTTAAAAACAAAACAAAATCCCTAAGTTTATGTCTCCGCAGCGACAGCATTCTTTTCTTGTTCTGTGAGCCTCCTCTTGCTGCTGATGAGCCAAAATCAACACCGTTTGTGACTTTGCAAAGAGATTGCCTGTTGGGATTGGAGACAAGAATTCTGATTAGAGGATGGGTAGAACACCTTGTAAACATTATCTGACACCAACCGGAGGCGGGAGGGGTGGGAAATGGATGTCCCTGTCAATTTTCGGTTTTATCTGTCGAGAACTGACCTGCACCTCTGAAGGAGGCCTCTGGGTTGTGAAGTGCTTTGAAAAGCATTCATTTAGATGTATATCTGTTTACTGGAGATCAGCTATTATGGCAGTGATGAATAGGAGTCTGCTGAAAAGTTCTTTCTGCTCTACCCATGGTTATTAATTCTGCCAGGCTGCCAACGTTTATAGCAGGCCATTAATTATAAAGGCCTTCCTTATCTAGACCGTAACTGGTGTCTACATTTTGCTCGCTGTCAGAGAGATGAGTAGACGTAGGAAGGCATTCATTTCCCAGGCCCAAAAATATTGTGGGAAGGTGAATTGATTCCTTCCATCAGTCACATAAACATTTATGGCACCCAAACTTCTCTTATGGTTTCTTACCTCCAAAAAGACTCTCCTGAGAAACAAAATACTTTAACGTTGTAGCAAGTGATAAAGATTTATAATTGCTCCTACTGCTGGTTTTTTCCTCCCAGAAAATAGGGAGGAATGTATAATGTGTGTGTGTATGTGTGTGCGCGTGTGAGTGTGTGGATATCAATAATTATTTATTTCAGTTATAAACTGCTGAATTGAATCCACTAAAGAAGATAATAGGGAAATTACAAGTAGCACATTTCTGGACCTTTTATTAGATTACTGTGTGCTTTTTAACATTATTATTTAGAAAGTAAAATTGTGTAGCCATTTTGAGAACCTCAGTATTTTTTGTTTATTTTTTTTTGAAATGCATTTTTCTTGGTAGTTATTATTATAGTTAATGTTGTTTTAGACATTGAGCATAAATCTAAATAAATAGTATAAGTAGCAAATGAAGAATGTAAAATCAAGCAAACATTTTTCTTTTTAATTTTTTTATTAGTTTATAATATATAGTACAAAAATACAAAAGAAAATAGGAGGAAAATAGGGGAGGAAAAAGGGAAGGGAAAAGTGTAGGGCAAGGGGAAAAAAAGAAAGAGAAGGCATTGACTTTCAACTTCCTTTGGTGCAGTAGAATAAGATAGTAACATCAAACCTCAACTTTTTACTTTTACTTAATAATAATGTTATAAACTAGCCATTTCTATAACAACAAACCTATTAATCGGTAAAACTCAAAATCAAAGTTTCATTTTTCCCCACCTCAAGCACCAAGTCCAGAAGTGGTTTCCAAGTAGAAACAAAAGCAAATGTATTTTTTTCCTATAATCAAAGCAGTCCATTCGACCATCTCTGCTAAATCCATCAACTTTTGCAACCATTCATCCATTATAGGAATCAAAGTGTCCTTCCATTTTTTGTGCGTAAAGTAATCTTGCTGCTGTTAATATATATATGGTCCAGAAGGACCCTAACATTCAATTCCACACACATCATTTTGTAAAGAGAGTAGACAGGATGTTCCTTCAACAGTTAAAAGATAGGAAGAAAGAAAAGTAAGGATCCTTGTGAGCAAGGAAGTTGAGATATCCATGTCATAGATGAAGGCACCAATGAAAGTTAAATGTATTCAAGAGTTAGTCATGTTGAAATAATTAGTGCTTAATTTTGAGTTAGTCTACATCAGATTTCATGGTAAGATGAATTTGATATGTTTTTTCCCTTTCCTGTTATAACTGTACTATGTTGAATTCACAGCATAAGTCAGCATAAGACTGTATTATGGGAAAGCCAGTGGAGTGCAGTTATTAAATCAACAACAAATACCGAAATCTTGGCTTCTGCGCATGCGCAGAAGCAAAAACCAGCAAAAAATAAAAAAGCCAAAAACAAGATGATGACGCATGCGCAGTGCCGAAAAATCAGCTTCTGCACATGCGCAGAAGCAAAAACCAGCAAAAAATTAAAAAGCAAAAAACAAGATGGGGCGGCCACGGACCGGCACTGACAGAACCGGCTCCGTGACATCACCACCAGTTTACTATCAGTTCTACAGAACCGGTTAGAACCGGTAGGAACCCACCTCTGATCTCACAGCTTTGTTATTGCAGGAAAAATGGGAGACAAAATGCTATCTAACCACTTAAAAGGAAAGATGGGATGTAACCAAAACAAATAAATTGATATAAATAATAGATGACTCTCAGCATCACGTGACATTGCACTTCAAAATATTATCTCTTGAGGTCCCATAATAAAACTTCTGTACTTAATTAAAAACACTTGGGAATATAACAATGCCCAATAATAAAAAAGGAGTGATTCAGATTAAGGAAAAACACACACCATAATTCTCCACATCAAAGAATCTCTTAGAATCCAACTCTTTGTACTTTTGTTGAGAAATCCAAAACTTTGCTTTCAGAAATGATCCCACTAGGACCAAACTTGGGTGTTCTTGTACAACTTCTGCTTCTTTTGTTGAAAATGTCTCTGGCAAATATAACAGTTGATTTCTTTAGGTTGTTGTTGTTGTGCTCACTGAGCCAGTGTGTGGGAGGGTGGAAGGGCGAATTTAAAGGGCCATGGGTGTTTTATGTTCCATCTGTTATTTTTAACCCACTTGTCAAGTTCATCTTTCTCATTCTCTGTCACTGCTTTCTTTTACTACCACCTCACACTTTGTAAACTTTTTAAAAACTCCAGCAATAACACAAAACTCGTCTAATGTACTTTTTTTACATTCCAAACTCACAATATTCTCCATTCAATGCAGTGTTTTCTTGCTCTTCTCCAAATCTGCTTGCTCAATGCTCTCTTTACAAACAAAGGTTCCTCTCCTTGCATAAGAAAAGAGATTTTTTCCCCAGAACATTGTTTGCATGGGGTGATATGAAAATGCAGTCCTAATGTGACCACGCAAAAGGAATTTACACTTTAACCTTCAGTTTTGTAGCGAACATGTTTCTCCCTGCCTGATAATTATACAAAACAGCTTTTGTTTCTTATGAAATTTCATGGGTCTATCTTAGCAAAAAAATGGATTACTTTCAGAATAAGACACTTCCAGAAATAACTTGTTCTCTTAGGACAGAATAACTCTTAGAAGTTATTCTGATGACTAAACAGGACAACAAATTTAATTACGAGATGGGAAGGAAATGACTTGCAGATATTTTAATTTTATTCTTTGTTAGGATTCCTGCATCTACATTGAGTATGTAGACTACACAAATTTTTGATTTGGAAATTGGATTTGAAGATGATTTGTTTGATCCTCTGAAATGAAGCAAGTCTCTGGTTTAAAAAAAAACCCCAATCCAAATTTGAGTGGTTGAATAGATTTGATGTCCTAATCTGATTCAAATTGGATTGCTTTCTCACATGCATAAAGTAATCCAGTTCTGACACTTCAAATTAACAGCTTGGATTTATTCAAATTGAATCAGATTAAATTTACAAAGGTTTAACATTATTTTTTTCTGACAAGGGTTGCCTTAACTCACAACTAACTGTCAGAGGCCACATCGTAGATGGTACCAGACAAGTAGTATTTAGAGACAGGATCAATAAAGGAAAATATTTGTAACTCAGGGTTGAAATGAGGGCTCTTTAGTTCGGTTGTTTTCTTGCAGACATCATTACCCAAACTAGGTAGCATCATCAGTGCATCATTAGACAGGATCCAAAGTGGGAGAGGATTAAAAATACAGTCTCTCTGACATTCTCGTTTTATATTTTTTTATGACATTCATCTTGCCTTCCTTTTTCATTGTCTTTCTGGTATCCATATTTCTCCCCTTTTTTAATGAGATGAAGTTCCTTTTCACAAGGAAAAGGCAGATAAATAAACAGCTGCAGGTCCCTTTTTCTTGCTTGAAGCTTTAAGAGATGTGACTTCTCTTGTAGCAGCTACCTTTCAATCTATGCAAAGATAGCTAATATACCGTTTTGAACAACAATAATTGCAATAATAAATGAAGATATTAGCCTCTGTTATTAGCCTAACTCCCAAAGGACTCTGGGCGGCTTAACAACAAAATAAACATTAAAAACATCTTACACATTAAAACAATTTAAAACCCATGCATATCATTTCATGGCTGGATCTCGCCGATTACAACCGGGAGATCAACGGCCCCAGGCCTGCCGGAAAAGCCAGGTCTTTACTGCTTTTCGGAAGGCCAATAGGGTGGGGGCAGTCCGGATCTCCGGAGGTAGCTGGTTCCAGAGAGCCGGGGCAGCCACAGAGAAGGCCCTCCCCTGTGGGCCCGCCAGCTGGCACTGTCTAGCTGACGGGACCTGGAAGAGACCAACTCTGTGGGATCTCACCGGTCGCTGGGAGGAATTCTGGGAGTTGAAGTCCACAGGTCTTAAAGTTGCCCTGCCATAGATACAGCTTGATTTCAGCTCAGCTTATCTCCGCCTGTTAGTTATGTTAGCTAGAGCTGATGGGAGCTAAAATCCAAAACAATCCAGAGTACCTTCGCCATTTTCCCTTTCTCATTTAAACATGATTTATAGTACTTACTAGTTTTACACATATATTTCAGGTTGTAATAGAAGAAATGTATACAATTATATAGGAGTTTAAACAGGCAGGCCATGGGAACTGTGATGTGGGACATGGGTTGAGAGACCCAGCTTTAGTTTCCCATTGACCATAGTAATCCCTCAGAAATTTGGGGCCAATCATTTGTAGCCTACAAAGTTATTTTTGTAGAAATAAAATGAAGAGAGACCCTCAGTCAACCCTCTTTGAAGCTGTGTGAAGGCCCCTCCTAGTCATGACTGCCATCTGCTCTTTGAGCAGGAGTTGAGAGTCCTCAAGAACCCCCAAGTTGTGCACTGGGTCCGTTTGAAGCATCACAACCCCATCCAGAACCAAAGATGCCACAGCCCCAGAAATGGAAGTTCCCAATATTCCCATGTTGAGTAGGAGAGGACACCAAACCCCACATAGTAAGGGTGGGTGGGTGGGGGGAGGAATTGCTCACCACCACTACCCGGTCGCCACTGACTGGTGTCAACCCTGGAGAAAGAAGAGTAACCAGCACAATACAGTGCCATCCGCTTCAAAACTCCGGAACTGGTCCAGAAAGATATCGTGGTTAATGATATTGAAAGCTGCTGTCAGGTTAAGCAGAGCAAGGCTGGTTGCACAATCCCATCCCGCTCTCCAGAGATCATCTAAAAGTGTGACAAGTGCCATTTCTGTCCCATATCCAGGCCAGATCCAGATAATCCACTTTATCTAGGGTTCTCTGAAGCTGCTGCCTGACCACCTTCTCAGCCAAAAAGGGAAGATTGGACACTGGACAAAAGAGGTCCACTATGGTAGAGTCAGGGGCGGGTTACTCACTTACTTCGCTGCTGGAGCCATGTGCACGCATCTCCACGCTTGGGGGCCTGCACGCTCGCTACGCGTTTGCGCCCCCTCACGTGATTTTGCTTCTGCGCATGCGCGGAAACAAAATCACGTGAAATCTCACGAGGGGAGGCATGCGCGCATGAGATTTCAGCACGATTTTGCTTCCACGCATGCGCAAAGGCAAAATCTTGCCGAAATCTCTCTCTCTCTCTCGCGTCCCCTCATGAGATTTTGGTGCGATTTTGCTTCCGCGCATGCGCAGAAGCAAAATCAACCCAAAATCACCGAAAAAAATGGCGACGCGCTGAGTGGACCAGCAGAGAGGGCTCCGGAGCGGTTGCGCAATTCGCCGCTCCCTACCAGAGCTGCGCACTGGGCAGCTCCGGCAGGAACCCACCTCTGGGTAGGGTCCAGTGATGGCTTCTTGAGGAGGGAGCAATCCAAGGCCGCCTCAAGAGGCAAAGGAACAACCTCCACCTCAATGAAGACTTTACCACAGTTGACTCATATGACAGCCCCTGGGCCTCCTTAACAGGCCAGGAAGGGCATGAATCTGAAGAGCAGGTGGCCGAGGTCACAGCACTAAGGACTTTCCCCACTTCCTCAGGCCCCATAGATTCAAACAATTCCCAGATAACCAGACAAGGCTCCTCCCAGGGCATTTTCCTTAAATCACAACAAGGCTGATGTCCAGATGTCCAGCTATGAGAGAATTCAAACGACTTTGTTCTTTAAGTGTCTCCAACCAGCCAGCACAAAGGTTGTAAAATTTAAGGAGAGAGGCAAGCTAAGCATCTAAGCAGGCAGAAGATAAATGCTATTTAATCATCATCAAAGGTGAGACAAGGGTACAGCAAAAGACACTGCGCACCAGAAGCTAAATCCCAGGGTGAAAATCTTTTACAAATTCATCATTCTTGTAATTTTGCTCTAAAAAGGAAGTATCAAATGGTTGCAATAAATCATTACCTTAGCCAAGACAAGATCGGACGCATCACTGTGTCTCCTTTCCTTCTTTCCTCCTCTCCTCTCCTCTCCTCTCCTCTCCTCTCCTCTCCTCTCCTCTCCTCCCTCTCCTCTCCTTTCCTTTTTTCCTTTCCTTTTTTCCTTTCCTTTCCTTTCCTTTCCTTTCCTTTCCTTTCCTTTCCTTTCCTTTCCTTTCCTTTCCTTTCCTCTCCTCTCCTCTCCTCTCCTCTCCTCTCTTCTCCTCTCCTCTCCTTTCCTTTCCTTTCCTTTCCTTTCCTTTCCTTTCCTTTCCCTTCCCTTCTCCAATTACTACTCCTCAGTGGGAACTTTTGAATGGATGTAGTGCGATACTGATCACATTTGTGATGTATTCAAGAAGCACATAAGTCCCGTCACCACAGAAAAAGCAAATGGAGTTTGTGTTTACATCCTGAGCACATGCTGCAATTAAAAGGGAGGTAGGAAAGTAACTTTTCTTCTTCCTCTTCCTCTCTCCTTCATGTACACCTGCAGAGCCATGCCAAACTGCAACCACACAACTGCCCTGTAAAAATAGCTTCTTCCCCCAGAGAATCACAACCAACCACATGTCTCCCCTCCTGCCCCCTCCCACAGCTGAAATCAAAGGAGGAGGTGGAAACCTTGCAAAACTGGTTCCATGGCTTTCAAACTCTGTGTGAGCAGAGAGATTCAGTGCTGCTAGACATGCTTTGGCCAGGTAGACTCTGATGGGAAAATGTCCTAACAGTGGGAAGAAAAAACCTGGAATCATGCTGCATAAATTAATCAACATATATCAATCAGCATCACTATGCATAAAGCACAATCTAGGTTCGCCCAGGAGCAGTTTAGTCTAGCCAGGTTTGGAAACGTTAAAAAGCTTAATGAACACAATATATGGTATATTGTATATTGATAAGGACTGTTATGCAGATTTAATGGATCCTTTTTTCAAAACAAGAAGAAGAAAGAAATAGGCTTTATGTTTCGGTGAAAGTGCAAACGCTGTTCCTTGCAGCTCATAAGCCAACATGTAGACCTCGTTTCTGTTTAACGGGAATCAGTTTTAAAAACAGGGAGGCAACATTACAGAAAAATGCATTTCTTTTCTCAGAGCAGTGGCATCATCGTGGGAGGTGTGTATGTTTGTTCAAAAGAGTCAAGATGGTAGCCATGACAGACTGATTGAAGCCCTACCCTTTTTTTACATGTCACACATACATTGCAGATTAAAAAAAAGGAGTGGGTAAAAAAAGGGGGTGGAGCTTTAATTGTGTACTTACAGTTGCGCTGTTGATATTTTTTGGCCTCCCTTGTGAAACTCTTGCAGAGACAGGTTGTCCTCGACTTACGAACACAACTGAGCCCAACATTTCTGTTGTTAGTGAATCACTGCAGCTGTTAAGTTAGTAATCTGGTTGTTAAGTGAATCTGGCTTCCCCATTGACTTTGCTTGTCAGAAGGTCGCAAATGGTGATCACATGATCCTGGGACATACCAAAGGTCATAAATATGAACCAGTTGCCAAGCATTTGAATTTTGATCACATTATCATGGGGATGCTGCAATGGTCGTAAGTGTGAAAAACGGTCATAAGTTACATTTTTCAGTACCGTTGTAACTTTGAACAGTCAGTAAATGAACTGTTGTAAGTCCAGGACTATCTCTAGTGCAGGGGCAGGTTGCTCACTTACCTTGCTACCGGTGCGCTGCACGCGCATCACCACATTTTGTGCTTGTGCACATGCGTTTTGTGTGTGCGCGTGTACCCCCTCGCTGCACGCATGTGCCCCCTCGCACGATTTTGCTTCCACGCATGCACGGAAGCAAAATCGAGCTGAAATCTTGCGATTTTGGCATGCACGGAAGTGAAATCTCACTGAAATCTCTTTCTCGCGCCTCCTCACGAGATTTCTGCGCGATTTTGCTTCCACGCATGCACAGAAGCAAAAATTCACTGAAAAATTCACAAAAAAAGATGGCGACTCTTAGGCACCGGCAACCGACTGCACCAGGTCGGTAGCCTCTTGATTACATCACCAGGCCACCACTACCTGTGCGATAGAGTGGACCGCACCGGTAGGAACCCACCACTGCTCTAGTGTAGAACAACCTGGCCTCACTGCTCAAACCCCTCTTTTATAGAAGAACAGAGTTGGAAGGGACCTTGGAGGTCTTCTAGTCCAACCCCCAGGCAGGATACCATATACCATTTCAGACAAATGGTAGTCCAATCTCTTCATTAAAACCTCAGTGATTGAGCACCCACAACTTTTGAAGGCAAGCCATCCCACTGATGAATTATTCTGTCAGGAAATGTCTCCTTTATTTCTAGGTTGGTTCTGTCCTTGATTAGTTTTCATCTATTGCTTCTTGTCCTGCCTTCAGGTGCTGTGGAGAATAGATTGACCCTCCCCCTCTTCTTCATGGCAGCCCTTGACATATTCGAACACTGCTTCATGTCACCCAAGTCCTCTTTTTCATTAAATGAGGCATATCAAATTGTGCCTGGATTGTGAAGATATATTGTGAGGCAGAACTTGTGTAGTTCTCTCTGCATGTGCTTAGATGCTTAACTCTAGAAATTCTTTGAGATTAAATGAAATTCTGGAGATTTCTTTTCCAGGCTATCTCCACTTCATTTCCCAGACTGGTTTTCTTCCTTCCATTTGGACCTTGGGTTGAAATTCTGAAAAGGAAATTTATATCAACTCAAGGCTGCTGCCTCGTGTCAAACTCACCCTAGTCTTGATTCACAGCAGGATCATCTTAAGGCTCACTAGGATAATGCACATAAAACATTTGTAACATATTCTAAAGCACTATGTAAGTGCCATGTATGATTATAAAAATCTGTAAACAATTCACTTATAAATTAAGCCCTGAATTCAATAAACATAATTTTAGGGTCAGAATTATCCTTGTACTTTTCCCCATTGTTACCCTTTTGGGGGAGAATTCTGATGAATTAAGTTTGCTGTGGTGTGTCACGTAAATTATTCTCAGATGTCTTCTTTCATTCATTACATTAAATTGGTATACATTGTGTGTGTGTGTGTGTGTGTGTGTGTGTGTGTGTGTGTGTGAGTTTTATTATGGATGGTTCTTCCTAAAATTTCCATCACTTTCCAATATTATATTCATCATGAATGAATATTCTCCAATCCCTGCCTGAAATTTGGATGGTCTTAGAAGGTCTACCTTCATCCATTTGATTCAAGTTCCTCATAGCATCTGTACTCCTCTTCTTATAGAACATGTGTGTTCAACCTGTGGCCCAAGAGCTGCATACAGTCATGGACAATCTGTAATGTGACTCCCAAAAGATCAAAACTTCCAACATTATTATGTGATTTATATACATTAACTATATTATATATTTTTATGCGGCCCAAGACAATTCCTCATCTTCAATGTGGCCCAGGCAAGTCAATAGATTAGATATCCATGTTTTAAATTATCTTTCGGTTCCAGGCCTGCTGTACATATGCTTACCCACAATATAGGCATCTTCTAATCCTAGTGCCAAAGAAAATATTTTTTTAAATATATTTGGTATATATTTGGTATCTGGTATATTTGCACAACACACACATTAACTTGTTTTCCAATTAACTGTAAGTTTTCATGAATCATAAGTAGGTTGGGTATATGTATATGTAACAATCTAGGATACATAGGGTTGGCTAACAGGTGTCATGCTAACCTAATTCAAATATATTTATAGATTAAAAATCGGTAAACCTATAGAAATTGATGTACTGAAGAGAAGAGGTAGCAAATTGGAAAATGAAGAAGTAACAAACTTTCTTATTCAGAAAACAAAAATAAAGTAGTAGTAATTGGTAATTAGTCTGGATAAATCTGTTCCATTATGATTTTCTGAAGTTCATTATTAATTGAAGTTTCCTCTGTATTTCAGTGAAATGCAGTGCAGGTTTCCTTCAATTTAAAATCCCAAAAATATCATGGCTATTATGTATGTTAAAAAGGACATCATACTTAGAAAACTTCCAAAAATGTTTCCCTTGATTTTTAAGACAAGTCTTTAAATCCATATCAAAATTTTAAAAAACCAATTTTAGGTTCCTTCTCAGAGACAGCACATTTCAAGCAATATATTGTTTGTTTTAATTTTTTTTTTCTAGCATTGTAAATACCCACTTATTTGTTTCAATGGTATATCCATCCAGATTTCCACTTTTCAGTTAGACCCTATATTAATAAAATACTATTGTCTCACATTCTTTCCATTCTTTTTCTTTCTTTTTTGGAGTGAGTCACGGGGCAACAATTTTTGGGCAAGCTGAACAGAAAGAGCTCTCTTTAATTTCCGTGGGCACACGGAGTACCAGCATCTGGACAAAGTTAACAGCAGTCACAAAGTGTGTGTAGTATTTAAACATCAGAACTCAGTCTCTCTTTCTAAATATTAAGAGGCATTTGGCTAATACTTCTATCAGGCCGAACTGTAGATGTTTAAAATATTACTATTTTCAAAAGTTTCTCTAACCACCATTTTAGGTCTCGGGGAGATTTGAGTAAGTAATAAAGAATAAAGAAGTAAAGAATAGAAGCTGTTCATTTAGCTATTACAAGAGTGTCTACTTTAAATGTCTGTATAAATTGTCTCTTGGGATATGGATAATTAATTCTGCAAACTCCAAGCTATGTCTCCTAAAAATCAAGAGAATTCTTTCTAAGGTTTATTCATTCTGGAACTCCTGAAAAATCTTCAATTGACTCCTTCTTCAGCATCTGTTGGGACAGCTTAGATCAGGGATGTCAAACTCATTGTCACAGTGTGATTATTGTCAGTTGTATGCATATGCAGAAAGCATATGCATATAAGGTTGACTCAGCCTTCCATCCTTCCAAGGTGGGTAAAATGAGGACCCAGATTGTTGGGGGCAATATGCTGAACTCTGTAAACCGCTTAGAGAGGGCTGTATGAAGCGGTATATAAGTCTAAGTGCTATTGCTATATGCAGAAAGCTGCACCCCTATCTATTATAATGGTACATTCCTACCACGTGATATAATATTCTTGTACGCATGTGTGCATTCCTAAATCTCCATTCTTCTTGACTTGACTCTCGACTGATCAAGTCCCATTTTATAGCAGAAATGTAAACAATCAGAATGTATTGTTTTTGTATCAAAATCAATATTTTAATTAGACTTTTAAACTTCGGTTTTATTTCTAAATGTTTGAATTCCGGGAGAAAGATCTATTTCGCCTCTGTGAGATTAATTGTCATTTCATCACTCATGGCCCGCAGGCCGGATGTGTCATGTACTGGCCCCACTCCCGCCCGGTTTAGCGAAGGGGAAAAAAAGTCCTGATACGTCACATGATGCCACTGTGACACCGTGAGTTTGACACCCCCTGGCCTAGACATTTTGGGTTGCAAGGATTAATTGCATCATTTGCCATGGACTATAGCTTGCCGACTTCTCCAATGCCTCCCACTTATTGCACTCTGGGACTGTTAGCGGGGAGGAATCAATCCTCCGAAGGTCGATGGATCTTTGCTCCTTTTGAAGTCATTCTTACTTAGAAAATAAAACCGAGATTCATATCTAATTAACAAAATATTTATTTCAGTAGAAAATAATAAAAAAAATCCTTAGTAAGCTACATCTTATCGGCTAATGAATAAATCACTTCTACCTTCCAGCAGAAATGGCGGAAGAGAAGGAAGGAGGAAACTTCAGGAATGCAGGCGTGAGTAATAGAATATATCATACGTCTGTTTGACCATAAATACAAGAAACAGTAAAAAAACATAGAGATGCAAAAACTGACAATATTCACATCGTGACAGGGACAGACTGCAAGAACTAGAAATTCATCTGTTTTGGACATGGTGCCTTTGCATGATGTGTCCTCAGTAGGGCAGAGAAGAACTGGAAGTAATAAATCCTTCCTTCTGATAAGATATGCTCCAGTAGCGACTAATTCTCTCTACAAACCTCTTTTTTGTTTGACTTCTAGCTCTCATTTCTCTATATCATTATAACTGGTTAGGGTTATTCTGTACACCAGGGGTGGCCAACTATGGCAACTTTATGACTTGTGGACTACAACTCCCAGAATTCCTGAGCCAGCCTAAAGTTGCCATAGTTGCTCACCCCTGTTCTACAATCTTACAACAGGACAAAGGTCTTATAGATTGCACGTTAATTGTGGCAGAAACCTTAGTGCACTACAGTTCTTCTCATCAGACAAATGATACATTATTCACAGTTGGGAGACAGATACATATGTTTGCACATACACGCAGACATTTACCAATTTATCACTATATCCATTTGCACCCATTGTTTAGAAATCAATGGAATATTTTCACAATTATTTTCACAATGGAATATTTCACAATGGAATTTCACAATGGAATATTTTCACAATGCCACAGAGAGGAGGAGGTCAGGCTGTTCTCTATGGCACCAGAACGCCAAACTAGGAATAACGGATGGAAGCTGACCAAGGAGAGATTCAACCTGGAAGTGAGGAGAAACTTTCTGACGGTGAGAGCGATCAACCAGTGGAACAGCTTGCCAGCAGAGTTTATGAGAGCCCCAACACTTGCGACCTTCAAGGAGAGACTGGACTGCCATCTGTCTCAAATGGTGTAGGAACTCCTGCTTGAGCAGAGGGTTGGACTAGATGACCTACAAGGTCCCTTCCAACTCTAATAATAAATCTAAATTACTATATTCTATAATAAATCTAAATTACTATATTCTATATACTATAGTCAAACTGGCGGCCCATGAGCCAGATGCGTCACGCACAGGCCATGCCCACCCTGGCTCTACAAAGGCAAAAACACCACAATACATCTCGAGAGGTCACATGACGTGATTGAGTTTGACACCCGTGTTCTATAACTTTGGAAAACAGAACAAACAAGGTATTTTTGAAAATACTATTAGAAATAGTGGTGTCTGGCAATCAATCAAATATATTTATTGAGAACATATTTCAATATTTATTGGAATGACAAATGCCATAATATTTTTAAAATCCATATTCCAACGAATTCCCAATAGCCTCATATATCTAAGTTGTATCCTTAGATATCCTCAATTCTGAGACAATAACAAAATTGCACAGTGTTTGCATCAAGTGCCACTCCTTTGGATTATATGGGCACATCTGTGCATGTTTTCTTAGCAGCATAGTAAAAGCGGTTTAGCACCAACAACTTTCAAAAAGTTTTTATCCTGATTTCCTGCTCTATTTTATTTGTTAGATTTATAAGAGGCCTGGGAGCATTGTGGAAGTTGAAGTCCACACAGTAATAGAATAATAGAACAGAACAGAACAGGAACAGGAAGAGAACAGAAACGGAACAGGAACAGGAACAGGAACAGGAACAGGAACTAGAACTAGAACTAGAATAGAATAGAATAGAATAGAATAGAATAGAATAGAATAGAATAGAATAGAATAGAATAGAATAGAATAGAATTCTTTATTGGCCAAGTGTGCTTGAACATACAAGGAATTTGAGCTCTCAGTGTACATACAAACAACAAAGTGATAGTCATATATCATAAATCATAAGATACAATCATAAATCATAAGATAACAGTAACAATTGATAAATCATAATATACCAATAGGAGAAGATAGCAGGAAAGATGAGGGGTGAGAAAGATGAGAAGAAGAGGAGGATAATAGCAATACAGCCTACTACATGGGTAAATATCTTTAGACATAATACAGTGCTGTGGGAGTTAGATGTTTAGCAGCGCGATGGCACGGGGGAAGAAACTATGTTTGTGACTAGTTGTTTTGGCATGCAATGCCCTATAGAAGCATCTTGAGGGAAGAAGTTGAAATAGTTTATGTCCAGGATGTGAGGGGTCTGTAGATATTTCCTCAGCTCTCTTTCTGGTTTGTGCAGTGTATACAGATCCATGAAGGAAAGAAGGCTGGTTGCAATTGTTTTTTCTGCGGTCCTAGCTACTGTGTTTCCCCGAAAATAATTTATTTATTTATTTATTTATTTATTTATTTATTTTGGTTTTCTTATATGCCGCCCAACTCCCGAAGGACTCAGGGCGGCGTACAACAGAGAAAATACAAGAATAACCAATTTATAAATATACTTAAAAACAAATATAAAAATTAAAAACACAGTATTAAAATCATCCAACAACCGTTCAGCAAGCATACATACTTGGGGGTAAGCTCGAGTGGATTAAGCTCTACCCCCAGCCTGCAGGAAAAGCCATGTCTTAACGGCTTTTCGGAAGGCCAGCAGGGTGGGGATAGTTCGGGTCTCTGGGGGAAGTTGGTTCCAGAGCGCGGGGCCGGCCACAGAGAAGGCTCTCCCCCTAGGGCCCGCCAGCCGGCATTGCTTTGCCGACGGGACCTGGAGGAGGCCAACTCTGTGGGCCCTAACCGGTCGAAGGGAAGTGTGAGGCAGAATGCGGTCCCGGAGATAGCCTGGTCCTAAGCCATGAAGGGCTTTAAAGATGGTGATCAACACCTTGAATTGGACCCGGAGACCGATGGGCAACCAGTGCAGCTGGCGGAGTATAGGTGTCACGTGGGTGTACCTTGGCACACCCACCACAGCACGCGCAGCCGCATTTTGCACCAACTGAAGTCTCCGGATACTCTTCAAGGGTAGCCCCATGTAGAGCGCGTTGCAGTAGTCCAAGCGGGAGGTGACAAGGGCATGAGTGACCGTGAGTAGAGCCTCCTTCTCCAAGTATGGCTGCAACTGGTGGACCAGGCGAACCTGTGCAAAGGCCCCCCTAGCCACAGCAGAAAGATGATGATCCAATTTTAGCTGTGGATCTGGGAGGACCCCCAAGTTGCGGACCTGATCCGAGGGGGTCAGTTTCGCTCCCTCGAAAGCCAAGGAGGGACAGTTGTCGTAGTCCTTAGGAGGCAGTATCCAAAGCCACTCAGTCTTGTCGGGATTAAGTCTGAGTCTGTTCCTCCCCATCCAGATCTTAATGTCGTCCAGGCACCGGCACATTACATCAACTGCCTCACTGAAGTCAGATGGGGTGGTGATGTACAGCTGGGTGTCATCAGCGTACTGGTGAAAACACACCAGTAATCCCCTTTCTTATATTTTTTTGAACCCTGAAATAAGCGCTTGGCCTTATTGTCATGCACTCAAAATCCCGATTGGGCTTATTCTCAGGGGATGTCTTATTTTGGGGGAAACAGGGTATCCATTGAAGTCTGTACTTGTCCTGTTTGGTTGCTGTGCCAAGGTTGGGAGACCCTGTTAACTTATCACGTAGAATTCCCTTGAGCCTTTTTCAAACCCTAAATACTAATTAACTTAGCTGAGGCAATGTGACTAATGTTATTAGTTTCTCTCAGCCTAGCAAGTGTTAATTTATAAACTCACAATCCAAGCAAGCTCTAATTACGTCAATATCAGAGTTCCCCAACTTTTCTGGCTTTGCAGACTGATGGAAGGGGGAGGGGATGGTTCCGCGTGAGCATGCAAGCTCGTGCGCAGCTCCATTTGTGTGAGTGGTGGGCATGTGCGCTTGCCACTCGCACAAATGGAGCTTGCACGCACATGCGAGCCCGCTGCTTGCGTAAGTGGGGATCTGTGCACGCACGTTCGCACGCCGCTTCCATGGCCCGGTTCTGAATGGCTCACGGTCCAGGAGTCGGCCCCAGTCTGCGGGTTGGGGACCCTTGATCTATATGCTGTGCAGATAGATTTTCTTATCTTCTTATTAGCAGCCCTTGTATGTCTACCAAATTTGGATCCAATCTCTAAGAAAAAGAGACCTTTTCGATGCTGGATTGTATTTACTGGACACAGTATAGTCTTCAGTCAGGAAGTTTGTCACAATGTGAATATTGTCAGTTGTATGTCTATGCAGGGTGATACACCCCTATCTAATATTCTGGTATATTCCAATACAAGCAGAACACGTGATATGATGTGTACGCATGTCTACATTCCTAATCCACCATTAATTCTCTTCTGCCTTAGCTTTTGACCTGAACGGTCGTGTTTCTTAGCAAAGATGTAGTTATTCAGGATTTATTGTTTTTGTACTGAAATAAATATTTTCTATTAGACATTTAATCTTGGTTTTATTTCTAACTGTCTGAATTCCAAGTAAAGATCCAAACGTCGCCTCTATGAGATTTTATTCTCATCCTAACAAAGTTATTTCTATTGTAAGGTATATTGCAAAATAATGAAACAAAGATGTAAAAACTATCATCGGGATGATGATTAATTATGCAATCCTCCACAACTTTCGATAATTATGAAATATCTCAGTGACTCTTTCAGGATTTCCACTCTTGCCCAGAGCTCTGGCTACTTGTGGATTTCTTTGTTGAAGCTCTTTCAGAAATAGGATTAATTGTGGGACGGTGCAGATGGATTTTCTGAAGAGTGGTAAAAAGTATGTGGGGAAATCCATATTCCATGCCTCCGCTGGACATATGTCAAAACCCTGGTGTTTCAGTGTTTGCCACCTACGCTATGAAGTCTGTATATCACTGAGTCATGCACTGTTAAAAAAAAGTAGTTGTCAATTTCCCTCGGGGGAAATGAAGACTATTTTTTCTTGATATTTCAAAACACTGTAGCAAAGATGAGGATTCTTCATAAAGTTCCCTATTTGAATTTTTCTCTCTTTTCCTTCTGTAGAGAGGCATTGATTGAGTTATCAGATAGAAAGAATGGCTTTGCTAATCAAGAAAACCACCTCATTGAGTGGGATATGCAATGAAATCATCTCCAGGGCTAATTCCCTGACATGCCAAAAACATCACATTGTATTGACATCCAGCAGGAGCTTTGAATGGTCAGATGTTCCACAGGCGTAAAATGGGAAATGCTCTTGATTGAAAGGGATAAAGGTGAACTTGGAGTCCAGTTTTCCAATTACTCAGGGGTGTCTGTAGATCTAAAGCAGGGGTGTCAAACTTGATTTCATTGAGGGTCGCATCAGGGTTGTGTTTGACCTCGGATGACTGGGGTGTGTGGCCATGGTGGGCTTGGCCAGCTCGACATCACTCTTATCGGGGGCACCTGTGGTGGCAGGACTTCCCTGAGACCCTCCCTCACTCTCATTATAATCTCCCTCCCTCCCTTTTCTTCTTTTTTCCTTCCCTCTTCATTCTCCTTTATTCTTCCTTCCCTCTTTCCTTATTTTTCCTTCCTTGCTCTCTTCCCATCTTCCGTTCTTTTTTTTTTTTTTGGTCTTTTCTCTTTCCCTTTCTCCTTTCCTGTCCCTTCTTGCATGCTCAAATGCAAAAGTGGAAACATTTCTCCTTCTGTTTTGTTTTTAGTTTGTTTTGATAGGCACCCCACCCCCACCCGAGCTCCCTTTTCGCTGGCAGAAGCACAGCGGGCTGGTCTTTTGCTGTTTCCAGGCTGGTCCCAGATCTAAGCACCCTGCAGGCCGGATGTAGCATGCGGGCCTTGAGTTTGACACCCCTGATCTAAAGGGATTCTGTCTATGATGCCTGTAGGTCAGACATCCATATGTTGTGGCTTCACTTCTGAGTTCTGTCCTTACAATCTATTCCTTCGAGGGTGTGTGTGCTAATGGTGATCTTCTGTCTTCTTCTTGGTCCTTTGTTGTCGTTCAGTCACTAAATTGTGTTTGGTTCTTCGCGATCCCATGGATCATAGCACACCAGACTTCTGTGTCCTCCACTGTCTCCTGGAGTTTGCTCAAATTCATATTCATTGCGTCAACGACACTATCTAACCATCTCATCCTCTGCTGTCCCCTTATCCACTTGCCTTCAATCTTTCCCAACATCAGCATATTTTTCAACGAGGCCTCTCTTCTCATTGGCTGGCCAAAGTATTTGAACTTCAGCTTCAGTATCTGTCCTTCCAAAGAACTTTGTTGTTACCTTTTCTTCACATTGTGAAAAGCCATTCTTGGGCCTGGAGAAGAATGCAGGCAGAACTTCTGCTGGATCTTCCTCAATGGCAGGTGTCAGGCTGAAGCCATTTTAGTTGGGGTCTTTGGCCTGCCACTCTTTATGCTATTTTAAAATGTATTCGTAGCTGTGGGAATTTGGGAGGGGTAGTTGCATGAGGGATGTCTGCATGTAGCCATAACAGATTCCTTCTAGATTGTCAAGGTCATCCTTTGTCTCTGCACTTCTACACCTGCACGGAAGGAGATGGGAGTTGCTGCCAAGTTGGCAGATGAAGATTGGTCAACGTGATGGACTTGGAGGTGTGGGGACAAGGGCTTGAACTTTCAACTGGGTGGAGAAACCC
Source organism: Diadophis punctatus similis (assembly GCA_023053685.1). Classification (NCBI taxonomy): domain Eukaryota; kingdom Metazoa; phylum Chordata; class Lepidosauria; order Squamata; family Dipsadidae; genus Diadophis; species Diadophis punctatus. The sequence goes on from JALIGW010000005.1 coordinate 10,585,114, forward strand.
CTGTGACTTCAGATTCGGGTTTCTCCCAGATGTGCCAACATGGCTCTGCTAATAAATTGGAACTTTCAGTTTCGATGCTATTTGGAACCCTGACAGCAGGGTGCTTTCAATTGTAATACACATTACTTGTCCTGATGATCCATTCTGGTGGTTTCCCTGGAAGACTGTTTATTTTCAACTAGGAGAGAATAGTCTCTTGACTGATTTTCAGATCTGAACCTTTTGAAAGGTTCAGGTCTGAAAATCTTTTGAAACTCCATCTACTTCAGGGGTGTCAAACTCGATTTCATTGAGGGCTGCATCATTGTTGTGTTTGACCTCGGGGGGCCGGGATGGGCATGGCCAGCTCAATGTCACTCATGTTGGAGGCGCCTGTGGAGGCCCGAACGCTCTGCCAGCAAAAATGGGCTCCCGGGCTGTGATGGCTTCCTGCAATCTTCTGCTAAGCGTAAACAGAGCTTGGGAAGGCTGCCCGCAGCCCTCGCGAGTTCCATTTTCACTGGCAGAGGCACTGCGGGCCGGTCCTTCACTGTTTCCAGGGCAGCCCTGTGGGCCAAATCTAAGCAGTGCGCCAGCCGGATCCGGCCCCCGGGCCCTGAGTTTGACACTCCTGGTCTACTTAAACCACATGATTTACCTCTGTTGATACACTGGTCATACACTGGTGCCAGAACAGCCAGTAACGGTAAGCTATGTGTCTTTCCGGTCCTACACTTTTTTTACAATCTACAATTCATTTTTCAAGATTTGCAGTACATTGACCATACTCCAGTTCCCCCTAAAAGTAGCCAATGATTTTTTTCCAGTTGGTATTTATATGGTATTGTATTAGCAGAAATAAACTTAGAAAAGCCTTTATATACAATATGGCCTTTTAGTGAAAACAAGAGTCAAAGTACACAGTGAACTCTCAAAGTGAAAGTCTTCAGGCAGTCTTCCCATTAGCTCTCTTTCATTTATACAGTGAATTATCCTGTTTATAATGTAGTATAAATAAAAAATCCCTTTGATTGTGTTTCAGTCTCCAAGCAGTATGAGAACTTGTAGAATAGTCCTAAAAGTATGTTGAAATACTTTTTTTTTAGTTTTCTGCTCTAGGGATTAAAATGTACATGCACTCTCTCCTTCTGTATACACACACACACACACACACACACACACACACACACACACACACACACACACACTTCATATAAGAATTCTTCACTTACGTTTATTGTTAGGATGTCACTTTTTTTTCTACCTATGAAGGAAGTTCTATCATACAGTTGATGGGTAAAATCAACTTTTTCCTTTTCCTTTTTTTGCTAAAGGAAATTTTTAACCACAATCCATGTTTTATGTTCGTTCTAAAGAACAGAAAATTGCCTGCCTGATTAAATACTCTGGTTAATTTTCCTGGCTGATGAAATAGGCCCAAATAGCTGCTATTTCACATTAAACCAGAAGCAGAGATCAGCAAGTGATATTTTGCAGAGTTTTCCAAAGAACTGTATATTGGCAGTGTATGCTACAATGCAGAGCTCATACAGCCTGCTTTAAAATTTTCCCATAAAGCACAGTTATCCAAAACAAATAACATGTACATCTGAATTAAAGCTACAGAAGCTATCTTGCAAATATCCAGTGTGAAGTAGGAAACCCATACAATAAAACACATATTATACTGTGATGATGTTTTGAGTTAATAAAATCAGTTCTACTAGAAATCTTACAGAGAAAGTTTGAATGCATCAAAGATTAAGAGATTATGATGTAATGGAACAATAGTTAAACGCGGAATTGCTTGCAAACTGATGAATTAAAGCAATATAGTGACAGTATGCTTCAAAGTTTCCCTCCTCTGAAACTTGTCTAATAATTTAATAGTTCACAGTAAAACTTGGAACCCTCATTATTCCCTCTTTATGCTGTCAGAAGAAAGATGACCAATTGCATTCCTGCTCTGCAAAATAATACCATTGCTGTCGTTTGAGGAAAAAGTCATGGAGCAGGGTTCCTCTTCATCCAACTTTTATTATAGTAAGAGAATTCTACTGGGGAAAAAACTTTTCTGATAGAGGAGAATATTTGTAGCTCAGGGTTGAAATGAAAGGGTCCTTGGCACTGTTCCCTCTAAGGTGTGCGGCCGCGCGGCCGCGCACGTAATGAGAGAACGCCATGTGGAAGTTTCTAACTTCCAACCGGCATTTTCTAATGGCAGAGCCTGCGCACCAGCAAGGCCACACACATGAAAAGAAAATGCAGTTAAAAACTGCCGCGCGCTGTTTTCTAATTTTACAGGGAACATTGGTCCTTGATACTCTGAATTTGATTGTTTTCTTGCAGATGTTTCATTACCAAAGTAGATAACATCATCAGTGCTAGTAGGAAGTGGGAGTAAAAAAAAGTGTTTACTATATTTTTTTAAATGGGCTATTTCCTGGCATTAATTGAAAGTTTTAGGCTTTCTGGGTTTCTTTGCTTATTTTAATTTTCGCTGGGTCTCTAAGGACTTAAATGCAATTATAGGACTTAGAGCAGTGATGGCAAACCTATGGCACGAGTGCCACAGGTGGCATGCGGAGCCATATCTGAGGGCACGCGAGGCATTGCCCTATGTCAGCTCCAGTGCGCATGTGCGCAATTGCCAGCTGATTTTTGGCCTTCTTTTCGGCCATTTTTCGCCATCCCCAGGGTTCAGGAAAGCCTCCTGAAGCCTGGGGACGGCGAAAAACGGCCAAACGGGCCTACTGGAAGTCCGGAGGCTTCAGTGAGGCCTGTGCGCATCCGCAGGGGTGGCAGCGTGGGGGTTGTGCATATGCAGGGGGGAGGGCATTGCATTATGGGTGTGGGCACGCACATGCATGCTATCGCGCGCGCACACACCCTTTTGGCACCCGAGCCAAAAAAGATTCGCCATCACTGACTTAGAGGATATCAAGTGATTCCAAAATTAGTAGTTAGGATTTCATGTCTACCTTCCATCCAGGCAGACAAAAATTTATAGTGGAATTTATAGGGAATCATTTTTTTTTCTTTTTTAAAACCAGGATAAATTTCATATTTTAATAACAGTTCTCTTTTTTATTCCAACATTTGATTTTTTTAGGAGGTAGAAATGTTATGAGAAACTATGAGCTAGCATAATCTAATTCTAGACACCACTATTCCTGAAATCTCCATAAACTATGCTGATTCAAACTTCATTTCAAACACTACTTCAAATGTAATTATGGAATCCTTGGTGCTCCCTGAGTTTGGTTGTTTGTTTGCAGATCTTTCATTACCTGACTAGGTAACTTCATCAGTGTGGGTGTGGTTTCCTCTTTGGTAGTTCCTTGGTTAGACCATTGCTTTCTGCTTGATTGTTTGCCTGGTGTTAATCCCTGCTTATCTGAGTGAAGGCTGATAGAAAGGATGTGTTCTGGTCTCTTTGTTTCCTTCTTGGCTTTTTTATGGCTTCTTTTGTATCATTTGTAAATATGGTTTATCTCTCTGTGTCTATTGATGGATGATTTGTCTGAACGTCAGTTTCTCAGGATTTCCCTAGAAGTTGGAGACGTAGCCTAGTTAGGATGCTCACAGTCTCCCAGCTGAAACCTTGGTTGAATATGTCCATGTATTAAGAAATAAGATTAAGAAATTTAAAACAGGAGTTTAAAACAGTAGTCATCTACAACATATGATATAAGAACTATAACACCCACAATGTAGGACAAATAGGCAGAAGACTAGCAGAACATCGACTAACAAACAGAAGACACGATATAATCTCACCACCATAAAGCTTATCAGTCACGGTGGTGATTAAGAAGGAAGATAAGGAAAGAATGGGAACTCCTAATCTTATATTATTGTGCTGTTTTAAAATAGCTCCTCCAAAGGAATGGTTGCCACAGAAGAAGAGTTTAAAAGCAGAAAAAATTTGTCAACTTTGAAATCACCGGTCACAAAATATTTAATTTGAATTTAAAGGATCGGGGGAGGGATCCTTTAAATTCAAATTAAATATTTTGTGACTGGTGATTTCAAAGTTGACAATTTTTTTCTGCTTTTAAACTCTTCTTCTGTGGCAACCATTCCTACAAGTTCTAGTTTCATTGGACTTACATATTTACATGTTTTGATATGTTTGGGCTTGCTGCCTTATGGCGAGTCTCATAATTTTAAGCAGATTTTTGTATGTCTACTAAGTAAAGATTTTTTTGAATTTTTGAATAGTTTTGATTACTGGAAAGTTGCCTTATGCTAGGTTAGATTACTCAGCAACCCAGCCAAAATACTGTTTACTTAGGATGTCTATTATAGTCTCAGGTCATAGATTTTGGAAATCTGAATCTCTTCCCTGGAGAGTTAGCAGCTGAGCTTTGGGCCTTCTGCTACACCAAGAACAGAATCCAGCAATAAGCTACATTCCACCGCTGAGAATCCTAAATCCCACATCATAAAAATACAGTGAGGGAAACATGGCTGAAATGGGAATTATACTACTTAGTTGAGCAAATATCTGTTTTTGGTCCATGGGAATATTTGTTTTGGAATTGGTTTTTTAAAAAACATGAACTCTAATGAAAATATTCACACTGGTTTATTGTAATTAAAGTATCATAACCAAGCTGAGGAGGATAATATAGAAAGACCGGTTTGCGATGAAACAGAATACCATTTGTTTTTTAAAAAAATTTGTCTCATTTAATTTGGTTTTCTACTCTCCACCTTTTGTCTTGATTTTTAAAAAGGTTTTAAAATTAAAAAAGAATTGGCCAGAGTTTTTTGGGGGGAGGGGGGGCAAGTGTCCTACTCCAATTCAAATTTGATTTCCCCTCTAAGAAATGATAAAGGCATTCTGTCCAAAGCAGAATTTGAAAGAGCGTTCCTTAACTCGTGGGGCATCTCACTAGAAGCATTCACAGAAAGACACAAAAGCAAGAGAGTCCTCAAATGCCTCCAATGTTCTCAAACCTAGTATTCTTCTTTGGTCTTATCAGAATATTTTCTCAGTGAGATAGTTAAGCTTTCTAAGAAACAGATAATAGAATGTCTGGAAGGTCTTGCTCAATTCTGCTACTTTAAAGCAGCCATAGTACAAATCATAACATATAAGGACTGCAGGAGATAAGAGAAGCCCAGTGCTGAAGCTTTTTTGGAAAGTCATCTGGTAAGATATGAAAACAAGATTGGGGAATAATTAAACAAGACAAGTGGAGAGGTATGTTTTCAGAACGACCTTATCTCACCCTTCTCCAGTAGAGTCTGCTGAGGACAAGCTGGTCTACTTTTAGGAATAGGATCTGGCTGACTTGAGGTGAGGTTTGCAGACAGAGGAATATCAGGGTGAGCAGATAAGTGAGGGAAGAAACCAAAAAGAGGAAAGGAAAAAAATGGAAGTGAGCAAAGGAAAGAAAGAATATTGAGTTTTTCTGGGATGGAACTTGCCAGACGAGGGACAATTTATGCAGCTTCTAAGCCAAACAAAAGTTACTGTTTTCATCGAATTTACAGCTCCACTGAGGAGCTTGGAACGGTGACACGCTACCTTTAAAAAAAACAAACTCACAATTTGAGTTTTTCTGTGTTTGTGACTACTGCTTTTCCAAAAGGTAGATGCTGTGGAAGGTAAACATTGAAGAGCCGAGGTGGCGCAGTAGTTAGAGGTAGTACTGCAGGTCACTTTAGCTGACTGTGATCCGCAGGTCAGCGGTTCAAATCTCACCGGCTCAAGGTTGACTCAGCCTTCCATCCTTCCGAGGTAGGTAAAATGAGAACCCAGATTGTTGGGGGCAATGTAAATATACATTGCTTACTGGTGTAAACCGCTTAGAGAGTGCTTGCACTGTGAGGCGATATATAAATCTCACCAAATAAATAAATAAATAAATAAATAAATAAATAAATAAATAAATAAATAAATAAATAAATAAATAAATAAATAAATAAATAAATAAATAAATAAATAAATAAATAAATATTTCCCCAGCTTCAATTGTTGTGGCAGTTGTGGCCATTTCTGGAACAGAGAGAGGCCTGTGGATAGTAACAGTTATTTATTTCTGGATTATATTATTATTATTAAATGCTCTGCTTGATCTGCCTTTGAAAACAACTTCGAAGCTTCAGCTAATAAAGCAAAATTTTTGATGGTGAGAGAGCCTCTTTAGCAGTATTACACCATTAGTTTATTTATTTACAGCCCAAGAGCAATCATTAAAAATACATCCGTGCAGCAGATAAAACGCATACACAGAGAGAGTGTAGGATAGGCATGAAATAATTAGAAATATGGAGAGCACATCAGCTGCCTTCGCTAGGCATAGCTATTCATAAAACTTTCCTGACCCTCTTAGAAGTGTCTGAAAATTGATTGCAAAGAAGGATGGTGACCTTATAGTCCTAAAAGGACCCACATTTTCTACCTGTAGGTAGAAAACCTGTAGGTAGCACAAGGTCTGTTCACCATTGTGTGTAAAGTGGGCACTTGAATAATACAATTCTTCTTGAACTCTTATTTAAAATATTACAAGCATCAGGCGGTTTCTATTGTTCCCGGTTTCTCCTTCATTTTTTCTCCTGTGAAATCAGACCTGATGAAGAATTTGAATACGTTTTAAAAATGGCATTCTGCTTGGTCTTCTAATTGATTCTCATCAATACATATGGGCGAAATACAGACCCTTCATAGATTGGACTACTTCCAACAGAAATAGTTGTTAAGGTGAGAATAAATCTCATAGAGGCGATGTGGATCTTTTCTTGGAATCCAGACATTTAGAAAATAAAGCCGAGATTAAAAGTCTAATAGAAAATATTTATTTCGGTACAAAAACAATAAATTCTGAATAGTTACATCTTGCTAATAAATCGTGACCACTTCGGTCAGAATCAAAGGCAGAAGAGAATAATGGAGAATCAGGAATGCACACATGTGTACAACTCATATCATGTGTTCTGCCTGTATTGGAATGTACCATAATATTAGAATAGGGATGCATCACCCTGCATAGACATACAACTGACAATATTCACTACGTGACAATAGTGGAAGAAGGGCAATTCCTTACTCTCCTGTAATTGTCCCAGATGGCCTCAAAACTACCTCTGATGGATTAAGGATCCTCCTGAGTAAGACAAGTAGTAGGAATTGTGAGGGGTTAAAATGAACAACTACCCCCTTTCCAATTTTATTGGAAAGAGTTCAGTTGCAGGAAGAGAACCTCATTGGATTTCACTCTTTAATAAGATACTAAAATTCTCTACTATTATTTTAGGCACCCCCTATTATATGTCTGGGCCAGTGGTGGATTGCTACCGGTTCAACCCGGGACAGTGAACCGGTAGCGGTGGCGGGAGGCTCCACCCGCCCGGACATCATCAAAAAACGCATGCGCAGAAGTGTTGTGCGCCTGCGAAGCGCGCCCATGTGCTCCCGTTTCTGAATCAGCAGCAAAGGTAAGTAGAACCCACTACTGGTCTGGACCAGATTCAGAGAAATGCTAAGAAATCCTCTAATGCTTACAATTACAGGGCTGGGCTGCTCCAGTAAAGAAAATTTAAACTACACCGAATGCTGCATTGTGTGTTTTTATTGCTCTTTTGCTAAAGACATCCAACCTCTTTCCTTTAAGCTTTGCATGACTCAGTTCCATGAAATTTAAGTAGTGATTATCTTCCTTTTAAATATGTACTTCTCAGATAAAAAAATATGTTGATTTGTGCTCAGACTAGTGACTGGTTGTTTTATCTTTTTTTTTTAACCAGTGAGAATTATTGTAACTTTTAAACTGCATGCACATCTTTCTGCTATGGCTGTATTTGAATTTTGATTTGACTCAACTGTTCCATCGAATTATTCCAGCAGAATCTCACATTTTTTGCTAGAAATCCTTTTCGATAAACTGCCTATTATGACCTTGGGGAAGACAGGGGACAAAAAACATAAGGTCCCCTGTTCCCTGGAAAATTGTTGGGGGAAAAGTGATATTTTTCTTAAAGGGATGTTTAAAAACTACTACTGCAGCGTGGTAGCACCTTTTCTTTTCTTTTTTCTTTTTTCTTGTTCTCTCTCCCCCATTGATCCTTCTCTCTTCTCCAAACTTCACTTAGAATTACTAAATATTTTTTAGGGACACCGCACAGCCTTTGTCTCATTTTTGGCTGAACCTGGTGGTAAGCAAAATTTACCCTGATTTGTTCCAGTTTAAAAGTTGTATTTTACATCTTCTGAGCTGAGTCTTGATGTATGAATGATCTATCAATGTTCTACATCAGGGGTGTCAAACTCAAGGCCCGCGGACCGGATTCAGCCTGCAGGGTGCTTAGATTTGGCCTGCGGGGCCGCCCTAGAAGGACCGGCCTGCAGTGCCTCTGCCAGCAAAAACGGAGCTCGGAAGCCCGTTTTCGCTGGCAGAGCGCTCTGGCCATCACAGGCGCCCCCGACACGAGTGACGTCAAGCTGGCCATACCCACCATGGCCCCCTAATGGGGTCCTCAATGAAATTGAGTTTGATACCCCTGTTTTACATTTACCGTATTGTCCTAATTAGGATCCTGTTGGCTTACTGAATCTGCTGAGGGCATATCCCCTCAGCTTCTTATATACACCAGGGGTGGCCAAACCGTGGCGCATGCGCCAAATGTGGCACATTGGATGATTACAAGTGGCGCATTCAAGCAGGGGTGAAATGCTCCCGGTTCGCTTTTACCTGTCGGTCGTTGGAGAGCCGATCGTGAAGGCAGCGTGACACTCCGCCCACCCGCCGGGACACTGCCATTTGAGTTCTTTTACCCTCTGCGCATGCACAAAGCGTTCTGTGCATGCGCAGAGGGTAAAAGAACTCAAATGGTGGTGTCCTGGCAGGTGGGCAGAGCGTCACGCTGCCTTCGCGATCGGCTCTCCAACGACTGACAGGTAAAAGCGAACTGGGAGCATTTCACCCCTGGTTTGAAGCAGTGTTTTATTGGGTGTACTAGCGTGGTTTTTGTATTGAGAGTGATTGAAAGACAGATTCAAGATTAAATATATATTACGTTTGTCAAAGAAGAGTGCCACTACTTTTTCTTGACGTGAACATGAAATGGCGTAAATTAATTAATTGAATTGTGTGATTGAGTTATTCCTTTTCCTCCCTTAAGCAAAGCAGATCCTACCCCTATCCCTATTTTACAACCCCAAACGTGAAAGTAAGAAAGTAAAAACGTGCTTGAGTTGTATGGCGCATCTGAACTCGTCTGTGAAAAAATTGGCGCATGGTATGCTTAAGGTTGGCCACCACTGATATACAAATTTAAAATTTAGTTACCCAAACCTAAAAACATATGAATAGCATGAAGTATTGCAGAAACCAATTGTTTCCTTCCCTTTCTTTTCCTTGTTAAATTTTACAAAATTGAAATTAAGTTTAAAAATGTTTCCAGGTCCCAAAATTGTTATTTTACTAACCATGAAAACAAAAACAAAAGCATGCGTGGTTGAAATAAATCTCAGAGGAGGCACTGCCACTAGTGTGTTGGATGTCTTTTCTTACAATTCACATTTTATGTTCTTATACAAGCTAGAGAAGGGAAGTGTTTAAAATCCTTGCTGGGTTACTGTAACCCCAACTTAAAACTATACTTTCTTTTGAGTCATTTCAGTGGATGTATTGGAAATCTAAAGGGCATAAAGAGACATAATCTCATTTATAATTTTTGAAAGCTCTTTCCTATTTATTTAATAACAAAGGTGCCTGTTAACCACACCAAAGCACCTACTTTCTCTTTAGCTTTGCTAAAGGCTTTGAAAGATATGAACCTTTTCTTTAAAGTTTTAGGTATTATTCCACTCTGTTCTGTAGAACTCTCCTCTCCTCTCCTCTCTTCTTTTCACTGTTTTGTAGAAACTTCTCTTCTCTTCTCTTCCCTTCCCTTCCCCTCTCCTCTTCTCCCCCCCCCTCTCCAGGAATCACATGTAACATGATTTTTTCCTGAGACAGTTTTAACTCTGTGTTTAGTGTAGTGAATTGTTTGAAGCAACATCCTCAAAAATAAAAACAACAACAAGAAGAAAACTTTCCCCAGCAGACTTCGTGTTCTTGGCTAGATGACAGCCACTCAACCTTTTCTAGGGCCAAATAAATAACAAATTACATGGAATGATATAAAGCAGAGGTCTTCAAACTTGGCAACTTTAAGACTTGTGGACTTGTGGACCCAAAATTGAATTCTGGGAGTTGAAGTCCACAAGTCTTAAAGTTGCCAAGTTTGGGGCAGTGGCGGGTTGCCGTCTTACCGGTGCCGGTGCGCTGCGCGCGCATCTCCAAGTTTTGGGGGTGCACTCGCTTGCTATGCACGCGCGCCCCCTTGTGTGATTTTGCTTCTGCGCATGCGTGGAAGCAAAATCTCGCCAAAATCTCACGAGGGGACGCGCGTGCGAGAGAGATTTTGGTGCAATTTTGCTTCTGCGCATGCACAGAGGCAAAATCTCGCCAAAATCTCTCTTACGCACGCGTCCCCTCACGAGATTTTGGCATGATTTTGCTTCCGCGCATGCGCAGAAGCAAAATCGGCCAAAAATTAACGGAAAAAATGGCGACGCGCGGGGTGGACCGGCAGAGAGGGCTCCGGAGCGGTCGTGCGCAAATTGCACAATCGGCCGCTCCCTACTGGAGCTGCGCATTGGGCAGCTCCGGCAGGAACCCACCTCTGGTTTGGGGACCCCTGATATAAAGGCAGGCAGGGCAGGCAACCTGCTGGCTTACCTTTTGGCTTGTGGCTTATTAGAATTATTATTGGGTTAATTATATCAGCCTTTCTTGGGCCTGCCCAGTTATCATTGGGTGATTTTTCTCCCAAGGCTGGAGAGAGAGATAATGGGAGTCATGTGGCAGCATTTCTTGTAGTAGTAGCAGACTGTCAAAATCTTCTCCTCCAAGAAGTAATGAATAAAGTCCATTAGTGGGAATGCTCTCCTCAGCCCTGGAATTAGCAGAAGACCATCCCAGCAGGACACACACTATCCCCATTGTTTGTTCTGTCTCCATGCTTGGTCACTGCAGTTCCTTGACTTCTCAAGCTTAGACTTCATAGCTTTTACATTTTATTTGAACATATTTTATAGACCTTGAGATTGCACTGAAGGCAATATATGGAAAGAAATACTACTTTAACACTAGCTTAAGAACTCCTCAAACCTGTCTCATGACCTGAGAACAAGATGAGAAAATATCATGGGGTCATTCCAGGAGGGGGTCAGAGAGACAGAATGATTTGCGCAGTGTTGTTCCGTAGCAATAGCACTTAGACTTATATACCGCTTCACAGTGCTTTACAGCCTTCTCTAAGCGATTTACAGAGTCAACATATTGCCCCCTGGCTTCTCATTTTATCAACCTTGAAAGGAAGGAAGTCTGAGTCAACCTTGAGCCAGTGAGGATCAAGCTCCTGGCAGTGAGCAGTGTGGTGTTCGGAAGGTATGTCACTGATCCTCTCACAAAGTGGTGCACGTATGTGCAGGAACAATCACAATCAGCCCTGTTTTCCCCAGGGAAAGGCTCCCAACAATTTTTCTGTGCCACCCTGGAGAAAACATATACACTCACTGAACTTTTCCAGAAAAAGGAAATTTATCCTTGCTTTCTGTAGAGGTTTCATTGGTGAAATGACACAGGGGGAAGGAAGTACTTATTCCTGGTTTCTTTGATTTTACTTTTTTATTTTCACATGCAATTTGGAAGGAAGAAAGAAAGGGTGGAAGGGAAGAGAGGGGAGAGGGAGAGAGGGGATGGAGGGATGGAGGGGAGGGGAGGGGAGGGGAAGGAAGGAAGGAAGCTTTCCAGATTCTTGCAGTGCTTCAAAAATCTGTGAAATCTCTCTGACCAGATGCTAAGTCAAAAAGTAGTTTCTACGGAGGAAAGTTGGAGAGAATTAAAGCAATAGGACATAAACTTTTTGTCTTGCCACATGCTAGGCATCATTTCGAACAATAATAGTATCTGACCTTAAGAAGTATGGTAACAATATGTGAAGGGGAAATGGGAGGGTCCAGCTGGCCTTGGGAATGGAGATCTTTTCCATATGCTTACCGCATACAGAGATAAAAATAATACAGACATCTTCTTGCTGACTCATTTGAATTGTGCTTCATGAAGGATGGGAGCCTTGCATTTGTGATGCACGATTTCTCAAGAGCCCAGGGAGACAAGCAGGTGAATCATATGTCAAAGACACTAGAAGGGGCCTCTCAAGTTCCACCACCTGCAGACAGGCACGTTACGCTTCCAGCTGGGAATTTCCCAGTATTTTGTGTCTGACTAGTGGTAGCCACTAGGAAAAGAAGTGATGTAGACAAAGTGGCAAGTCGTGTTATCTTCTTCAACTAGCCTTGTCAGTTGTGGGCATTTGTTTGCACAGCTTGAGCCTCCTGAGTCTTCTGAGAAGAGGAAGCTGCGTTTTGAGATCTGGCTAGAACAATAATCTGCTGAGAAACAGGAATGAAAGACAATCCAATTCACAGCAATTTATAATTTGAAAAAAAGGAAAATGATTCAATTTTGCACAGATTTGCAAAGAGACAACGAATACCTTGGGTTTATCAATATCAGGAGCAAAAGTAGAGATTAACACATATTCTTCCCTCAGTTTTACTTTTTATAGTCAAAGTCAATGCAAATTTTGTTACTAAAATTTCCACTTTCTGTTACTCTACTCCCCCACCCCCAGGGTTACCCCTTCCCCCCAGGGTTCAAACTAAGCTGCAACCAAGCTACTAAGTTCCTTCTCTTTTCTCTTTTTTCAGAGTTTGTCAAGCACATTGTCATGACGAAGGATATGCTAGACCAGGGGTAGGCAAAGTTGGCTCTTCTATGACTCATGGACTTCAACTCCCAGACTTTCTGAGCCAATCATGCTAGTTTAGGAATTCTGGGAGTTGAAGTCCATGAGTCATAGAAGAGCCAACTTTGCCTACCCCTGTGCTAGACAACCAGTGCCGTTGCTCAGGAATTGATTGTTAGAAGTTGCAGGGTTACTGGGATCAGTGCTGTGGCATATCATGGGTGTCTGCACCATAAGAGCAGATGGGGCAAATTATGCCATGTATGCTATGATTCCTTCATGGAATTTGTGCAAATGTATATCAATCGGGCAAAGAAATCCAGACACACCTGACATCTTTGTGGTTTGGACCAGGCGTCTAAGAACATGCTATGTTTCCCACATCCATTATGTGGAAAACATAGAGAAATAGGTCAGCAAATCTCTGGCAATATTACACTGCTAACCAGAGCATACAAAACATTTGTTAGACCAATTCTGGAATACAGCTCACCTGTCTGGAACCCGCACTGAATATCAGACATTAATACAATCGAGAGAGTCCAGAAATATTTCACAAGAAGAGTCCTTCACTCCTCTGCTCACAACAAAATACCTTATTCCACCAGACTTGAAATATTGGGATTAGACAATTTAGAACTACGTCGCCTCCGATCTGATCTAAACGTAGCTCATAAAATCATATACCAAAATGTCCTTCCTGTTAATGACTACTTCAGCTTCAACCGCAGCAATACACGAGCACGTAATAAATTCAAACTAAAGGTAAACCGCTCCAAACTCAACTGCAGAAAATATGACTTCAGCAATAGAGTGATCAATGCCTGGAATGCACTACCTGACTCTGTGGTTTCTTCCCCAAGCCCCAAAAACTTTAACCTTAGACTGTCTACAGTCGACCTCTCCCCGTTTCTAAGAGGTCTGTAAGGGGCGTGCATAAGCGCACCATTGTGCCTACCGTCCCTGTCCTACTGTCCTATTGTCTTATTTTATCGTTACTTTTTTTACTTATGTTATGTTTATACAAACTACTACTATCCTATACATGTTTGACAAATAAATAAATAAATAAATAAATAAATAAACAAACAAACAAACAAACAAACAAACAAACAAACAAATAAACAAACAAACAAATAAATAAATAAATAATGGAGTATAACATGGACTCCCTCACACAGAGTGGATGGTTCTTATGCAACTTAGGCAGTGGTGGGTTCCTACAGGTGCGGTCCACTCTATAGCACCGGTAGCAGACCGCTGGTGACGTCACAGTACCGGTGTGGTCGGTTGCCGGTACCTGGGCGCCGCCATTAAAAAAAAAGGTTTTTTTAATTTTTAAAAGAAATTTCTTCTGCGCATGCAATAGCACTTTATAGCACTTTACTTATATACCGCTTCATAGTGCTTTACAGCCCTCTCTAAGCGGTTTACAGAGTTCAGCATATTGCCCCCAACAATCTGGGTCCTCATTTTACCGACCTCGGATGGAAGGCTGAGTCAACCTTGAGCCTAGTGAGATTTGAACTGCTGAACTGCTGAACTAGCAGTCAGCCTGCAGTCGCAGCATTTAACCACTGCACCACTTCAGCTCTTGGCACTGCGCATGCGCTGCCTTTCTACTCCACAGTGAGTCCAAGCAGGGGAGAATGGCTGAGGGAGCGTGTGAGACGCTGAAAGAACGGGCGGCAGGAGCTATTTCCATTCCCCTCCCTTCAGCAGTCTGAGAAGCCACGAACGTGCGGTGATGATCCCAGGCATTTTTGCACGTTCGAGGCTTCTCGAGCTGCTGAGAGAAGGGGGAATGGGCGGCAGGACCTATCTCAGTTTCCCTCCCTTCAGCAGTCTGAGAAGCCACACCCATCCGGTCACATGGCCGGCAAGCCACACCCACAAAATAAGCCACACCCACAGAGCGGTAGTAAAAAAATTAGGAACCTGCCCCTGAACTTAGGATACATTTACTAGTTTTGGGTGCTGACATTTGAATGCTTAAGTAGTCCTGCCACAGAATAAGAGATTTTGATGTTTGTAAAATATAACCTGAGAATCCTCAATCTTGAGACAGTCTTGATGTATTGGGAAGGATATTGGAAGGTGGTACAGAAAGATCAAATGTAGGATCATAGCTCTATCCATTAGCTGCTGCCTTTTATGAGCAGGAAGTGATTTGAGGGCAATGACATGTTAATTTCTAAATATTTCTAAAGCAACTTCCAGTGTTTCATTTCCTGAGCAGTAATTGTGTTAGTCTCTTCTGTTGGTCTTCTATAGCAAATTTGGGAAGGTTCTTTTGTCAAATTCCGAAGAGGATTTAAATGCCATATTTTAATCTTGATTTGATGGTAATTTCTTTGTTTGATTGTTGTGAGCCATGAGAGTTGTTGAGAACTAGGCAGTGTACAAGTTTAACAAATTATTATGTTTGTTATTTAAAAGATTTGATTTTAAATTGAAAAACTTTCAGCCTTTTTCAAACTTTCAGTTTGTTTTAGAACAAACCCCAGGACGGAGTTTATCAACACCGTTTTCCTTAGAAGGTCTGCAGTTTTCAGTATTGATTTCAAGATTAGTTCCTGCTACAAAGATGTTTTTTGGGGTGGAATATAATCATACTTATTTTGACAAGAAGCACAAACAGGAGTTCTAGTTCAATCTTTACTGTAAGGTTGCATTAAGTCTTCTCTCTCTTTCTTTTTACTCTCTGGAAAACTAGAGAGGGCATCTTCTGAAGTGTTTCCCACACCACCATTTTTCTATTGGCTGAAACTTCTTTTGCGTGCTACTTGCCTGTCTGTGGCCCTCCCTCCTGCCTCTCAAGGCCACTTCCACATACTATTAGAGAAACTGACTTGACTGGCCGTTGATGGAATGCTATCTTCCAACAAAGGCTAATTTAGGAAGCTCAGAGAGATCCTGTGATGGGAAACTCTGCCATCCAAGCAGGGACAACTTAGGAGAATCAGCTCAGGGGGTTGCCGCAGCTACCCACAAGCCCAGATTGGTCATCTGATGTGGGTATCTCACTCTCCTTAATGGTAGGACTGACCCTAGTTAGAGACGGAATGGGACTGTTCTCCTCCTCCGCTCGGCCGCAACTGTTTTGTCCCAAGCCTTCCAACCCCAAACAATCCAAATAAAAAGAGCCGAGGTGGTGCAGCGGTTAGAGTGGGGTACTGCAAGCCACTTCAGCTGACTGTGATCCGCAGGTTGACTCAGCCTTCCATCCTTCCGAGATAGGTAAAATGAGGACCCAGATTGTTGGGGGCAATGTAAATATACATTGCTTACTGGTGTAAACCGCTTAGAGAGTGCTTGTACTGTGAGGCGGTATATAAATGTCACTAATAAATAAATAAATAAATAAATAAATAAATAAATAAATAAATAAATAATAAATAAATAAATAAATAAATAAATAAATAAATAAATAAATAAATAAATAAATAAATAAATAAATAAATAAATAAATAAATAAATCCGGCGCTGCCTTTTTTCCTTGGCCCCTTCACCGAACGGGCCAAAAAGCCAGTTCACCCCAGGCTTTTGGGCGCACGGGACACTTTGCCGCCAGCCAATCAGAGGAGCAAGAATCCCATCCCCTTGGAAGCAGTAAGGGGGATTCAATGAGGATTCCCTCTCTTGCTTAAAAGAGACACGCCTGGAGGTGCTCCCAATGAAAGAAAGTGGAAGGGGGAAGAGTGCTTAAGGGGATTCAATGAGGATTCCCTCTCTTGCTTAAAAGAGACACGTCTGGAGGTGGTCCCAACAAAAGAAAGTGGAAGGGGGAAGTGTGCCCCAAAGCACCCCAAAGCACTATGGCGAACAGTCATAGACCCAGTTAGAGAACACCCTTGTTCTCTGTAACAACAAAATATCACATTGGTGAAGATGCTCTTTTGGGTAAGCCTGACATACTTATATTAATTGCATTTGTATTTCCACACCCTACTTCTTTGAAGAAGTATGGTGTCTTGATGTAAAGCTTGGGTATTTAACTTTTGCAATCTGCTCCTCTCTGTGGGCTGACATATAATCCCATGCTTATGGATCCAACATTTTTGTTTATTATTTATTCATTCTTTTATGCATGCATTTCTCTAAAAGAAACAATTGTGTACTTTAAACTTCTTTAGTCAATTTGGGATGATCATGGAAAAAACTAAGCTGGGTCAGACCTGGTTGGTACATGAATTGGACACCAGAAAAAAATTGCAGTGTGATAGGGTGGATAGAAAAGTAAAACAAAAAACCGGAAGATGGTAACAATAAACAACTTCCATACTCTCTGCCAAAAATATCTGCATGGCTGTGTTCAGGTTGTGATCAGAAGCCAAGCTTTACTTAAGGAAGACTGACGGGAGGCAACTTTTATCTCACAAAGGAGAAAATAGATCTTTTCCCGGACATCAGACATTAGAAAAGAAACCGCAGTTTAAAAGTCTAAGTAAAAATATTTATTTTGGTACAAAACAAATAAATCCTCATTAGTCTACATTTCTGATATAAAAAGTACATCTTGCTTCTATAGAAGCTAGGAACATAAGGAATGGACGGAGAAAGGAATGTACACATGCGTACTAGAACATATCAATCACGTGCTCAGGAATAAACCATTATATTAGATAGGGATGCTTCCCCCTGCATATACATATAACAGGCAATAATCACTGCGTGACAAAGACATTACTTTCCACCCCCACTCACAACCATAGGTTTTATGGTATTCCTTTTCTATAAATAATAATTTGTTCCCATCCTACCTCACTCCATTTGCCCTTATATCTAGGACACATAGAATGGACAACCATCTGACTGGGATGGTATAAGGCTCCTGCCTTGAGCAGGGGGTTGTACCAGAGGACCTCTATGTTCCCTTCCAGCCCGATGATTCTATGGTTGTAATTTTCATTTTTCAACTGAATTAATAATATCAATCTCATTCCAAGTGTTACTGACTTGATATAGCTTGGAAGTGTATCAACAAATGGCCAGATTTTTTGTTTAGTGGATTATTTTATTTTAAATCAATGCACTGGAAGCACAGATTTAAGAGAAAAACCATGCTGAGCCACCACGGTTTTAAAATTAAAACCGCGGTGGCTCAGTGGTTAAGACACTGGGCTTGTCATCTGGAAAGCCAGCAGCCCAGGTTTGAGACCCATGCAACAGGGTGAGCTCCCATCCTCGCTCCAGCTCCTACCAACCCAGCAGTTCGAAAACATGCAAATGCGAGTAGATAAATAGGTACCACTTTGGTGGGAAGATAATAGTGCTCCCTGTCATCATGCTGGCTACATGACTGAGGAAATGTCTTTAGACAGCTCTGGCTCAATGGCCTTAAATCAGAGATGAGCACCGCCCCCTATAATCGGTAATAACTAGCGGAGTAAAATCCACAGGGACTCTTTTTTTTTATTGGAAGCAGTAAAGGCAGAGTGGGGGAAGAGATTAGCTTATATCAGTGATGGCGAACCTTTTTTTCCTCGGGTGCCGAAATAGTGCACACACCCATATTCAATGCTCCCCCACGCACTCCTGCTCCCCCATTTCCTGACTTCCGGTGGATCCGGTAGGCCCATTTTTTGCCCTCCCCAGGCTCCAGAGGCTTTCTTGGAGCTTGGGGAGTGCAAAAACGTCCTCCCCTGCCACCCTGGAGGCCCTCTGGAGGCCAAAAATGCCCTCCCAGAGCCTCCGTGTGAGCCAAAAATCAGCTGGCGGGCGCCCACATGCATGCTGGACCTGAGCTAGGGCAACAGCTCGCGTGCCAGCAGATATGGCTCCGCGTGCCACCTGTGGCACCCGTGCCATAGGTTCGCCATCACGGGCCTATATCAATCCTTTCAGGTAACAGAATGGATTTGGATTCATTGGGCCTATTCCCACATCTGCTGCACTTGTGGAAACCCTCTTTTAGAAGCCTAATGTTTAATCCTGCTAGTGGGAATGCTAGCAACCATACTACTGGGGAAACAAAGACCAGTGGGTCAAGTAGACCAGATGCAGCTATTAAAGTTCCCCACTGGCTGCTGATCTCTTCTGATCCATCTTAATCTCCCCACCCCCTTCAGCAGATCTGGATGCTGTGAGATTACTCCCTCCCTCCCTCCCTCTGTAAGTAGTCTTTGCTACATACTGTGTCTATACCATTTAGTATTGTATCCTGCTTATAGACCACATAGCCTAAGGGGGAAAGTCATGGGATCATAATGTAGGCAAGCACCAATTAAGAAAGTCAATGTAATTGAATTAAACATACATCATTATGAATGCCTAACAAATAATACAAAATGACAGCAGCATCTCATTACATTCAAAAGTAGAACATGCTATCTGGAGATAAAATAGAGGCTCCTTATCCACTACAATTCAAGGTTATAGTCCAAAGATAATCATATTAACGATTAAGTAAAAAGAAATGCAGAATTTCTGTACAATGGAAGGAGGCAAGGTGCAACCTTCATATCTTTTGGATTACGATTTGCATCACCCTTACTCTATCAATGTTATGGGAATTATACAGGTAGTCCTCGACTTATAATGGTTCAGTTCGTGACCGAAGTTACAATGGCACTGCAAAAAGTGACTTATGACCACTTTTCACACTTACGACCATTGTAGCCTCCCCATGAGCAAAAGTCAGATGCTTGGAACTGACTCATATTTACGATGGTTGCAGTGTAATGTGTGTCCCGGGGGTCATGTGATCACCTTTTGTGAACAAAGTCAATGGGGAAGCCAGATTCACTGAACAACCCTGTTACTAACTTAACAACTGCATGATTCACTTAACAACTGTGGCAAGAAAGGTCGTAAAAAGGAGCAAAATTCCCTTAACAACTGTCTCGCTTAGCAACAGAAATTTTGTGGTTGTAAATCGAGGACATCTTGTACAGCAGTCTATTACATTTTCTATCCTGCTATGAAGATAATCTTTCACCCTATGATTCATTTCCACTATTCTCTTTCTTCATAGTCAAGTGAGTCCACAGTCTCCAAGCCTGCAGAAAATTTATTCTTCTCCATTGGTAATCCCTATATTGTCACAGCCAAATTGCTAGAAATTTGCCGTCCTTATTTTCTAAATACAGAGCTCCCAAAGCATAGCCATTAGTGGATCCCCTTAATTTTGTTTTCCTCCCTTCCGTCAAATGTTACTAATCGACAGGAGAATATCCACTTCAACCAGCATTCCCCATCCTGATACTCTCCAGATGTGTTGGGGGTCACAGCTCCTTTGGGTCCCATGCTACTAGCCAAAATTAGCTTGGAATTCTGGGGTTTGTAGTCCCAACGCATTAGGAAAGCACCAGATTTGAGCAGGCTGTACTCTTATTCTAGGGAAATAACCTTTTCCACGTACGAGCATGTGGTACCATGACTGTCCAGATTATGATCATTGATGGATCCCGTAATGGACTAGAAATAGGTGGAGTTCATTGACATGGATAACCCTAAAATAACCCATTGAAGACCATCCTGCCACCACAGGCTATTGCAATTTAATGTACAGATGTGTACTCTTCTAAAATGACCATCCAAAAACCAATTATTGCACACAAACTCTTTTGCAACTATACTGTATGTTGTTAATATGATGCTGAAGTTTCATATTTGTTTGTCATTGGTGTTTGAATGTGGATTTGCAGAACGACTCCCAAAAATTGAGCTTGATTTCTAATTACTATCCACCTTTATGAAAGGTATATATCTATGTACATACCTTTCACAGAGTTTCCCTGGCAACAATAAGGAAGCATTTTTGACCAATCAAAGCACTATTTAAATACATTATTTGGTGCTCTTTAGCAGCAAACAATAATAATAGATGCCTGTACTATTATTCAATTTATTGCTTCGATGGCACTTCATACATTAATAAGCTACAATTTCTTCCTAAAACTGTTCTTACAAGTGATGGTGCAAACGTTCAGTTTTGTTCTACCATGACCTTCCTTCCTTCCTTCCTTCCTTCCTTCCTTCCTTCCTTCCTTCCTTCCTTCCTTCCTCCCTCCCTCCCTCCCTCCCTCCCTCCCCCCCTTCCCTTCCCTTCCCTTCCCTTTTCCTTTTCCTTCCCATAGTTTCGAACATGACTCTTATTAATCCAGGTAACAGTCACCCCAGCATAAAATTCAAATTATGTATTTTTTTAAAAAATAATCTTTATTAAATTTTTAGGATAAGAAAAAAGACACAAACAAAACACACAAACACAAACAAGTACACATTTATAAACAACAACAAGAAATAGTCCAATGCTTTAACAGCGTTATTAAAGTGTTTGTTTCCTATCAATATCTATATATACATTTTAAGTACATTCCATATCGTAATTATCGGTGAATATCATCCGTAATTTAATTAATTTAATTACAGCTTGTAAAGAAAGCATTTATGAATATATCTCAATTCATCTTCATCCTTATAGCCAAATTTTTAATTTTGGGTTTTGTTTAATCCAATCGTATACCTTATTCCATATTTCGTAGAAATCCGTGTCGTCTTTTCCATGAATCTCCATTGTCAGTTTGCACATTTCTGCGCAATTGAGTATTTTTCTGATGACCATCGAAGCAGTGGGCACGTGTTCTGATTTCCAGTTCTGGGCGTATGAAAGTCTAGCTGCTGTGGCTATGTGTAAAATTAGGTATCTTTCTTCTTTTGAGTATCTTGTACGCAATATCCCCAATAAAAACAATTCAGGCTTTAGAACATTTCTTTCTGTAATATTTCTCCCAACCAGGCTCTAATTTATGTATTCTTACTCTACTGAATGGGAGTTTTGGAATAGATTTATTTATTTTTATTTATTCATTTATGTTTCCTATTTCTAAACTGTCCATCTCTCTCAGAGAGTGGGATTTAGTTTGATTCTTTAGCTAAGACCTGGTTGCATCTGTTCAGCATAGCCCTTGGCATCCCTAGAGTATGCAGACCCCCCCCCCACTATCACAAGGTACTGTTCCTTTGCAGGGGCTTTTTTTTTTTTTTTTTTTTCCAAAAAGTTTTATTAGTACAAAATTACATAGATAATAGCTAAACATTAAATAGAAAGTACAAACATTTTTTTTTTTAATTTTTCTCCCCCCTAACCCACCCCTTTCCCTCCCCCCCTCCCCCCCGGACTTCCCAGAGAGAGTACAGGGCATAATATCAATAAAATAAATTTAAATTAAATTAAAAAATTTTGACTTCCACCTTATTTTTTTAAAACTTCAACTCCAAATTGTACACTAATAAAAATTCCTTCCTCCTCCTTTCAATCATCTACCCTTCACAACATTTCTTCACTGTTAACTAAGAATTAAATGATTATTACATAAATGATGACTAAGTATTAAATACAAAAACCTTAAACTTCATCATAAAATCAATCAGTATATAAATAACATACTATTACTATATATCAGATTATAAGCACTAATTCCAAACTTTAAATAACCTTCCTCCCAAAAAAAAAAAATGTTAAATCTAATTGTAATATTTTATAACTGGATAGATAACAATTCCAAATCTTTCTCACAATTAAATAAAACTTAAATTGATATTACACAAAAAATAACTAAATAATAATACAAAAACCTTAAACTTCATCATAAATTCTACCACTCTATTTGTAACATGATGTTACTATGTATTAAATTATTAGGTTCAAAAAAGTTCTAAATCTTTAAAAAGAATTAATAATACTTTGAATAAGCCCCCCAAAAAAAACAACAAAAAAAAAAGAATGCAAGAAGTAAAGAAAAGAAAAGAAAATTAAGGAAAGAAGGGAAAAAGAAAAGTACAGTCATAATGGCAACCATCTGTCCAATAAACTTCAACACTGCATCTTGTTGTATCTTGATGATGGTTGCATCTTTTTGTAACTTGATAATTTTGTAGTTGTCAGCTCGCCTCCCATCTGACCCCGATCTTCCATCTCCTTTTCCACACTGTAGACATCTGTCTGGCTCTGCCAATCATTTAAATTTTGTAAATCTGTTTCGATTTGAAGAGGAAGGGATGGCTTTCCCTCCTCCTCCTCTTTTGTTTTCATACATCTTTCCTCTGGAATCTTGGATATATCAGCCTTTAAGACGTTGACATAAAATTCAGTAGCTTTCTTTGTTGTATTAAGCCGATATCTTTTTCCCAGAAATTTCACTGCAACTCCTGTTGGTGCTTCCCATTTGTAATGTAAATTTAACCTTTTAAATTCATCAATCAGAAAGGTATAATCTTTTCTGGCTTTGAGCATTTTAGAGGGAATTTCTTTCCATATCATCAGTTCCTGGCCATTCACCTGCAGGTTATTTTTAAACGTCGCCTGTATAATCCTATTCCGTAAGGCTCTTGTAGTAAAGTATATTACAATATCCCTTGGTAGGTGTTTTTGTTTTGCATACCAGGAGTTGATTCTATATATTTTATCAATTTGCCTGGCTAGTTCTTCTTTAGACAGTCCAGACACCTGCTCCAAAGCTTCCACCATCCTTCCTTTCAAATCTTCATATAATCCTTCTTTCAACCCCCTGACCCTTATGGCAAATTCCATGGATCTGAATTGC
This sequence comes from Diadophis punctatus similis, assembly GCA_023053685.1. Lineage (NCBI taxonomy): Eukaryota > Metazoa > Chordata > Lepidosauria > Squamata > Dipsadidae > Diadophis > Diadophis punctatus. The sequence goes on from JALIGW010000005.1 coordinate 10,608,453, forward strand.
GTCATTAACACCTCTGTTTCAAAATTTGCAATGTCATTTTGTATTTTATCTATGTATTCTACTGAAGTTGTCAAAACTTGTTTGTTTTCTTCAATGCGGTTTGCCAAAACTTCAATATTTGTTGCTAGACCTTTACATACCTCCAACACATCATTTCTAATTTGTTGGTCAATATTCTTTAAAGCAGCCTGCATTTTATTATCTATTTCACTAATTTTTTGGTTAAATTCAACAATAAGTTCATCTTTCATAATCTTTAAGGTACTTATTAAATTTTCAGGTGTTAAAGACTTTGGGGGTGTTAACTCAGTGGTAAGTTGCATTTTAGAAATATAACCAGATGAATAATCCATTCTTTTATTCAAAACAATCTTTCCAGATTTTGAAGCCATTTTAGTATTTCCAGTGGTAAACAAAGAAAAAGCCAAGCCTCTAGTTAAAGTTCTTTTAAATTTCTTTTAAAATTCTTTCAAATTCCAAAGCCAGATAGAATTTTATTTTTAAAAAATTGTCAGTTATTATTTAATCCAGAATCGGGAGACAGAGAGAGTAAAGCCAACTTTCAAAATCAAAAATTTCCATAAGAAAAAAAGCTGCTAGGGAAACGAAAGTTACTTTCACTTCTCCTCCCACTTTCTCCGATCGCCATGTTGTAGCCTAATAACTGTTACTTAGTTTCTTCCGAAGTGAAAATCAGCAGTGGAGTTGAAAGAAAAAAAAATCTGTACTTGCCCTTTAAAATCCTGTCTCTCTCTGTCTGCTTGTTTAAACAATTAAGTAGTTGTAATCCCATTCACGAAGCAGCGGGTGGTCACGGCATCTTGCTCCGCAAAAGCGGAGGTTTCCAAGTCCCCGGAGCAAGAGACAGGCTGGCTGGGGAGCCCTCACCTTTCGCGCCCCTGGCTGACACTTGGGGCACTAGGGGGGGCTCTACCCCACCTGTCCGGCTCTCATCTCTCCCCTTTGCCCGGGGCAGAGACTTTCAAGCCGCCAGACAGCTGTTCTGGCGGCTTTAACAGGGAAAAGGAAAGGCGCTCAACGAGGAGCGTCCGCGATGCAGCGATCCGGAACCGGAAGTCACAGGGGCTTTTTGTTATTATGGTTAATTGCACAGTCTGTTTAGACTGGATTTGACATTTTTAACCACTTATCCAATCCTTCCCAAGAACCTGGAATAAGCAGGTGTTGCTGTTGGATGATGTTCAAGGTATAGTCGCAGGATTTAAGCTCTTCCAAGTATGGCTGCCTTTTGCAATTGACTGATGATGATTTTGTCAATGCTGATGGTGTTCAAGTGGTTCTCCAGTTGTATGTACCCTAAAGTGCCTATTATTGTTGATTCTATCTTTGCTTTCTTTTGCCACAGTCATTCTACTTCTATTTGCAGGTCTTTGTGTTTGTGATTTTCTCCAGTTCTTTCTCTTGTATTTGGTTTTCTCCAGGTACTCCATGTCCATGACTTCATTATTATGGTTGGTTGCACAGTCAGCCAGATGTTCAGCTTGGATTTGACATTTTTGTCAAGCTATCGAGTCCAGTCCAAGGACCTGGGATAGGCAGATGTGCATTGCCTTAAGGGTTTCGTTGCAGGATATAAGCTGTTCCGAGCAAATCTGTCTTTATTATTATTATTGCAGTGATTTACAGTTATTTACATAATTGCAATTTTTTAAATGAAAAACATTTCTTCATATTTGTTTAAATTTACTTCATTTGTGTTTTAGAAATCAATATTTTCAGAGGGGGGCGGGAAGCACAGAATGTATCTTCTGACATTTGGAAATTAGCTCCCAATGATTAAAAATAGAAATCTGAACTTTTAAAAATATTTGAAACTGGTGCTTTCCTTTTTGTTTGTTTGTTAAACCCTGGGATTAATCATTAAATGAACATACTTTCTCACACTTGACTTATCTTTCTGGCTCCTTATCAGTCAGGTTGGCTAAAATACAAGGCAGAAAAACTGATAGAAATAAGTAAATATAATTCATGGAGTTAAGATTGAAGTAAGAAAATTTTGAAGTACTTTAAATGTCTCCCTTTTCCCTTCTGTGTCTGTCCGTCCCTCTTACCTATAATATCAGGGGATTCAAATTTGGCACAATAGAAATACATGAATCTTTGGGCTGATTCATCCAATTTGTTGCATATTTTTCAAGACACCAGCTAAATTTGAGGGTTTCCCCCCAAAAAAATGCAATAACCAATTGACTTGACCTGGGTTTTCCAGCAGATCTTAAGAACAGATGATTCACGAAGCATTCCCTCTTATAGTGTGGCATTCTATTTTTTTAATCGACTCTAGCGTGGAACTGTGAGTTATTATTCATGCTATCTTATGCTTAATTTTTCATCTTATTTTACAGAATAGGCAAAATATAGTATTCAAGCCACTGAAAGGCAGTGATGGGGCATATAAACCCAGTTAAATAAATCAGTACAGTACAACTAAATAAATAAATGTAATTCTGAATTCAGAGTTGAAGCTTGAAGCCAAATGGGGGGGAATATATATATATATATATCAAAGATAATTTCAATGTGCTTGGAACCCCCTCAGTAATCGTTTAGTTGATATGACACAAAATTGATAAAAATTACATGATGAATAACTGGACTATGTTTGTGAACAACCAGAAGGTTAAAAGCAAAGCATTTAATAGTTCTTCTTTTTTACTTTAGAGATCAAAAGATGACATTAATAATATCTTGTAGAAACATGAACAGGGAGGGGTGGACTCTGCTCCTTATACTGTACCTGCAACAGAGGTGGGTTCCTACCAGTTCTAACCGGTTCTTTAGAACCGTTAGTAACTCGGCAATGATGTCACGGAGCCGGTTCTGTCAGTGTCTCCGTGGGAGCCCACGGACCGGCACGGACTGAACTGGGTCAGTGATGTCATCGTGACTCACCAGTGGGTCACTACTGGTTCAGGTGAACCGGGAGGAACCCACCCCTGAAACAAACAAACAAACAAACAAACTATGATACATACGATGAACTGTTGCAGGAACTGGGCATGACTAGTCTAGTGAAGAGAAGGACCAGGGGAGACATGATAGCAGCGTTCCAATATTTGAGGGGCTGCCACAGAGAGGAGGGGGTCAAGCTATTTTCCAAAGCACCTGAAGGCCAGACAAGGAATAATGGATGGAAACTGATCAAGGAGAGATTCAACCTGGAAATGAGAAATTTTCTGACAGTGAGAGCAATCAACCACTGGAACAGAAGTTGCCTTCAGAAGTTGTGGGAGCTCCATCACTGGAAGCTTTCAAGAGGAGACTGAAATCTGTCAGAAATAGTGTAGGGTCTCCTGTCAATCTGTTAGCCTTGCTTCCTATTGAAGGGGACATCTGCAGGTACACAGGTGAGGTGCAGACATTTTCTATTCAAGCAGGAGCCACAACCATCAGGGTTTGGAACAGGGAAAAGCCCTAGTAAATACATCTTTAGCATGCTGAGGGGTCTATACATCACTGCAATACAGGTAGTCTCCGACTTACAACAGTTCCTTTAGTGATCGCTCATAGTTACGACGGCTCTGAAAAAAGTGACTTATGATCGTTGCAGCATCCCCATGGTCACGCAATCAAAATTTGGACACTTGGCAACTGACTCATATTTATGACAGTCTCACTTAGCAACAGAAATTTTGGGCTCAGTTGTGGTTGTACGTCGAGGACTACTTGAGGTGAATTTATAGTGCCAGCTTATATCAAAGCAAGGGGCAGGATATTAGATATAATGCTGTGCATTGGATGTGGGGAGATAATCTCGAATCTTTTGCAACACCAATCCTGGCAGAGCTCCATTTATGGTGGAGAATTTCACATATCGTGAATAGGCTTGGGGGGGGACATACACCTGGTGTTACTTTCGGTGATTTTCTTGACAGATTAAAATCAAAAAGTGTTCTTTGTCAAGGAAACCACAATTTCCAAGATGATGTCATTTGGTTCCTGTAGATGTTTAAGCTGTTATTTTGCCTCCCCCCACTTCTGAGAGCTGAACAGTTTCTCAACAACGTATCCTTCAACTATCCCCAATTGACTGTAGCAGCAGGACAGGACTGCCCTGGAGCCTGGAAAGCTGAACCAGGAATCTTCTGACTTCCAGGCTGAATCAGTTTCCTGATGGGCTTGCCAGCTTCTCACATTTTTCAAAGCTCCTTCACTCCTTCTGGATGGGGAGACCCATCTCCCACCAGAAGCTGATCAGAGATACCATGTTTCCCCGAAAATAAGACTCTGTCTTATATTTTTTTGAACCCTGAAATAAATGCTTGGCCTTATTGCCATGCACTCAAAAGCCCGATTATTATCAGGGCATGTCTTATTTTGGGGGAAACAGGGTAGTACCTTTTCCTGTCCTACATTATTGTGCAAGTAAAAGTCAAATACTTGTGTTTGTGTGTGTGTGTGCGTGTGGTCATTTTCTGACAGGGAAAGCAGTTGGTTCTGACAGAGGGATTAATTTTCTTACTGTACCCTGCAGTAGTGGGTTCTAAATCCCATAGCTACCGGTTCGCTCGTGCGTGCTCATGCGCACTCGTGCGTGCACACGATGCTTCTGCGCATGCCTCCCGCTACCGCCGCTACCGGTTCGCAGAACCGGGAGCAACCCACCACTGGTACCCTGCATGCAGGGATTTGCCATTAAGCATTCATATTATGGGGACTTATAGATATCGAAGCATGGGGTGAAGTAGCAAAGATCAATTCTATCTTGTTTAGGAGGTGTCAAAATGCCCATCTACCAGGCACAAATTCTGTTTAACTATTTTGCCTACAAACTCAGCCGAAAGGATTTTTTAAATGAATATTCCTACACAAAAGCATGTTACATTTCTCTTTACACTTTTCCTCATCTTGGTCACTTATACTTAACTATGCTTCCACAGTAAATGGAAAGGCTTGTATATGCTGTCCTATGCATATTTCTGAGAATTATGGCCTGTTTTGCAAAATGTTGGGGAAAAAATATTTTACCATGCGCCGTGTTTCAAATTTCCTATGTTTGAGAAGCCCCAAATCGGCCCCACATTTTGTGTGTGGAATTGCACACCATTCTAATTCACCTGTCTTTCTGATTTCCCCTTTCCAAAACTCTTATTACTATTATTACAGTAGATAAATTACTATAGTAATATGTGCTGCTATCATTTGAGCTCATAGGAAACGAGAAAAGATTCTTTGCTGCAGATTGCTGAGCTGTTGGCATTTAACTTTTGAGGAAAGAGAGATTGAGAAGGAAGAAGGGTGGGATCAGGAACAATGAGGCTTTTTACGGAGTGGAGCATTTGATGAACACAACAAGGAGACATTAAAGAAGTACTTCAGATATGTGTGGCCCAGCTAATTGCTTTCTCTGACTGTACAATAATTCCAGGCTGTTAGCATACCATGTGGTTTATTGGCCCTGCAGCTAATGGAAACGAAACCCAGATTCTAAGATTTGGTCTCCCCAGGCTTCAAAATTCAAACAGATGATAACCAAGCCGAAAGGATTTGCATGGTCATCAATGGGCAGATATTCCCATAATTTTGTGCATGCTGTTGGGCTGCCGTGTGCCACTGAGTACCAGAACGATGTGTGAGGTTTTGGCCACAAGAGAAAGAGATCTTAATAAGGCACAATAATAGTTTAAAAGATGAGTGATAGGCAGCCCCCACACGCCCACTTTGTTGCTGTGTTTTCGTGCCCCCGCAAATCACACTGCCCAATCTTTGGCAGCAAAGTTGTAAGAAACAATGGTGTTATTTTCGGCTGTTTTCTCATAGGAGAGACAAGGGGGGGAAAAAGGGACTTTAAGCCTAATTGGAGGCCCATCACAATATCCCTTGGAATCTCAGACCCACCAATTTTGGAAATAGAACCACATTTCTGCCTTGGTTGAAGAGAAAAGGGTTGTGTCCCTGGTCTTCCTATAATTCTATACCTAGAATTCTATACCTAGAATTCTATAGAATTCTATATCTAGAATCCCCTTTGCACTGCTAAACTAAGCATTGGAGTGGGGAGCACTGGAAAGCATTCTGGCCCTAAGTATAAATGTCCTCAATAAGGCAGAACTTTTTAGAGTTTCGGCTACACCAGGGGTGTCAAACTCGATTTCATTGAAGGCCACATCAGGGTTGTGTTTGGTCTCAGGGGCCAGGGTGGATGTGGCCAGCTCAATGTCACTCATGTTGGGGGCACCTGTGGCGGCCTGAGTGCTCTGCCAGTGAAAACGGAGCTAGGGAGGTCACGCGTGGCCCTCCCGAGCTTCGTTTTTGCTGGTAGAGGCACTGCGGGCCGGTCCTTTGCTGTTTCCAGGGTGGCCCTGCGGGCCAGCTCTAAGCACCCCATGGGCCAGATCTGGCCCGCGGGCCTTGAGTTTGACACCCCTGGGTTACACACATATGGTGCTACCTATGCTCTCAGGCTCAAGTACATACCCTAAAATGCTTTTTTATGAACTAAAAGCATGAGCTTCATAGGATCGTTCCAATGTGCCACTGAATCTTGCTTTCCGGATGAAACATGTTTGGGTGAAAGAATGTCCCTTATGGTCTATAGGTTACAAAGCATCTTTTTATTTATTAGTGAGACTTATTTATTTATTAGTGAGACTTATATACCGCCTCATAGTGCAAGCACTTTCTAAGCAGTTTACACCATTAAGCAATGTTTACACCATTAAGCGGTTTACACCATTAAGCAAAATTAGGGCCACATTGAATATTTTATTTTAAATGTATTTTAATGTTTTTTACTTGACTTAAATGTATTTTAATGTTTTTTACTTGGCTGTTCACCGCCCTGAGTCCCCTGGAGAAGGGCGGTATATAAATTTAATTAAACTAAACTAAATTAAACTAAAATGTATATTTACATTGCCCCCAACAATCTGGGTCTTCATTTTACCTACCTCGGAAGGATGGAAGGCTGAGTCAACCCTGAGCCGGTGAGATTTGAACTGCTGAACTGCTGATCACAGTCAGGTAAAGTAGCCTGCAGTACTGCACTCTAACTGCAACGCCACCTGGGCTCTTTTACCCTCAAATCTGAAATCCTGAACATCTTTAGAAATCGTATCTTCAGTACAAGCTGCATTGGTCATCCTAGAACTGCAATTGCCAACTTCTAAGCAAAGGAATCTGATAAATGCAATACACATAGTTCTTGACTTACGACCGGTATCTTAGCGACTGGTTGAAGTTGTGAAAAGGGAATTACAACCTGGTTCTGAACTTCCTATGGTTGGGCTTCCCCTCAATGTCATGTGACCATAAAATTAATCATTAAGCAGTATACTTGATAAATGAGTTATCACACATTAAGTGAATCAATGTGTATGTTAAGTGAGACATCGCATGAGTGTGATTTGCAATCAGTGATGGCTTCTCCACTGACTTTGCTTGTTGGAAGCCGGCTGGAAAGATTTCAAATGGCGATCGCTTGATTGCAGTGATGCTTCACCTGTCATAAGTGTGAAGACTGGCCGTAAATCATGTTTTTCAACACTGTCATCACTTTGAATAGTTACTAAACAGATAATTGTTAAGCAAGGATTACCTGTAGGTTTATGACTAATCCTCAGATTTGTGACCTTTAGCAAAAGAATAAAAGAAAAGGTGAAGTAAGATTATAAGTACTGCTGCAGTTTAGTGACTTCTTTGCTTAACAATGGAATTGTTGGTCCCAGTTGTGGTCATTAAACGAGGACTATCTGTACTGCTTTGAAGGCCTGGAGAGTTGATCTGGGATAACGGATAGCATATCATAAAAGCATCCTATTTTTCTATTTTGTACCTTATGCATGTGATTCCATTTCGCAAAAATGAGGAATGGCTTCTCTACAACCTGTTGCTTCTCCCCACCCTTCCTCATATTTTACCACTAGTTTATTCTGTACTCGTTAGGGGGGAAAAAACAAAACCTCAGATAGAAAGCCAATTGCCACTCCTGAAGTTTTTTTATTAAAGAAAATGAAAAGGGGAAAAAATGCGACAGAACAGAACACTTGTCATTTCAAACTCACTAGAATAATTTCATCCTCATAACTGCAGAAATAAAATTAGTTTGCTTGCCCTGCCATAATTCTAAGCATATTTACTTTGGCACACACATCCTTTTATTGCAGAACAGGAAAATCGAGTTTAAAAGTAATAAGAAGTCAACTTTACGCATACCTCTCTCTAGGGGCAAAATTTCAGGGGTGAAATGCTACCGGTTCGGCCCATTATGGGCGTACCGGTAGCAGTGGCGGTGCGTGGTTTGGAGAACCGGTAGTGGCGGTAGGGTGAGGCTCCACCCACCTGTTGCCATTTTCTTTTTTTTAACTCCCTGCGCATGCACAAAGCATTCTGCGCATGTGCAGAGGGTGAAAAAGTGCGTGTGGAGTGTGCACTTCCGAACCGATAGGGAAGGTAAGTAGATTTCACCACTGCAAAATATGCCTCAATTCTACTTTAATTATAAGAAAGAAAGTATGCTATGTTGACTAATATCAACTTGGTGGTCCCCGATGTATCCATTATGGCTTGGTTGCCAATCTGGGTGTTCTTCTGATGTGTGGATGTCAACTCCAAGCTTTCCCAGTGAGCGAGATAATGAATTGTAGACTTCAGATTGTAAGAAGGATTGATCATTTGAAGGCCTCCGAGCCATATGTAGCCTCTGAACGTATCGGGTGCCATTCCAGAGCATTCTGCAAGATTTGCCACTAAATGTTTCATGTGACACAAGGGGAAAAAAGCATTTTTAACAGTAGAAAAGGAGGAATTTTATTAGAGACACAATTTTCTCCTACCCATAAACTTTTCTCCACCTAATTATTGAGAGGGCAAAGGTGTCGGATGGTTACCGTGGGTGATTTCCAGTTTGGTTTGCATCTAGCATAGACCTCCAGTCAATTTTTATATCTGGATCAGTGCAAGTATATTTTCCAATCAGCTCAGCTAGCAAAAACACACAATCTGAAGTTTAGTTATTAAATATGATCAGACTTTAAACAAGTTAACTGGGAAAAATGAGAAACAAGGGGACAAAAAATGGAGAAAGAGAAGGAAGAGCTAAAAAGGGAGAGTTGTTTAATAATAACAAACTATTTTATCTATACCTACAAACTTAAAAAGTATAGAGCTTTGCAGGACTACTGTAAATAACATTGTGGATAATTAACCCTATTGGTTATATCTGCCTTTTTTTGTATGTTACAGCAGCCAAATAGATTTGGAAATGAAGACACCAAGTGATCCCTCTATTTGCACCATGAAAGAAACAATTTGATGGATGGAGATGATTATCCAACATATGGGACAAACTTTGAAAGGATCTGACATTACTGTGCGTCAGCTCTGGGAAAAGACTGGCTAAAAACATAGGGACAGATGTGGAGAAACTATGCCCAGAGCTGACTCCAGGGAGTCAATGGGAGATTTTCAGCAGCTGTTTTGCTACAGCGGTATTTCACAACCGTTGCAACTTGAAGATGTCTGGACTGCAACTCCCAGAATTCTCAGCAATGGAACTTGTTTAGCTAGGGAATTGTGGGTGCTGAAGATGACATATCTGAGGTTGCCCAGGTTAGAAAGTTAGCAGCCAACCCTCTCCTAGAAGAATGAAATATTCTAGGAAATATTAAAAAGGCAAAATATTTCCCCTAAAAGAGAAATAAAAATCTTAAAGGAAACAGAAACAAAAGACCTCCAGCTTCTTGCTCCCAGCAGATATTTTGGTGCCACCTCACCTACAAGACAAAAGACTGGACCAGTCTATCTACAAAACAAAAGACTTCATCTCCAGGATGATGGGATTATCCTTCAGGACAAAGCCATTCAGCCACAATAGGAAATTTCCCTTCATTGCATCACCCAGCAAAATTCAACCAAGTCTGGGACACAGACAGTCTACAAAGTTAGCTAAGACCCCTGCCCTGCCCCTGGGAGTATGACAGCCAATAGGACACTTGCCCTTGCCACAGGAACAGGAAGCTCCAGTTCAAAGCCCAAGAGAGGGTATAAATATATATAGCTCTCTCTCTACTCCATGTGTTTAGCTACCCAGGACTTCAAACTCATGTGGTCCTGTTCACTATTAAGTCATCCTTCCAAGCAATCTCCATGTTTCCAGTGTCTTTCTCCCTACTTGGAATTGAACCCAGATGGACATTTCTTCCAACAAAAGTATTAGGGTAGATCAGTGCTTCTCCATTTTAACAGCTTTAAGATGTGTGGATTTCAATTCACCAAGTTCTGGGGATGGAAGTCCATCTATCTTAGAGTTGGTAAGGTTGAGAACCACTGTGTTAAGATTGTTGCACTTTGTACCCAAACCAAAACCTGTGTGCTGAGTTGAGGGGATGAGTGTAATAACCCAGGTTCATGGTCTGAAGGTTCTGAGGGCATCAGGGTTGGACTGGACAGCAAATTCCTGGTTTTTTTAAAAAAAGTCTTGGAAGGAAAACTGGAAAATGTAGGAAATTGACTGTGGAAAACAAAGGAAGTTTAAGCTGTGAGGATGCAGATCAGGGGTGGGTTCCTAATTTTTTTACTACCACTCTGTGGGCGTGGCTTATTTTGCGGGTATGGCTTGCCAGCTATGTGACCGGGTGGGTGTGGCTTGCCGGTCATATATTAGTTATTTCAGAGAGATGTTACTACTATTTTTGCTATTTTATACCTTACATGAAAAGCTTTGCATACAAAGTGCGTGTTACACCATGGCAACACAGCAACCTTTATATGGAGAAAATGCTATAGTTAAAAGACAAGCAAGTCTCATACAGCATTTTTGGTTTCAGTCATGGATTCCTTAGACAAAAATATTGAGGACTGTTAAAAAGAACAGTATCTTTTAACAGTCCTCAATGTTTTCGTCTAAAGAACAACAGTATAAAACTGTATAAAATTAACAGTATAAAAGGTTAAGCTTTCGGAAAATGCCCACTTTGGGAAGCTTTAGGCAAAAGCGAAAAAAAAGTGTCAAATGCGAGCTTCTTCTTATTTTCAAGCAAAGGGACGGGGAAAGACTAATTATCAGGTTTCTGGGCATGCGCAGAAGATTTTTTTTTTTTTAAATGGTGGCTTCCAGGCACCGGCAACCGACCGCACCGGTACTGTGACGTCACCAGCGGGCCGCTACCGGTGCTATAGAGTGGACCGCACCAGTAGGAACCCACGACTGATGCAGATGGACCTCTTTGATCAAAAGACCTGGGAAATGTTGGTGCTTAATGGAAGCCAATGGCTACTTGGTTATTTTCTTTGGGCCCATTTCCAGTGTATGTATTCTGTTTTGCCAGGATTGGAAGGAGAAGGATGGCAATGTCTATGTGGAATCCAGGGAGTCAAATTATATTACATATTATGTAGCAGGCAACCAACCGATGGTGCTCCTTTTGTATTTTGGCAGCAGGGATACAATTTCCTGTTTCATTCTAGGATCAGCATGCATAGGTTAAGGGGACCCTTAAATCTTCCCTTTAGTCCTCCAGACTCTCAGACGACAATGGTGATGTTTATCTTACTCTTCTTAATCTCTTTAATTGGCTTGAGATGGGGAATGCTTGCAAATGAGGTGGATGTCAGAGGAAGTCTTACCGCTATGTATCCATGCAAAGCTATCCTGGTCAGGCTGAGCTTCTTTGTAAATTTTAGCCTAAGATAAAATTGAGCAGACTCTGCTGTACACTAGGGAAAATATGTTTCCTTGATGCAAGGTTTTTTTTGGGGGGGGGGATGGGGAAGTGGTTTCTCATTTAAACAATCTACCGTCTGAGAATTGCTTTCTCTTGGAGGAACTTCTTTGATCCTCTACAAGGTTGTTCTTAGCATCCCACCCAAACCAACCTTGTTTTGTTTGCTTAAACTCCACTATATTCTTTCTGCTGTTTTGTTGTCGTCATCAATCATCATCAAAATGTTAAGCCGGAAGTTGGCTAGCTTGAATGAAGATGCAGAAGGCAGCTTGCATAAAATTAGCTGTTTATTCAAACAATTCAAACCAGCGTGCCTACCGTCCCTGTCCTAATGTTCCCTCTTTCAGTACCAATCTTATGTATATAAACAATGTTACATCTGTGTACATTACCAACACGTACTTGACAAAAATAAATAAAATAAATAAAATAAAATAAAATTCAACTCGACATAAAACTCACACAGGAATGGGGCTGACAGCTTCCTCTTTATAAGGAGGCTGCCAGAGACGAACCAATGAGAGCTAACCAAGTCTCCCACGCCTGCTGTTTAAGTTCAACCAATAAATATAACAGCCGGCATGATCATAGTCAAGGACTTAACAATCATCATCATCATCATCATCATCATCGAAATTGTCTATCCACTGCAAGATGAAGGCCTCTTCTGCATGTTTCCAACCAATATGATCCTGAGCTTTCTTTTGCCAATTGGGCCCGCAATATTTGCTAATGTTGTTGATCCATATTGTTTTTAGGTCTCTTTCATGGATGCTTTTTATCAAGTGGAATCCATTCTATGGCTGCCTTCATCTACCTTTCCATCAGTTCTTCTTGCTATGTGACCAGCCCATTTCCATTTCCATTCGTTTACTGTCTTGATGACACTGTATACTTTCAATTGTTCTCTAATCCATGTGCAGGTCTTTCTATCTTGTCTTGTAATGCCGAGCATGTAGCTTGCTGCTCTTTTGTATTGGCTTTAAGATGACTGAGGGTCCTAACAAATGTTACTACCTTTCTTGTTAGTCATGCTTGTTATCACCCAATTACAGGAGAAGGGTGGCGTTTTTCTAATGGGACAAATTAGTCCACTTGGATGTTTTTAGGCTTTTTGTCCATGATGGACTTTTGGAAGCAATTATGTGCATGTTAAGACCGTGTGTAGCGTCCACAGTTTGCCATTATTTTGAATACACGGTATGGAAGCTCTGAAAAACAGAAGATCCAATAGAAGAGAATATATGTAGCTCAGGATTGATTTGTGGAGTCCCCGATGCTCTCTGGACTTGGTTGTTTGCTTGCAGATGTTTAATCACCCAACAAGGTAATATCATCAGCGCTAGTCTGTGGGGTTTGCTCCCTGTACAGGAAACAAACTAGCGCCAACAAGCACTGATAATGTTACCTAGTTGGGCAATGAAACATCTGCAAGCAAACAACCAAGCTCAGAAAACAGAATATGTCTGCCTCCCAGTGCTAGCCTTTTATAGGTGAGAAGATCATCCCGTAAGGTAGTGCTCATACTGGCTGGGGAATCCTGGGAGTTGAAGTGCACATGTTTTAAAGTTACAAAGGTTGAGAAACAGTGCCATACAGCATCATCAACCACTCTACTGTGGGTCTTCTCCATACCAAGACTGTTGGTCTAACCACCTGGAACTTATCAAGCTAGCCTTAGAGCAAGCAAGGAACTCAGCAATTCTTGCTGGAAAGGCATTCTTGTTTAAGAAATAGTAAACTTTCATACTAAAGAGGAAGAGAAATGCTGCCCTCTCTGGAACCTATTCTATCACAGATGAATGGTGTTGAGAATGATCCTTAAAGTAGTTTATGTCTCTAACCAACTATTTTTTCTTTCCTGTTAGGAATTAAGGCTGGTATTGATAAGCGAACCCATCAATTTTGAATATCTAGCTTTTGTCCTTTTCATTCGAAGCCATTAAATCAATTTTATTGTAAATCACATCCACTCAGTTTTGAAACGAACAAACTATTAAAAACAAAAATCAAAGAGATCTACATCAGTACTTTTTTTTTTTTTGCAAAAAGCAAGATTATTTTAATTGAACTCCTCTTTTGTTTGCCTTTATTCTTTATCCCGGTCTCTTTTCTGAAATCATCTTAAAAGGAAAGTCTTTGGTCAGCTGTCAAAAGAAGAGAGAAACTATTCCTGAAAAATTAGATGACTATTATTCATTTTCAGCAACAATTTCTCCAAGATCCTTCATGTTAATTCATATATGAAGACGTGTCATAAAGACTTCCCATTATGCCTCAAGGAAAGACTGCACGGAAATAACAATGAATAGTAGCAATAACAACAATAAACCCTTTGAGCCAATCTCTCATTTTTGTTTGTTCCAACATTTTAAGCTGGATAATGGTCACCCGTTGCAAAAGAAGAATCTCTACTGACATTTATTAAAGGAAAAAAATAAAACCGTGGATGCATTTTAATGAGGGGTATAAATAGCATCTAGCAATCTATTCTCCCTTAAAGGCTGAAGTACAGCTAATTATTTACACACAGACACACAGACACACACACAGATGAACTCTGAGTCTTTTGCTAGAAATAGCCCATTGGGAATTAGAGTTATTTCTCTATAACAGATGTGGAGATTAAAGTTCATTGGAATAGTGTTCCCATAGCAAGCTCAGCATGTATTATTCTTAAGGAGACCAAGAACAATCCTACAAGAGAGTGTGCAACAACTAATTTCATTATTCAGAGGAAATCAAAGGGAGAATTAACTCTTTCTGAGCGTGACGATTTCCCACTTTTGTCTTTTTTTTGCTCCTAAGATCTGCTGTATATATTTCACAAAAATGGGCGATATTCAGGGATGTCCAGAGAAGTGCTATTGCTATTGCTTAAAGCTTTCTGGAAGTGGATCCTGGGAGCTGATCTTAAATTAAGTTGTTTTTGAATCCTTCCTGTAGACAGTTCCCATCAATCCTCCCTCCCCCAATATTTTATGCCCTTTGTATCAGTGGTGGGTTCCTACCAGTGTGGTCCACTCTATAGCACCGGTAGTGGCCCGCTGGTGACGTCACAGTACCGGTGCGTTCGGTTGCCGGTGCCTGGGTGCCATTTTTTAAAAAAAAAATTAAAAATTTTTAAAAAACATTTTCTTCTGCGCATGCCCAGAAGCTGAGCTTCCGGCACTGCGCATGCGCTGCCTTCCTACCCCACAGTGAGTCCAAGCAGGGGAGGATGGCTGAGGGAGCACGTGAGATGCTGAAAGAACGGGCGGCAGGAGCTATCTCCATTCCCCTTCCTTCAGCAGTCCGAGAAGCCACGAACGCACGGTGATGATCCTAGGCATTTTCGCATGCTTGAGGCTTCTCGAGCTGCTGAGGGGGGAGGGAACAGGGGGCAGGAGCCTAGGATCATCAAATGGGGAGAAGCATTCAGGCCGGACGGAGCCTCCTAGAAGAACCGCTGCCGCGGTCTTGCTGTTTATGTTGCGGGGGGCTGCGTTGCAGGTGGGCAATGCCCTCCCGCTTCTCCGGCCGCTGCCAAGCTCCCGAGGCCCATGCCCACCCAGTCACATGGCTGGCAAGCCACACGCACAAAATAAGCCACAACCACAGAGTGGTAGTAAAAAAATTAGGAACCCGCCCCTGCTTTGTATGTACAGATTAGAACAACTTCATGAACATGATTTCCCCACTTTCTATAGTGGATTTCCAACTCTGACCCTACAGAGACAGATCTATGGATGAAATTTTAACACATGGTCTTTGTCTCAGATGTGTCGTACTTTATCTGGCAAGAAAACAAATGACCAGAATAGGATGGATAGAAATTATGACCTTAAAGCTCTTTTTCTCATGTTGAGATGATGTCAATGTGATTTTTCCAAGGAATAAATAACAATACCAAAGAAATGTGTAGAAATATGTAGACTGAAATGCTTTTAAAGGTTGAGGATGGGAAGGAGGGAGAAAGCAGGACAATTAAGAGTTGGTTCAGTTCTGATTCAATTGGGAGAATTTATATCTAAGCCACATAATAGTTTATCAGACAATTTGAGTTGCAAAGGAGTTGGGAGAGGTAAGTAGGTCTGAAACTATTGCAGGTGACATGAAACATGTATGACACACAAACAAAATAATCCTGTGCAGGTAATAATTAATTTTATTTGCACTCATTTTTAGTACATTGTCAAGTGATATTTATAACAGGATGAGCAAACAACTAGGTTTCAAAGAAGCAAGGAAAGAAACAGCTCATTCAATGTGGTTATATTACAGAGCAGATATGTGCGACTACCCTTCTTCATCAGAATCAGAATAGAGCTGGAAGGGACCTATGGAGGTCTTCTAGTCCAGCCCCCTGCTCAAGCAGGAGATCCTATACCATTTCAGACAAATGACTGTCCAGTCTCTTCTTAAAAACCTCCAGTGATGGACCACCCACAACTTCTGAAGGCAAGCTGTTCCACTGGTTAATTGTCCTCACCATTAGGAAGATTCTCCTCAATTCCAGGTTGCTTCTCTCCTTGATTGGTTTCCATCTATTGTTTCTTGTCCTGCCCTCTAGTGCTTTGGTCTTCTAATATAGACTTAAGAATTGGGTTGAGTCAGAGGTGGGTGGGTTCCTCCCGGTTCGGAACGGTTCGCCCGAACCGGTAGCAAGCCACTGGTGATGTCACAACAATGTCATGGAACCGGTTCTGTCGGTGCCAGTCCGTGGACGCCGCCATCTTTTTTTAAATTTTTTTTGGGGGGGATTTTTTTCCTGTTTTTTTTCTTCTGTGCATGTGCAGAAGCCGAGTTTCTGGCACTGCGCATGTGTCGCCATCTTGTTTTTGGCTTTTTTTTTTGGCTTTTTTGGCACTGCGCACGCATGCCCATGTGGTGCGGGAGGAAGCGAACCGGCAGCGAGGTAAGTTAGAACCCACCCCTGGGCTGAGTCTTCCCATTGGCCCCTCAACTTCTCTGAACTAAAGATTTCTGGGTGTGTGCCAAACCTCAAGTCTGGAGGAGATGCTCAGAGCAAGGAGTTTTCAAAAGTCACCACAATATAGTTGAGACTCTGGAAAGAGTGCAGAGAAAAGCAACAAAGATGATTAGAGGCCTGGAGGCTAAAACAAATGAAGAACGGTTGCAGGAATTGTGTATGTCTAGTCTAGTGAAAAGAAGGACTAGGGGAGAGATGATAGCAGTGTTCCACTATTTGAGGGGCTGCCTCAAAGAGGAGGGTGGGAAACTATTTTCCAAAGCACCAGAAGGCAAGACAAGAATCAATGGATAGAAACTAATCAAGGAGAGAAGCAATCTAGAACTAAGGAGAAATTTCCTAACGGTGAGATCAAACAGTGGAATAGTTTTCCCTCAGAAGTTGTCACAGGAAGTTTTTTGTGAGTGGTCATACAGGAAGTAATTCTTGCCAGAGATGGCAGGAGGAAGATGGGGCTCTGGAGAAGAGATTTGATGGGCGGGGAAAAAAATATTTGCTTGCATCCTCATAGGCAGGGTGGATTGGCCTGCTTGAAGAGGCACATTTCCATAGCTTCTTAAATAGATACATTACAAACGTTTAACTTCTCAGGTGGTCTTCCACAACCTGGCACACTAAGTTGGAGTTTAACTCCTAAACTTCACAGCTAGTTCACTGGGAGGCCAGGGACAGCATTTGTGAGGTCTAGAAGCATCACGAAAGGAAAGGTTAACCAAACAGCATCATCTTTATAATGCTGATGATTTTCAGGTCAATAGCAAGGAAGTAATCAGCAACATTTTTGTCAAAAATGAAAAAAAAAGTGAGCCAAAATGATGGGCGTTCCAACATAGATACAGCTAAGATCAGGAACTTGCCAACTCCAATTAATAGATAAGGGGTATACCAATCTCAGAAGGTAAAGGAAGGTTCTGGTCAGGGTTGTTTGAAAGAGATGGACTATCAGATGCCACGATTCCAAGCAATTTCTCTTCCCTTCCCTTTCACGCCATCCTTCAAAACTTTGCTCATAACAATAGTCCTGGAATAATTTGTGTATGAATCCAATACTCTGCTGATAGAAGGATGATTCAAGCCTTGCTTGCATTGAAGGGGTGGAGATCTCCTATCTTTTATTAGTAGAGACTATGATGTTGGCCTTGATATTAAGTATGAGGCACATCTTCTTAAATGTATGAAAGAATTAGCATTGGGATGGGGGATGTGTTGCTATGGTAGCCGGATGCTCTTTTTTTTTGCCTGGGAAAGAACCCATGAGAAATTCATACTGACTCAGCAGCAGGAATCTGTTCCTCCTGGGGCTGCTAGACACACTCACAAAGTGTGGTGCTTCCTGCATTCTCCCTTGGTGAGACTTTGACTTTCTTTATACTACTCAGCTTCTCAAGTTTCTGAATTTCAAAAAGATCGCCCATCCTGTGTCCTTACTGTCCTCGTTCCTGAAACTGGAGTGAAAGGCTCCTATCCCGAGAGCAAAAATCCATTATATTTCAGAAGGGCCATTCAAAATGTACATAACTCAAAAGTGTGAAGAGAAAGAAGAGCAAATTCCCAAAGGGAACTACTTTATGTCATAACAACTGAATTCAGTGCTGTGGTAACTCAAAGAGTAATGTAGCTATTATGGCCTTGAGTTGCTTGAAGTAAATTCATTTCAGCTTTCTTCCGTGTGGGGGTCTCCAGTTTTGTAATCTTCTATAAACTTCAACCAGCATGGACACTCATCCCGAAGATGGAGATAATGGGTAATTAATACATCTGTAGGTCACCAAGTAAAGAAATGCTGTCTTGTCTGAAATGTACCAAGGAAAACAAGAATACCGTATTTTTCGGAGTATAAGACGCACCGGAGTATAAGACGCACCTTAGTTTTTGGGGAGGAAAATAGGGGAAAACAATCTGCCTACCAGGTATTCATCTGGCTAGCATCCTTAGTCTGGTCAGCTTCAGCACATTATTTTATCCCCTGGTTAGGACTTAAAAAAACCTTTTTCTGAGAGAGTAACAATGAAAGAGCCTGCAAGCCAGTAAGAGCTGGGAAGATCGTTAGCACCTGGTTAGGGCTAGAAAAAAAACTTATTCGGAGCAGCTTCAGCACATTATTTTATCCCCTGGTTAGGACTTTAAAAAACTTTCTTCTGAGAGAATAACAATGAAAGAGCCTGCAAGCCGGTAAGAGCTGGGAAGATAGTTAGCACCTGGTTAGGGCTAGAAAAAAACTTATTTGGAGCAAGTAGAGCAATGAAAAAAAATTCTGCAAAGACTTAGGGCTGGAAAAACATTCTTTGGAGAGAGTAACAATGAAAAAGCCTGCAAGCCGGTAAGAGCTGGGAAGATCTGTTAGCACCTAGTTAGGGCTGGAAAAAAGCTACATTCGAAGTATAAGACGCACCCAAATTTTCAGCCACTTTTAGGGAGGAAAAAGGTGCGTCTTATACTCCGAAAAATACGGTAGATATACCGTGTTTCCCCGAAAATAAGACCCTGTCTTATATTTTTTTGAACCCTGAAATAAACGCTTGACCTTATCGCCATGCACTCAAAAGCCCGATTGGGCTTGTTATCAGGGGATGTCTTATTTGGGGGGGAAACAGGGTAGTAGCCTAACATCGATTTTAGTGTGCATTGAAAAGAAACACGAACTGGAGTGAGCATTGTAACATTTGTGAATGATCAAAAAGGACAATGGGGAAATGAACTACACTTTTTCCAGCCCCTTCTCATTATTTTCTAAGTAGTGTTTCTGGAATGGCTGAACAAACAATGATTAGTGCTAACCTGCTTTTAACAAAGGAAGCAAAACTAAAGTCAATTTCAGATCCCGGATTAAAAAGTAGGAAGGAAATTTGTTCTCTCTAGTTGCATTCCACATGTTTACAGATCTAGTGGTTAGATTGGTGGGGCAATGATTGCTTCTGAAGGAAAGAAGTGGAAGAAGGGTGTTTTGGTGTGTGCGTGCGCGCATGTGTAATGATTCATTGTCAACTGCTTAATCTTAGTTATGTAATTAGAAATGCTCCATTTCCACAGAACTCCAGCGCAAATATGTTATCCAAGTTATAATATTCTGTGATGAAAGATATCTATTCTATATCAATTCTCTCCTCCTGAATCTGAGGATATGCATTTCCTGGGCAGACACTTGGACGATTTATTCAGTAAGATTTTCCCTTAAGTTGAAATGAACCTTCCCTCCTTCCCTCAAGTCAATTGGCTTACGGCCATAGTGGCAGCTTAGCCTCTTTCCTTAGCTAAAGAGTGACATTAGATGGGGTGGATGGTGGATGAGAAGGGATCTCTTTAGTCTACTCTTTGTATAGGGAAGAAGGGAGATCCCTCCTAATATTTCGTAGTGCTAATTGGCTCCCATGACTGCTATTTAAAACTTTAATACATAAGGCTTGAGGGAAGCGTGAATGAACAGGACTGATAAGAATCCTTGCTAAATTCAAGCAGGTTTCTGTTCCAAATGAATGACCCAGCAAGAGGCTTATAACACTGGAATTCTCTGCTCACAACAGTGGTTTGTTATCAGTCACCCCACAAAGGGATAAAGGATTTGATTAGAGACAATCCTTCCCTCCCATCAAGCCTTGTACAACTTGCCATCTGGAGCAGCCGAGTGCTAAGACTGTGAAGCCAAAGCAATAGGGCCAGAGAAAATCAGCTGCACAGCGGTGGGGTGGGAATTTACAGATCTGCTCCTGCTCAGCTCAGCTCACAAAAATAGCAGACAGCTTCCCAGACGTTATGAAAACAACAAGAATAGCAATCATCGAAAGCCCTAGGAGTGAGAAATGACGTCACTCAGCTGCAGTTGGGAGAAATGCACACAGGAGCAGGTTGCATCTTTGAGATGTCGGTGCCACAGCTGCTCGTTTAAGGCGCAGTTTCAAATCTGGGTTTTATGACTGTTTATGGATGTTGAAACCTGCGTTTCCCCCTCTCCCCTCTTTTTTAAGGACAAATTTTCACTGCCTTGTTTGGCCTGCAGAAATCAAATTCATGAGATACCCAAGGCCTACCAGTTCCTTCTTCTTCTTTTTTTAATCAGAGCTTCCTGCGGGCTTGGTGACCTCGCAACGTATTGTGGAACAACACTCCTATTTTTCTTCTCCTCAAATGACTTGAGAATGTTGGCTCTTCTGTGGTTAACCCACCAGCCTCTTCCTGTAACTTCAAGGGTAGCAAAATTTCAGCATGTGCTGGCTGTCTGAAGAGCAGATTTGCACTGAAATGGATATGCTGGTTTGGAATATTTTCTTCTTCTTAAAGGATCATCTAGAAGCGCTACAGCCATTTAGATTATTTTTAATGTCGTCTGTTCCTGAAAATGAAAGTATTGTAGGATGCATGAAATCATCACCTGGATTGTTCAACTATAGATGTATGTTTGTTGCACTTTATAAGAGTAGCCAATTGTAGTCTTAAACAAGCTCTTTCCTAGCTAATGTCCTTTATGCACGATAGTGACATTTTGAGACTTGCTTCCTTTGTTTGCATGGTGATAGTTCAGGGAACACTGCATTATTACATGGTCAGACTAATGACTATGATGTTATTTTGAAATTTCAGTTACTGTATGTGGGGCAACTATTGGACGCTCGGCCCCTACAGCAACGCAGTGACAATTCTGAAATTAGCAACTTTTTTTTTTTGCCTTTCATTTTGCTGTTGAGGATGTTTGACAAGTAAAATTACTTTCTTCAACCTAGCAAAAGTGTAGCACCTATTTTACATTACAGTGTGCAATACTCTCTGTCCCCCTTACTCCAAATTTCTCCATCAAATGCCTGTGTTACTTTGGCTGATGGATCTGGCTATCTTTGAGTGAGACAACTTTTAGGTGCACAGTAAAGGTGAATTGATCTATGGCCACCATATTGAGATCAACAGCAGCTTGTTACGTAATTTAGAAACTATCTGCCATTGATCAAAATACCACTTGAAACAAGGAAAAAAACATGTGTCTGATCCTTGGCATTTTTACACTACACTCTGTGTATGGTTCAGGGTGATTATTAAAAGGAGTTAAGTGACTGCATGTGACCTGGTTTGCTAATCACCGACATTAAGTCAACAGTTGGGGCTTGGAAAAGCGGGGGAGGGGGCATTTTCTGTCCCAAGAGTTCCCAGGGTGCCACTCCAGCATCTTGCCTGTCTTCCTTCCACAGAGAGAAAGAGAAAGGCAGCAATCTGTCAGAATAACCAGAAGCCTTTGTTGAGTTCAAAGCACAGAAGTTTATTATTGCTACCTTTATATAAAAATTCAGTCAACTAATGGTCAAACTAAATTAGCACTAGATAACAGTCAATGGAATTCAAGGAAGGCTGGTCTCTTGTGGCAACACGACGACTCCAAACTGATGACACATTTAACCCCACCTTCCAGCTCAGCCTGCTCTTCTCCTACACTGTCACTCCCAACTTCTCCTTGTAGAGAAGGAGAAACATTTGTCTCTGTGCAGGAACAATTCTTCCCCATGTTCTCTGCATGGTGAATTTTTTTTAAAAAAAATAAAAAGTCCAAGATATCTTATCTTTTAAAGCTCAAACTCCAAGAAATACTGGGGAGTCTGTGATAAGAAGTCCTCCACAGATTGGCAGTTTCCATAAATACATGTGGTAAAGCAATGATAATTTAAGCTGTTTGAAAGACATGACTTATGCAAGCCTAGACTTGCAGTCTTCCCTGAACTAAAGAACTGTCCTTCTTCCTCTGGAACAAGCAGTCTCTTACTGATTTGTAGATTTCAGTACTTTTTTTTCCCCTGATGAGCTTCTTGTGTGCTCTACCTTCCTTCTTGAATATCTTTCGTTCCCCTCTTAATTATCATGAATTTCTGCTTTTGACGTTACCGTTTACTTAATATACACGACCACATCCTCTCTTTGCTGCACAGTTATACTCCTTCAGCATTCAAAAGCGGAGTCTTACGTAGTCTTCACACACATCCTTTGCAGTTTAACCCATTCTCATACATATGCTTTTAGCCACTGCCAACAAAAAAAAATGCTCTGACACACCAGCACACTTTTTCACACATACCGTAGCTTTCCCTTAAAATCTTCCTTTGGACACCCGTGCACCAGGGTCGGGTTGCTCTCTTACCTCGCTACCAGAGCTCTGCGCACGCATCGCCACGTTTGGTGCATGCGCTCGCTCTGCGTGCGCGCCCCTTCCACGATTTTGCTTTTGCGCATAAGCAAAATCTCACCAAAATCGCGCGAGCATGCGTGTCCCCTTGCGAGATTTTGCTTCCGCGCATGCGTGGAAGCAAAAAAGCCCAAAAATACAGCACCAGAGCAGCCGCGCTCAAATAGCGCCATCTGCTGGCTGCTACCAGTACTGTAAAGTGGGCCACACCGGTAGGAACCCACCACTGCCGTGCACCCTGGAGTGGGCAGGGTCTTCATTAGGGCTTATTTGGGGGGATAGGGCTTATACTGGGTGCATGTGTAAAAATCAAGCTAGCACTTACTTTCTGAGTAGGTTGTATTTTTGGGAAAACATTATCTATCTATCTATCTATCTATCTATCTATCTATCTATCTATCTATCTATCTATCTATCTATCCATCCATCCATCCATCCATCCATCCATCCATCAATCAATCTTTCTATCTTACGTCCGTCCATCCATCCATCCATCCATCTATCTCTATCATCTACAGGTAGTCCTCAACTTAGGTTTTAGCTGCAATTAAAGAGGTAAAAACGTTTCTTTCCTGATCCAGCTTAGGAACCTCTAAGGTAGTTATTTTTGGGGGGTGGGTGGGAACAAACCAGCTGCATTACATGACAAATGTCCCATATAGTTTGGCCTCCATAAGTCAGTCTGGGAAAATATGTTTATGAACTTGGTTGCAAGTCTCCTGTTAACTAACAGCCATAATCAATTGGTGGTAGGGGTTTTTCCATGTCAGGCAAAAAGGTAGTTCAGAGTAGATCTGCTTTAGTTTAAACTTTAAAATGTTGGTGTTAAACATTGCGTGCAAACAACCTATCTGTAACCTCTTTTACTCAGATGCTTGAAGTTTCAGCAGATGTACATCCTGCCAGAAATGTGCTTATTTAGGGTCAAACTGGACATTTCCCCCCTTTTGTTTGTGTGAAAAGCAGGTAGGTTCAGATCCACATTGGAGATAGAGTGGCATCACGTTTTGGTATACTGGTGTCTTCATCCAGCTCCCGTATCTGATGTTTACTTTAAGCAATTATGCAATTACTAATTGTATAAATGGGAACATAATGAGTCTGGCTTGAAAGCAACTCTTGATGAAATCAGCAGTCTGGTTTCAAGCAAAAACTACAGAATATTCAGTAAATCTCAGCAATCTTATTCTCTCTCTCTCTCTCTCTCTCTCTCTCTCTCTCTCTCTCTCTCTCTCTCTCTCTCTCTTACAAGATCTATGGAGGGGGGAGAGGGGAGATCATTAAAATCCAATCTCAAAAATCTGATCTCTCAAGTTTTTCCTTCCATTTTTATTTTGAATTGCACCAGTTATGCAAAATAGAAATGCATATTATTTATTATTTGTATTCTGCCTTTATTATTTTTACAAATAACCCCAGGGTGGTGAACATATCCATTTTTCTCCTATTTTCCCCACAACAACCACCTTATGAAGTGGGTTGGGATAAAAGAGAAACCCAAAGTCACCCAGCTAGCTTTCATGGATAAGGCAGGACTAGAACTCAGCCTCCCGCTTTGTAGCCTGGCACCTTACTGGCTTTTCCATATGATCCACGAATGCACATGATAGTGTGTGAAAAAGTTACTGTCCCTCTGATGATTGCAGAGACCAACACCGCGCCTGGAAGAATTGTGGCAAAATTATGGTGATTGTGATCATTTGGCCATAGTTGAATAATCAAAGTAGGTCTTTGTATTGTAGGCCTCAACTCAGTTGTGTCTCAAGAAGCAAGAATGCTTGCATTTTGGGTATGCTTTCCTTGCTGCTATGGCCCTGGCAGGTAAGAACAGCATTTATACATATTTTTCCCCCAAATTTTGCTAAAATGATTATTTTTCTCCGTATTCCCCAATGAACATTTGCAATTTTTTTGCTTATCTTCCTTTCATTTGACAAACCAGATTGTGTTAGGTGCCCTTCTTTGCTAAATGCAGTCCTATTGAGCCATAGGACTGCATATAGCCAAGAAGGGCACCTAACACAATCTGGTTTGTGGCGCAGTGGTTAGAGTGCAGTACTGCAGCCCACTTCTGCTGCCTGCAATTTGGCAGTTCAGATCTCACCAGGCTCAAGGTTGACTCAGCCTTCCATCCTTCCGAGGTGGGTTAAATGAGGACCCAAATTGTTGGGGGCAATATGCTGACTCTGTAAACTGCTTAGAGGGCTGTAAAGCACTGTGAAGTGGTATATATTGAGTGCCAGGATCTGTTCCTCAATAAAAGAACTAAGAGCATTTATTGCGAGAGCCAGGAACTGCGCAAGGAGTTCTGGCAGTGATGTGAAGAAGACAAAGAAAAAAAAAAAGATGAGGAAGGAAGGCACTGGGAGTGAAAAGCAGGTGATGCAACTGGGTGCCCACCAGCCTCACCGGAACAATGTTCTAAAAAAGATAGTTGAAGCTCAGCTGCGGTTTACCACAATGTTCTGCTGATCAGCTGAATGGTCTGAAGTACAGAATGACTAAAAGTAAGCTTATTTTCCCACAGTGAGACATGAACACAGATGCACATGCCCACCCTTGTGCTCATACAAAATCTTTGTGCACAGATGTGGAGGTCAATTCTGCTTTACAGATGTTGGATGTAGCTGGGCTTAAGGAATTCCACTCCCCCCCTCCCGATGATTTTGGACTTAAGCAAATAAACCTCTGTCCTTTTGATTGCATTGGCCTAACCCATTTCTTCCTTTTAAAATTTCTTTTATAAACATAAGCTGACGTTTGAGTACATTACTGATGGATGCACTCTCATGGTTAAAAGAAAGCATGAGAGCCAAACAGAGTTTTTCTTTTCTACAAGGAATGGAAGGCAGAAAGCAATGCCCTTGAACCCCAGGTCTTAGGTCAATGGAACTCAATGGAAGCAGATCCTTCTAGAACAGTGTTTTTCAACCTTGCCAGGTTGAAGATGTGTGGACTTCAACTCCCAGAATTCCCCAGCCAGCAACGCTGGAGAAACACTGTTCTGTAATAATGGGAATTAAAGAACTACCACTTATGCTTCTGAAATTCAGATTCAGCAGTAGTTATAGCAAAACAGTGATTCTTTCCCCTTATTCTGAAAAAAAAAGATATGAGGGGGGTGCTGTGATGTTAAATGTTAGACAATTTGTTAAAAAGGAGGGTTTTTGTCTAACGAGGGTTTTTTGGGGGGGATGGTCTACCTGCTTTGCAGCTGTAAAACATTTAACCATGCTCCTACATTATTTATTTTTATTTTTATTTTATTTGCGATTCTTATAGGCCGCCCTACTCCCTGAGGACTCAGGGCGGCGTACAACATATATAAGAACAGCTAAATAGTATCAGAAAATACAATAAAAAACAATAATAAAATAGTAATTAAAAGCGATAAAACAACACAAGCAACAATCACCCCGCCTGCAGGAAGAGCCATGTCTTAATGGCTTTCCAGAAGGCCAGCAAGGTTGGAATGATTCGGATCTCTGGGGGGAGTTGGTTCCAGAGAGCTGGAGCTCCCACAGAGAAGGCTCTCCCCCTAGGGCCCGCCAACCGGCATTGTTTGGTTGAAGGGATTTATAATATTTTTTCCCCTCTCATTTTTCATTTTAACAATGTATGAGTGGTTTTTTTTTTTAACCGTATGGCACTTCGGGCCCTGGCTTGTAGAACAAAGCTAATAAACAATAAATCTAAATCTAAACGACATCTGATGTTCCCTTCACCACATGCATTACTGTTTCTCTGGTGTATTCTGTGCAGTAATACAGAAGGATGCTTAAAAGGTGTAGGAGGGGTATGGAATACAAAAGGGTGAAGGTAACATCTGTGCTTGCAGAAAATGGCTTTTAGCATTAATCCTCCCATGTTAGGAGGCTGGGTGGGTTGGTTCAACATTATTTCGATTTTCTTTTGTGATGATACGAAAATCCATTTCCCCCACATTAATTGACTAATAACCCTACACAGCTTATCAAGGGGGTCATCAGCTTCTGTTTCTTCCCTAGTTAGATGGGCTGTGATGGAGAAGGCTCCGGGATAGATCTATAATAGCAATACAATTATCTGTGTGTGGGTATATACATTTGGTTGGCTTATCTCTATTAAGAGATGGGTTATATATCAGTCCTGATCTTTTTCAAGCTTGGCTCCTAACACAGAGGTTGAAATTCAATATTGTGCAATATGTGGCATTTAGCTGAGCTCCGTGCATTGTCGGAATCTCTTGTCGACCAAGATTTCTGGTAGAGACAGAAACTTAATAACCAGTTTTCTCAAAGGTGCTTTTTCAGGAGGCAACTGGACTTTCTGGTTTTTCTTTGAAGACATTTCACTTCTCATCCAAGAAGCTTCTTCAGCTCTGACTGGATGGTGGGGAATGGAAGGATTTATATTCCTTGAAGACAGCTGGTCATTTGCATTCTTTTAGAGAGTCGTTGAGGCCACCTGGAGGTTTATCTGTGTCATCAGGGTCACCTGAGTAGTGCAAATGAGTGTGGAACCTTCTTGGCTGCATCCTGCCATTCCCCACCATTCAGGCAGAGCTGAAGAAGCTTCTTGGATGAGAAGCAAAACGTCTTCAAGGAAAACCAAAGAAAGTCCAGTTACCTCTTGAAAAAGCACCTTTGGGACAACCATGACCTGGATGACTGAGAATCTCCATAGACTAACAACCACTTTTTAACCACATTTTAACTCTTATACCAAATTCACATGAAAGTTGATCCTAAATTTAGGAAGCAAAGGAAGAGCAGATTAAAAAAACCTGTACACACAGACACAAATCCTGCACGACGACAAATCCTCCATCGTATCAGTCTAGAGCTGCCAGTTTCAGCTAAACTAAATCCTGACTATCCTTCCCCAATAAACGTGCCCATCCGTGACACTTCCCTTTCTGTTATATTTACACTAATATAAATATATCTGCCAGGAGCCGTGTTGCAAAAGAAGGCAGGCAGGGCCAAGACAAAACTCATTTCAAACTGAATTAGTAAATATTGATTAAAACTAATATGCCTGTAAAATAAGGTACCCATGTATTAAACTAATTTATTCTGCCTTCACATGCACCAGCCATTCCTTTTTTCAATACAGTCCCTTCTACCTATACCTATCCTACGCCCTTGCCCTCGTTGCCCTCCTTCTAGCAGAAGTTTCAAGAAAGGAAGAAGAGAACAGGATGGGCATGGGGTAAGAGAGGAAGAGGTAAGTGCATTGAGAAGGAAAGGAAGGAAAGAGATCGTGGGAAAGCCAAACAGCGTGTCTATGAGGCAAGCAGAGGAAGGGAAGAAGCAATGATTGTCGAAACACTTTTAAGCATTGCATAAAGGGTTAAAAACTCATTAAATTACGAAAGTACCCATGACTCTACTAATTCACAAGGTGGCTTGCTTTTTTTTTTTTGCTGAGTAATGCGGAAGAAGTGAGGCAGGGACTCGGAGGGCTAGAAAAACCAGGAAAGTTAACTTGGTTGGTTGGTTGATCCAGTCATTTTCAACCATTCAATTCAGCTTTCCTGTGGCTATGTTTCTGTAGAATTGCCCTCCCCATCTCCTTTAATAACCGAAGTTGCACATTTCTATTGCCTCGTCTCAATCTATTGAATTGCCTCTTTTCAATTGCTTTTCAATCCGGGCCAAGATTAAAAGAATAAGACGCATTCAGCCTCCTAGCGTGGTGTCACCAAACCCTGCCAGCAGCCAATGTCCTCTAGCTGTGGCCTTTTCCTTATAGACCTTTCCAGACTATGGAATTTAAGAGCCCTCCACCCCATACTTGAATCAACAAGAAAAAAAAATCTGCGCTGAATGGCACAGTCCTGGTTATTTATGTTACACTCATGCTAGTCCTAGGCATTGTTTTACTCTATGGACTTTGCTGCCCTCCCTTGTCAGCATGTCATTTTTGGGTGGGGAAGACATCCTCCAAACAAAGCACTGCTACAGAAGTGGTGTGTGCATGCTGGTGCGCCTATGTATGTGTGTGTGAACCTGAGAAACTTGCCCAATTCCACATGTCTTCTTTAGCTTTTTTTGTGTCCTTCCTCCTAATGCCCTGTTGGGTTGCAACACAAAAGGAATGAAGTGAGAGAAACAAAAAAGGAAACCTAAAAGGAACTGAGTCATTAGCAGTTGTTCTCAGGACACACACATTTATTTAGTTTTTTAATCTTCCTTTTCCATTATTATGCTACTTCAAACCTGAAGAAAACGAGGAGAGGCTATAGAGTTAAAATAGCTGAAAATGGCCCAGTTATAGAATTAAGATGGCTTAACTGCTGATATGGTGGAGGTTCCTGCGCCAATCTTTTTTTTTGCACGCTTCAATAATAGTGTAAAGTCAAGCTCAGGATCTGGTGATCCCTGGTCACATCCATGTGGTTCTCATGGAAAACCAATGGAAGCTTGAGAGAGGCTACAGGGGCAGGGAAGTAGTCAGCTGTAGCGAGAAACTTCCAATTGTAGCAGAAGGCACTTTCACCTCTGGTCTTGGAATTTCTGTCAAATTGTGAGTAGACCATCTTGAATGATGAGTAACAGAAAGGAAGCAGTTCCCCTCATTTTCACAAACAACTTCTCTGTGCTTTAGGACTGGACATTGTACAGGCAGCCCTTGACTTACAACCATTTGTTTAGGGACCAAAGTTCCAACGGCACGGAAAACAATGACTTATAGCAATAACACTTAGACTTATATACCGCTTTACAGCCTTCCCTAAGCGGTTTACAGAGTCAGCCTATCGCCCCCAACAATCTGGGTCCTCATTTTACCAACCTCGGAAGGATGGAAGGCTGAGTCAACCTTGAGCCTGGTCAGATTCGAACTGTCAAATTGCAGGCAGCCGGCAGTCAGCAGAAGTAGCCCGCAGTCCTGCACTCTAACCACTGCGCCACCATGGCTCTTATGACCATTTTTCACACAACAGTTGCAGCATCCCCCCAGTCACGTGATCAAAATTCACATGCTTGGAAACTGACCCATATTTATGACGGTTGCAGTGCCCTGGGGTTATGTGATCGCCTTTTGCAACTTTCTGACAAGCAAAGTCAACGGGGAAGCCAGATTCACTCTACAACCGTGTTACTAACTTAATAAGTGTAGTGATTCACTTACCGTATTTTTCGGAGTATAAGACGCACCTTTTTACCCCCAAAAAGATGAAAACTTGGGTGCGTCTTATACACCGAATGTAGCCCCACCCACCCATCCCCACCCTTTGGCCTCTGTCTTCCAGCAATTTATCTGCTTGCAGTAAAGAGGGAAGAGCCTGTAAAGCCAAGCAAGTCATTAGCAGCTTCCCGACCTACAGATGATTTGCCTCGTGCTAAAATGAAACTGAAACTAATGCAAAGAGGCAAATAGGTGGGAGAGACACACAGATTTTTATTTTCTGCTGCTAAAATGAAACTGAAACTAGCTGCAAAGAGGCAAATAGCTGGGAGAGACACACAGATTTTTATTTTCTGCTGACCTGGATGGAGGGGAGTAAGTGAATAACTATAAATGTCTGTAGAATGTTTAAATTATTAGACTTATTTTTTAAAGACTGCTTTATTATTATTCTAGAGCCAGGGGTCTCCAACCTTGGCAATTTAAAGACTTGTGGACTTCAACTCCCAGAAATCAACAGCCAGCTTTGTTAGCTTTGCTGGCTGTGGAATTCTGGGAGTTGAAGTCCACAAGTCTTAAAGTTGCCAAGGTTGGAGATCCCTGTAAATCTAGACAATTTAACAAAATAAGGAAGCTTTTTAAAATAAATGGTTGCTCTGAAGAGGCCCAATGCTATTGTATCTTCTTTTAAATAATAGAGAATAATATATACTTCCAGAAATTTTAATTAATTTTAACAGCTCTGTACAAGTATAGTCTGAAATGTAACAGTGTCCTGTTTAGTATTAGAGTTAAATCCTGACTTACCTTGGTGTAGATATATTTAAATAATTGGGAGGAGTTAGTGTGACTACATTTAAGAAAACTTTCTGGCATAATGTACATTTCTCCAATTCTTTGCTATTTCTATGGGTCAGGCACACATGCACAGAAATACACAGCAAACAGCACATCTGTGCTGTTTGCTGTTTGGCAAATTGCTTGGAGGCAGAGGCCTTTTTTCCTTGTTTTCCTCCCCCAAAACTAAGGTGCGTCTTATACTCCGGTGCGTCTTATACTCCAAAAAATACGGTAAGAACTGTGGCGAGGAAGGTCGTAAAATGGGGCAAAACTCACTTAACAAATGTCTTGCTTTGCAACAGAAATGTTGGGCTGAACTGTGATCGTAAGTCAAGGACTATCTGTATGGTCCATATGCAAAACTGATGGACCTCTGATATAGTGACAGCTCTCACTGCAATCAGTGGCAGCTGATGACACCAAAATGATGATGCAGTTTGGTGTCATCAACAAACACTGCCATTGTGGTCTTGTGTCTCTTGTTATAATATAAATCCTTATGTTATTGTTATCCTCATTATGGTCTTGTGTCCCAACATCTAATAAGGTATGTCTATGAAGATTTCCTGGGGACAATACAAGCCAATCGGTCTTCTTGATACTGAACATACCTTGCATCCAGGAAAAGTGGAATAATGGCAGAAAAAGTTGCTCAGGAATCAGAGTGCACAGATAAACATCCAAATGGCTTCAACGACTCTTTCTAATGACCAGATGACTGCAAGGTAAATAAATCCACTCTCCACCATTCAGTAAGAACTGAAGAAGCTTCTTGGATGAGAAGCAACAAAGTCCAATTGCTTTTTGAAAAAGCACCTTTGGGACAACCATGATCTGGATGACTGAGAATCTCCATGGATATCAAGAATCAGAAGGAAGGGGGTACCCCAGCATCAGCCAGAAGCACCCAGTAAATATTTCTTTGATTACATTTGATTAGCATAAATTTAATGAATTAGGCAATGACTATTATCTAATTCATACAATCCTAGGACAGTATCTGCAAGCAGTATCATCAATGTTTCTGGGTTTCAGCAAAAAAATAATACCAGAAGTTGGCTTAGAATAAAAGAAAAAGAAAAGTCAATTATTGGCTGGCATAAAGGTTTCCAATTCTAAGCTAAAATGTTCAGGAAGATCTCCCCCCCCCCCTCCTTCAGGACCAACTGATCCACTAAATATAATCACTGTTCTTTAATTCGCCCAACAATATGGTTAATTAAATCATTTTCACTTCTTCAGTTCAGTATTTTCACTTCTGGTTTATGAGGTTACCACTTACAATTATGGAGAATGTGTCATTGTATGGTGCAGTTTTCAAACAGGAACTTCTGAGGTCTAATTTTTGCTGTTAGGAAACACATGCACTTGTTAATTAACGTCCTGCAAAAATTTAAGAGAAGCAGAACGATTTGGGAAGGAAAGTATTGCCACTGAACTGTCACCTAAAGTAAACCTGGAAGATAAAACAGTGAAAGGTATTTTGGAGGAAAACAATTGTCCTGAAAAATACATATAGAATGACTGTGGGCCTATTTTAGATACTGTATTTCAAATTAACAAACCTACTTAACCTAAAGCAACCAGATTTGAACTGATTTCACAGTATCGGTTGATTAGTTGTTTCCAGCAAAGAAACAAATTCATTCAGCTTATCTTGATACTCTCAATGTGGAATACATATATTATACCTCTTTCTAAACATGTTTCTTGAGGGACGTGGTGGCTCAGTGGCTAAGACGCTGAGCTTGTTGATCAGAAGGTCGGCAGTTCAGCGGTTTGAATCCCTAGCGCCGCGTAACGGGGTGAGCTCCCGTTACTTGTCCCAGCTTCAGCCAACCTAGCAGTTCGAAAGCACGTAAAAAATGCAAGTAGAAAAATAGGGACCACTTTGGTGGGAAGGTAACAGTGCTCCGTGCACCTTCAGCATTGAGTCATGCTGGCCACTTGACCACAGAGACGTCTTCGGACAGTGCTGGCTCCTCGGCTTAGAAATGGAGATGAGCACCGCCCCTAGAGCCGGAAACGACTAGCACGCATGTGCGGGGGAACCTTTACCTTTAAACATGTTTCTTAATATTATTCTGTTTAATAATTATAGTCCACAGGAACTATACATGAATTAAGATGTAACTAATTCATTTAATAAAGCTAAAATGTAGCCTTTCTTCCCTTACTACAAATGAATGATCATTTCAACAAGTGTTGCTACTGGGGTATGTATTGGGGTATGCTACTGGTGTTGTATACCTATAACAGACCTGAAAAAATGAGTTAGTATGAGAAAAGATTTTCAGTTCTTTATAAACCATAAAAGGATGATTAGTACAGTAAGGCAAATTAAAAAAAAAGAAAGAAAAAAATGAAGAATGGGAAGGGACCAATATAGAGCAGTGGAGTGGATCAGTGGTTCTTGGATGTTATACCAGAAGGAACCTAGAAATGTTACATATCTATCAGAGTTGCACAATACATTAACAGAAAAGCAAATGTAGGGAGGAATCAGATATAATCTGCTCCACTACTCTCGATATTGTTACAACCTTAACTTCTTTTAAGCTGAGGAACTGTTATCTGCTGATGCACTAATGTGAATACACCCTTCACCAGAAAAGGATCTAAAGCAAGTCTCAACTCTTGGAGGTGCCACGTGAACCCCAGGAAGCTCTTTTAGATCAAAAGTCCAGCAACTTGTGTCCAAAAATAACTAGAAACGGATCTCCCAAGGAAACCTAAAGACAAAGCATAAAAACTAAGTATTTTTCCCTGGTTGTTCTCCAATTGGCATCTGGAGTCATCCTGCCACTGAACCTAGGGTTCCATTTGGTTATTATGCTGAATTAGTACAATGGTTCATTCTTCCTAAATATGGCTTACTCCCCGCTAAGGATATAAGAATCAATGGTTCATTACCCCATCTTGTGGCAATTTCAACTCCCAGAATTTATAGCAATGTTCACAGATAAATTATATCTGGCTACCTAATACAAATTTGGAATAATTAGTATGCATATAAATTGGGTAGGGGTGAGGAAGTAAGTTACATCACCATATATAATTTTACTCTTCTGTTGAATCATCTCCAAACTGGCAATAAAATAGGCAATGATATTCAATCCGAGGTTAAAACTATATATGGTGATGTAACTTTCTTCTCCACTTTTACCCAATTTGTTTCAGAGCAATTTACCAACTTTAATCCACAACATTTGCATTTATCTCCAATTTTAGATAGCCTTTCTAAAATTAAGGTTCTTTGTTGTTCCACTCTATGTCAATTTACTATGAAAACAATTAATTTATTCCTGTTCATACTTCTTATCAGTTAAGATTTCTGTAACTGCAGCCAGCTCTTAACTATGCCAGGTATAGGAGATGAGCAGACTAAGCCTGAGGGAGGGGTCAAATGTGTCATCAGTCATGAGTTCCTATGCACCAGTAGTAGGTTCTAAAACTTGTTGCTACCGGTTCATGCGTGCGCATGCGCAGAACCGTCCTGGGCGGGTGGGCAGAACCTCCCACCACCGCTGCTACTGGTTCGCAGAACCGGGCCGAACCGGGAGCAACCCACCGCTGCTAGCACCCACAAGAGATCTAAGTCCAGCCCACCTTGAATGCCTTAATTCACGCTCATTTCCCTTGACCGCTAGTAGTTCTTGTAGAGAGCTTAGGCAATATATCTTTTTACTCATTTGAACTGCATGAATGTCTTGATTTCCCCTGTGCCTGACACCAGTACCGCTACATTTAAAAGAAGTCTTTCATGGAAGACTGTGTCCAAGACGAATATCTCTGCAATATCTATACCAAAGATCCAAAATAATGCCGAACTTATCTTTCATATAATAGTGGACAATTTTCTTGGGAGAAATCAAATTAATGTCATTTTCAAAAATGCTTTTCAGATCCATTTGGTTGAAATAATAATATTGGCAAAGAAATGCACTCTTTCTCTACTAAAGAACTCATTTGAAAGAAAAGAAGTCAGTGAATAATCACTTTATAAACCCGATTAATAACTTTACGAACACAGATCATTAAAATAGATAGAAGAGCAAAAGAAAGAATCAAAGATCTAATCACTCTACTAATAAATTATAATACCATTAATAAAGGGACTGAACTTGAGTTTGAAATTAATCAGTGAGTAATTTTAGGGTTGGAAATAAGAAATGGAAACTAAGATATAATTTCATATCTCATATAATATTTTTAATAGGAGAGAAAAGGTTTCTAGTACATTTCTATATCCTCATTAAGGATATTTCTGGAAGTTGTCTTCCAGGAAGAGAAAGCCTATCCAACAGTCCCAAACAATGCAATGAAGCAGAAAATTGTAGAAGCAAAGTACTTTACTGATCATTCAGATCTGCCAGCACTCTCAAAAGACGTTTTCAAGTTGACTGTATCTCCTGAATTACCAGTTAAGCTAAGAAAGAGAATGACTGAGAAGGGAAACATGAGCCAATCAGCAGCAGCTGTAACCCCAAAGACTACAGAAGAACATAAGAACAAAACTAATACCTTTATATCCTTTAAATCACAAACCAAATTGCCCCCACTCCAATCTCTGATAATGATGTTTCAGTTCAGCTCTGTAAAGATTAGCATTAATATGTAAAAGACACAGTCCCACGTTTTGGGGAATGAAACTGTTTGAAAACGGTAATATTTTTTTTTAGCCATCTGGCAATATATTTCTTTTCTCAAAACCTAATGGAAAATCAAATAGCTTGTGTGGGCAAAGTTAGCCTTCTGGCTGCTGCTTTTTTAAATGTGTTTGCATCAATGTCAGATAAGACATATGCCTGGTGTATTGTAGAAATTTTCAAGGGAGAGGGATAATTCATGTGACAAGAAGCATTATGCATTACAGTCCCTATGTGGAACAACTACCGGTACCACTGGCCAGACAGAGACACTTGAAGAAGCTTTCACAGGTATTGCAACAGGTAGAAGATTCCAAGGGGAACTGAGTATCTTTTTAAATAGAATGCTTAGAAGATTGAAAGAGTACTTCGAGATCTGCTCCATATTCCTGCCCAATAGAAGATCCAATACTGGATCCAGCCGTTATCGGGAATTTTCTCAGAATCTCTCGTTGCTGGCATTTGAGATGTGCCTGTTTAGACAAAGGAAATACAATAGCTTTCGATTCCATCAATAATAAACTGCTGGACTTTCTCCATTCCAAATTTTTATTTCTAAAGAACACATTGTTATGAGCAACAATGGATGGGCGAATACCAGGCAATTCTATATTGTTCTATATATTCAACCAGCAGCTGAACAGATTCCTCTGAAAACGATGATGAGAGACACGATGACTGTTTTGTAGTAGTGTGTAAGATGGGAATAAATGGATGGAAAGTGTAGAAGACACAAAACTGAATTGGAGTGATTTTCAATTAACTGCTAATTGAAGTCTCTCAGTAGTATGTGATGAATCACTGACTTTGTCTGGAAGTTTAGTGCTTCGCTCTCTGCATCTAGAAAGAATGAAATGAGAGACTGGCAGCTGATAAATAATCTTCCTCTGCAAATACCAAGAAAAGATTTAATTCTATTTTCCCCTGTGTGATCTTTGTCTGCCCAGGTCACTGATCATCTAGCAAATGCTGGTCTGAACAACGCATCTTGTTAAAATACCATTGGCTTACTCTTTTTTTTTTATTTGTGTGGGTGCAAGGCGGATGGGAAAAGGTAATTTTCTGCTTGCGGAAAACATTCAAGGTGGGGAAAAAATTACTGGTCACTTGTGATCATTTGTCATCTTCAGCTCCTGAACAGGACATGTGGGTTGACAGTTTGTTAATTGAGCTTTCCCAACGAGGCATCGTAAAGTTTTACACTGACAAAGCCTGGGCTCATTATTTATTCTGCGTTAGAGAATGATCCACTCCACTTCTCGGTTGAACACATGCTTTTTAAAAAAACAACAACAAGGACCTAAAAAGATTCTGATTTTTGATATGGATAAAAGAATATTGTTCAGAACCACAGCCCTAAACCAGACCACTTTCTCCCCTTGCTTTCAAACTAGATTTACAATTGCAGTTCAATGAATGAGATTTATACTGGGATTTTCAGCTTAAAGCTAAATTACTATGCTAAGAGCAGAGATTACCATAGTGAGGCCAGATGCTGAAATACAGTGATTCTTCATCCTGATTATATTCACACTTTCTGGGGATGCTTACAAGTTGAAACCTAGCATTCATGGAAATCAGACAATTTAGTGTTACAGAGTTAGCTATTTTCTCTTTTCCATGGTAGCCTCTGACCACTTGAAAATCTTGGGGTTCCTTGGAAATTGTTGTTTGGGACACACAATTATCTTGTCAAAAAATACTGAGTTCTTGGAAATGCCTTGCATTCACTCTTCATTCATTTAAATTTGTTGAAATTAGTGGTTTTGGGAACCCAAATAAAAGGAAAATATATGACAGTTAACACTACAAGGTAACAAGTTCAAGTGAAACACATTTCTTGCCAGAGACACAAATCTACTTAGAATTCTTTTCTATCCTCTTAATTCTTTCATCTGTACAGCAGAGAGATTTTAAGGCTGACCCATTTATAGGATTGACAATGGCACATTTTTTTTATCCCTATCAGAAAGAAATTGGAGCACAATCTTTGCACACGTATTAGGAGGTAAGACCTATTTTGCTCATTGTGGGAAAAGAAGGACAGGTAGTCATTTGAAATGCAATTGACAGCATTAGGAGGCATTTTCTTTCTCTTACGAATTTTGTGAAAATCGGAGTTCACAATGGACTCTGAGAGGCTTTCGTTGTTGTCTTATATTCAGGAAAATAATTACACCCATTCTACACATTTCCCATTCTTCCACAATTAGATAATATAGCTTTTGTGAGTTTCTCATGTAATTGTGTAGAAAAGCAATGCATCCTGCTTGTCTGTAGAAAAGTAACATCAAGTCAGTCTTACATTTTTCAAGACTTCACGAACCAAACAGAGTCACTCTGTGAGGGAGATGGGTGGTTTCTAAATTAAATGTGTGTATAAATAAAATAAATAAATAAATACCAGAATGCCAATCTTATCATGTGAATATGAATGGGAAAGCCACCTTGTGTAGGTCTGGGCTTGCAATAATTAAGAAAATAAGCTAAGATTCTTTCCCTTTTGTTCACATAGTGTGAGATTTTCAGCAATTTAAGGGGGTAACCATGGAGGAATACATCCATTCTTCATACAGTATATCCCTGACACACCGTGAAGCCAGAAAAGCTATCACATTAAGGCCTTCATGGAAGGGCTAATAAATAAGCAACATCCACTTCTCTTGCAATAAATCTGTGCAACATTTCAAGAATTCCATTCTTTATTTTTTTTAAAACAGAGGACTGGTATGTCAATCGCCTATTCATTGGTATATCAATGTATAACTCATTATAAAAACGAACTGACATTCAGAGAAAAAAACAATGAAAATCCTACAAACTGGCCTTTAAAGCCTTCACAATACTTATGGCTGAATCTATGCACCCGTCTAAATTGGAATGAACAAATCCATCACCTCCACAGATGAGAAAAGGTTTTGCGTGAAGAGTAATTTGTCCTGGACTTCCAGAGAAAGCTTCTGTAACCTGTAATAGAATACATTCAAGAATGAGAAGCTACTAATTACACTTCCTAAAAGTCAGGTAAGAGGTATTTCAAAGAAATATACTAGCTGTAAGTAATAGCTTCAGTTTTAATAATGTCTACATGTTTTGCCATGCTTTGGGCATTGTGTAGGCCAAGAACAGCGAAGTAGGCAATCTTGGCTAATTAAAATAAAGCTAAATTGTGTCGTTTAATATAGTATGGTTAATATAGTGAAGTATTAATAAAGCACTTTACTTATAAAATAAAGCAAGTTTTACTATTGTAAACATAGATCATAACCAAATGCATAGAATACAATAAAAGAAAACAACAATAAAAGAAAATGTGCCAATAAAAAGAGCAATACATACAAATAGATTAAAACAAGATAAAGCCAGGGCTGTGATAAAGAATCTAAAGAATCATTTTTGAGTGTAAATGATGACAAAGCAGCAACCTACTATCATTTGGAAATAAATCTGCAAGAAGATAATTCAACCATTTGAGATCCAAGCCCTTGAATTAACCTACCATCAATAATTTGATCCTAATCTTAGTCTAAGTGAGGCAGTGACAAACATAGTGAATAATGTCCTCCACCTCACTAGCCCACAAGGACAGAGTCACTGTGCAACAGAAGGCTTACAAAATCATCCTTCCCGTTAGCCACAGGTGTGGCCTACAAGCGAAGGGATGGAAATACCTTTCTCAGCAGGATGTTGGTAATATTAAGCAGATACAGTGAGAAAGTTCTGTATGTTTTTATAGTGATGAAACAAAGACAAAACTTTGGATATCTGTACTGTAACTTAATCAGCATCCCTTTCAAAAAACTATCTTTAACATTTTCTTTGTCCCAAGAGCTGAATTCCCCCAAGAGGGTACAGAATACATTTGTAGGACAGGCAACAAAAGTTTGTCTTATTGGTTCCTAGTTGTGGTATTGGAGGAAACAATATTTGGTGAATGTTTACCAACTGGAGAACGGGCTTTCTTCACTTCCAGAATCCCATGAACTCTTCTGCCAGGAAAACACTGACAAGTCTTTAGGACTTCACTAGTCCATTGGCCAGGCAAGCAGCAGAAGGCATGGCTTGGCCATTGAAGCTCATTTATCCTTGGGAGGTGTGTTCTACAATGGTCGAACTTTGGCAGGAAGTTTTGTAATGGCCTTCAGCTGTTTTTCTTGCAGAACTAGTTATGCAAAATAGATTAACCATCTGAGCACCAGTGCTACCATGACTTGACTAACTTGATAGAGTTAGGCATGACTGGTTCCATTTGGGTTAAATTTGGAGGGGGGTAAATTGTAACGATATGTGGGAATGACCTTGGGAGTACAGGTAAAGAGATACTGTCCAGGAAACAGTCAGATAAGAGGAAGCATAGCCCACAGTTGTATAGTGGGTGGAGCAAGAGGCTGGGGGGGGGGGAAACTCTCACTAGGTTATTGGGCTGCAAAAGTGACACGTGGAAGAATTGTATTTTCAGATTTGCAAAATTGATATCAACCTTACCAGATAAATCAGACAGGAAACCTGACCAGATAAGCTAATTCTATTTTATTTTAAAGCTATGTTAACAAAATCTTACAAGACCGAAAGTACTGTTCTCTTGCCATCACTTTTGCAGCCTGATAACTTAAGAGGGGGGTCCTTTCTGAGTTCTTGCTCCACCTTCTATGCAGTTGTGGGCTATGCTCCCTCTTATCTGGCAACATCTCCCTAGGCAGCATCTCTTTGCCTGGTCTCCCAAGGTCATTCCTACATACCATTACATAAATTGATCTCTTTTTTGATGTTCCCACAATGTATTAACTCCCTCATTGATCCAGGGAGCACAGTTCTTGGTCTCTTAATTTGGTTGGATGTCAAAAAATCTTTTGTGAAGGTAATATCCTATTACATTACAACATGATGAATTTTCCTGAATGCATCTGCCTCTTCCAAGTCACTTAACAAAAAGACATAGCGGGAAGTGAGTGCTTTTTTAGAAAAATATTGAACCACGACAACAATTTTGTAAGCCCAGAAATCTGTCTCCAGTTCTCCCTCCCCATTTGCTTTATTCCCACTGTGCAAAGTTGTACATTCAGCATTATTTAAGAAAGAAATTGGGGAGGGGGAAGGGGAAGAAGCAATAGGAAGGAACAGTGGCAGCAAAGAACATGTTGCAATCCACAAGAAGGGGAAGTACAGAGTCCAAACTCAAAGGACATACATCCTTTACTTTGTAACTCACGCTAAAAGAATGGTCTAAATAATGAGAAATGGCACTGCCTTATTCCAAGCAAAATATACGTGACATGTTTTTTTCTTTGAATTAATTTTGTTGGGAAAGGAGGGGAGCAGATTCCTTTCAGCATCAATTGGCCTGTTTATAGAAGGAAGAGTCAGTATAAATAAAAAGGAACATAGACGGCCATTACTGCTGATGCAACTGGAAATAGCTGTTTACATGTTTACAGATATGGAATTTGGGCTTTAAAGAGGACAGATCCACAGATTAATGTCAAGAGGGCAAAAGCGTTGACTATCTCTTATCAAAGGCACTGAAAGAGATCAAAGGAGTGATATGCAAATAGTTTATCTCTCACTAGGCGGATGCTTAACAAATAGTGGGAATGTTACAGAAATCTGTCCAGCAAAGTTGATTGCAGCTGAAAGGGCAGGCAAACACCAACCCAATAATCCTTTCCCTTAACCTCAGCTTTCCTTTATACCACTCTGCTGCTCAAGTGTAGCATAACAGTCTCTTCTGCCCCTTTTTTGTGGGTAAGCAAACATTGCAAATAACTCCATCCATCAAATGGGAACCATCTTAGATATAAACATTCAAACCCAAAAGCAAAGCAACAGATTTACTTATCCAATCTCGCACTGATTTTCCTCTAATCTTTCCAAGCTCATGCAGCTGTGCGCAGCCTATGTCTTTCACTTTTTCCAGGCTGCTTCCCACTGTAGCTCTGTTGACTGACCCCTTTGTCTACTCACAACAGCGCTTGGTGTCCATTTCCTGTTTCCTCTGGTTCTATTTAGACCAGTGGTCCCCAACCTTTATGGCTTGGTGGCCCGGTGGGTTGGGGGAAGAGGGGAACCGGCCCATGGAAGCAGCAGGCTGGCATGCGGAAGTTGAGCTGTGCATGTGCTAGCCAGCCGCTTGTATGGCCCGATTCCGAACAGGCCATGGCCTGGTAGTGGGTTGTGGCCTGGAGGTTGGGAACACCTGATTTAGACCATCAATGCCAACTTGTTGCTCGGTGCAGTCATTCTGGGACATCGGCAGGGGAGACAGAAAGATTCCAGATAACAACTGTGTGATCAAAGCGTTGGACATTTTTTACATGCCACAAAAAGAGAGGGTCTGTAGATGCCATCTTGACTTTTTTCACTTCACCCTCCTGGCCTAAGACATCCTTATAGGCATCCAAATTAAAGCATTGCAAAAAGATTCCATTATTAGACTTGTATCCCACCTTTCCTCTAGGAGCTCAGATTAATATACATAACACTACAGGTAATCCTCATAGGACCATTTGTTCAGTAACTGTTTTTTTCCTTACACTATAAGACAGTGCTAAATTGCAATGTTTAAAGTTGTAGCTTTTCCAAAAAAATGGGCATCAACATAGCGGCTAGGACAGTGCCTAGATGCAATATGCAAAAGATGTCAAGGCAAGTTAACTCCAAGAGGAATTTTTTACTCAGCTGCATTAAAAACTAAGAATTTGAGGAAGCATATAAAACAGAGGAAAGAATGAGTCAGAATTGGAGGGGAGGCACTCTACCTGATTTTATCCAATTCTCTAAACAGTACAAAGATGAAAAAAAAACTCAACTTTCTGTTTGAAGACCTCAAGACCTCAATCACCCCACTGTCATGGTCAGATCATTTCCTACTGAGGCTGGATTTCGCAGCCCCATTCCTCCCCCGCAGGGAGGCGGGACCGACTAAGTGGTTCCGCCCCAGGCGCCTAATGGAACCGGAAGGATTCCAGAGGGAACTTGGGGAAATACCTGAAACCCTGGTACACAATTCGGCTGACTCCCTGGTGGCTGCTTGGAACACCGCAGCATCAGGGGCTCTAGACCGAATTGCGCCTAAGCGACCTCTCTATGGCAGTGGATTCCGGAAAGCTCCCTGGTTTACCGAGGAGCTCCGGGAGATGAAACGCCAGAAGAGACGTCTGGAGCGCCGCTGGAGGGCCAGAAAAACCGAGTCTGATCGAACACTATTAAGAATTTACATCAGATCTTATTTAGTGGCGATAAGGGCGGCA
Organism: Diadophis punctatus similis; assembly: GCA_023053685.1. Classification (NCBI taxonomy): domain Eukaryota; kingdom Metazoa; phylum Chordata; class Lepidosauria; order Squamata; family Dipsadidae; genus Diadophis; species Diadophis punctatus. Next base: position 10,651,115 of record JALIGW010000005.1, read on the forward strand.
AAACGATCCTATTTTTCCGCTCTTATTGCGTCTGCAGATTCTCGCCCAGCCGCCTTGTTTAGGGTGACTCGCTCCCTCCTTGCAAAAGGGGGGAGCGAGGAACACTTACAAGGCAGAGCTGAGGAATTCGCTGAGTTTCTGTCGGATAAAGTCGCTCAGATTCGGTCAAATCTGGACTCCGGCTGGGCAGAGTCCATTGAGTTGACAGGGGCTAGTCTTAGTCCATCATTATGGGAAGAGTTTGGGCCTGTTTCTCCCGAGGATGTGGACAGGGCTGTGGGAGCGATGGGTACCTCCACCTGTTTATTGGACCCGTGCCCCTCCTGGCTGGTTTCGGCTAGCAGAGAGGTAGCACGCGGCTGGATCCAGGCGGTGGTCACCGCTTCTTTGAGAGAGGGATCCGTACCGCAGTCGTTAAAAGCTGCGGTGGTGCGACCCCTCCTGAAGAAGCCTTCCCTGGATCCAACTGACTTGAAGAACTATCGTCCGGTCTCCAACTTACCTTTTTTAGGGAAAGTTGTGGAGAAGGTGGTGGTTACTCAACTTCTGCAGCTCCTGGATGAAACAGATCATCTAGACCCTTACCAGTCGGGTTTCAGGCGCGGCTACAGTACAGAAACTGCCTTGGTCGCTCTGATGGATGATCTCTGGCGGGCCCGGGATGGGGGAAATTCCTCCATCCTGGTGCTACTTGACCTCTCAGCGGCTTTCGATACCATCGACCATGGTATCCTTCTGCATCGTCTCAGCGAGTTGGGAGTGGGAGGCACCGTTCTGCGGTGGTTCTCCTCTTATCTCGCTGATAGGATGCAGTCGGTGCTGGCAGGGGGGCAGAGATCGTCCCCTAGGCCCCTATTATGTGGGGTGCCTCAGGGGTCGGTTCTCTCGCCCATCCTGTTCAACATCTACATGAAACCGCTGGGGGAGATCATTCGCAGACATGGGGTGTGTTTCCATCAGTACGCTGATGACACCCAGCTGTACATCACCACCCCGTCTGACTTCAGTGAGGCAGTTGATGTAATGTGCCGGTGCCTGGACGACGTCAGGATCTGGATGGGGAGGAACAGACTCAGACTTAATCCCGACAAGACTGAGTGGCTGTGGATATTGCCTCCTAAGGACTACGACAACTGTCCCTCCGTGGTCCTTGAGGGAGCGAAACTGACTCCCTCGGACCAGGTCCGCAACTTGGGGGTCCTTCTAGATCCACAGCTAAAATTGGACCATCATCTTTCAGCTGTGGCTAGAGGGGCCTTTGCACAGGTTCGCCTGGTGCACCAGTTGCGGCCATATTTGGAGAAGGAGGCTCTACTCACGGTCACTCATGCCCTTGTCACCTCTCGCTTGGACTACTGCAATGCGCTCTACATGGGGCTACCCTTGAAGAGTATCCGGAGACTTCAGTTGGTGCAAAATGCGGCTGCGCGTGCTGTGGTGGGTGTGCCAAGGTACACCCACGTGACATCGATACTCCGCCAGCTGCATTGGTTGCCCATCGGTCTCCGGGTCCAATTCAAGGTGTTGATCACCATCTTTAAAGCCCTTCATGGCTTGGGACCAGGTTATCTACGGGACCGCATTCTGCCTCATACTTCCCTTCGACCGGTTAGGGCCCACAGAGTGGGCCTCCTCCAGGTCCCGTCGGCCAAACAATGCCGGCTGGCGGGCCCAAGGGGGAGAGCCTTCTCTGTGGCTGGCCCTGCGCTCTGGAACCAACTTCCACCAGAGACCCGAATTATCCCCACTCTGCTGGCCTTCCGGAAAGCTGTTAAGACATGGCTTTTCCTGCAGGCGGGGGGTAGAGCTTAATTCATTCGAGCCCACCCCCCAAGTATGTATGATGTTGAATGGTTGGTGATGATTCTTTTTATAGTGTGTTTTAATTTTTATATTTGCTTTTAATTAACTTTTTAGATTTTGGTTATTCTTGTATTTTCTCACTGTTGTACGCCGCCCTGAGTCCTTAGGGAGTTGGGCGGCATATAAGAATTCCAAAATAAATAAATAAATAATAAGTGGGAGAGATACTTACATATCCTGTCTCATGCATTACTTATTCTGTAAAGTTCTCCTCTCTCTTTTCCAAAATCTCACTGACTCCATCCAACCACAACTTTTTTAGTCATCCCCTTTCTTTCAACTCATTTCATCTTCCTCCACATAGTGTTTGTTTTGCAATGTGATTTTCGCTCATTTTCTCTAATCATCTAAACCAGAGTTTCCCAACCTTTCCTGCTCTGCGGACCAGCTTGGGGGTAGGGATAGGAAGATGATGGTTCCATGCGAATAGCAGGGAAACGTGTGCAAAACTCCATTTGCGCAAGCGGCATATGCTTGTGCCCACTTGCGCAAATAGAGCGCACACACACGCCCGCTGCTCGCGCAAGTGAGGATGCCCATGTGTGCATGCTCACCCGCCACTCCCACTGCCTGGTTCTGAATGGTTCACAGCTCAGAAGTGGGCCATGGCCTGGGTGTTGGGGACCACTGATCTAAACCACTGCACATCCTTGTTTTATACTAATCACTGTTGCAGTCGATATCCATGCATCATCCATTCATTCTTAGCTCAACGTGACTTAAATCCAATAAATGTAGTGTTGCCTTCTACAACAACAAATATGTATACTGTATTTTTTTCCTTATAGAAGCAATCATATTATGTTCTTCCCTACTCCATCTGCTTTTTTCCCTATAATAAAAAACCAAATTCTTCCTTTTGTAGAACATTGTTCTGACATCCCTTCCTATATCCTTAATAAACAATGCCTTGAAACAGACCCAGAACTCCAGATAAGGTCTAATCAATGAAGATTAATTTGGTATTCTTACTTCTTCTGACTTGGAAAACATGATTCTACTAACTGAAGGCTGTAATTACATTTTCTTTTGCAACCAGATCATGCTTTAATGTTCAGCTTGTGGTAGACCTACAATTCTGCTTACATATACAACGATCAGGTTAGGTATCCTCCATCCTATGCCTACTTCTCTATTTGTGTATGTGTGCACGCTTAAGTTCAGAACTCTGTGTTGTGAAGTTTAGCCCACCACTGGCAAAATAATGATTTCTCATTCTTATAAGATTCTGGGAAGAGCTGTCAGCAGCCACAAGAACCTGGGGCTTCCTTTGTTGCTAAAAGGAGAAATGGTAAAGATAGATACTATTAGTTTTCTCTTCTCTTAATATATGGTATCATTGACACCTTAGCCAGTTTCAAGAAAATTTATGAACAGATCCTTCAGGGACTCCATTTCATTCTTTCTTCCCCTGACAAAAATGCCCATTCTGTTTTGAACCAGTCAGTGATCCATTAAAGAAAAAAATCTTCTTAGCTTTTAAATTTAGTCAATAGCTTTTGGTAGGAACTTTGTCAGGGAATTTTTGAAAATCCAAGCACACAGTACTGAGACAGTCACATCCATCCTAGATGCCTGCTGATATTCAAACATCTTCAGGCAGAGGTGGGATTTATTTTTTTGTAGAATTCATACTGATTTTCCTTCAGCAAAGCTTGTTCCTCTATATGCTTAGTCATTTTTTCTTTGATGACCTTTTCCAATTAGGCCAGAAAAGACTTTAAGCTGACCACTCTATCATTTCTCAAGTCTCCTCTTGGTCCCTATTTGTTAAAATAGCTTCTTTCCAATCCTATTTCGTTGAGGCCAATTTGAGGGACAAGTTATATAGCTTTGCTAAGTGGTCAGCAATTTCCAATTTCTGATGAGTACACTCTTTCTATGTTTGTAAATTCATATTTCATTTCTAGAGATGATCATTCTATTTGTTTTTAAAACTGTACTCTTCCAGAACAAAATACAAATTTCAGGTAGTCCTTGACTATTCAAAAATATGACAGCTCTGAAAAAAGTGATTTACAACTGGTCCTCACACTTAATGATCACTGTAGCATCCCCATAGTCATGTGAACAACATTTGGTTGCTTGGCAACTGACATGTATTTAGGATGGTTGCAGCATCCCAGGGTGAAGTGATCACCCCTTGTGACCTCAGGGGGCTTCTGAGAAGGAAAAAAAATGGGGGAAGCCGGATTCCCTTAAGGATTCTACTTAATGACTCACTTAATGACCATGGCAAAAAGATTGGATGTGACTCAACAACTCTATTGCTTAGCAATGGAATTTCTGGTCCCAATTTTAAGTTGTAAGTCGAGTGCTACCTATATCACCAAATAATTCACCTGCTCATTTTAAGGACATTTGCTTTGGTTGCTGTAGTAACACTAAATTCAGAGTCGGTAGGTATTTAGCTACAATGCTAAAGGCTTTTCCCAACCTGGTTATGCACTTATCCTTGGGTTGGTGGAATATGATATTACTCTTATTTCAAGTCACTGCAGTTATTTGATTTGCCTCTGAGGTAACGGGAAGACAAAACAACAGGTTTGACCTTCTTAAGACAGTGTCTGAAAAAGACAAGAGAATTCATATTTAATTACCTACACTATTAAGTATGACTTAAGTCTCCTGCCCTCGTGGGCTGGGACAAGATAAAACTACTGATGTGGGATGTGGTGATAAAAGAGAGATTGTCAGGGTATGTTCCTCTTGGGGTTAGGTGGGGGAAAAACCCTGGGTTACACCAAGAGGGCAAGTGGTTTATTATCTTGTGAGGTTTTTTTAAAACACAAAACAACAGTATGAACTTTAAATCATGGCTGTTGTTCAGAATTCTCTTTAAAGAACAAGTCTTTATGATTTCCTGGTTTTAGGACAGGGACAGGAGGGAGAAACTAGAATGGTAAGCCTGACATCTGTAATTCAGTTGCAAGGAGTCTTTGATCCAGAAGAGACAAAGCAAAACTAAACAAATCCCAAAAAAGTCTAAAGAGGATACTTTCTTCACTTTCCATGTGGTATTTTTTAACTGCTTTTTTCCCATTTGTTTTGCTAACTGCTAGATTGATTGTACATGCTAACACTTCTGTTGGTGTACTGAAAAGAGAAAGCAACGTTTGCTTGGTACCACTGAAAAAATGTTCTGTGTTATTCCCTTCATTTCTCTCTAGCATAGAGTACTAAAAGTGTTCCAATTCATTTGGCATTTCCTCTAGGTTCCCCCTCCCTCATTTCAGCAACAGTGAGGTTGCTTGACAAAGATATCCACTGCAGTTTGGTTCATCTCTTTTGTCTTTGAACATATTTACAGCCTCTCTTTTACATCACTAGCACCCTAAGGCAGTAAACCACAATAAAATTCAATAATTAGAAACATAAAAGTCAGATAAACAGCATAACAACCAAAAGAGCACCCACACAAAAGCAATCTCCCTTCCCTGCTCAAGAGTATTCATGCACAAGAGCTCTTTTTGTGTGCACAACTCTGAAAAATAATATACTTTGTTTGGGAAGGATATTCCAAGCTTCAGGGCCACAATAAGCCATTATCCTGTCCCAGGTATTCTCCAAAGGATGCCTGGTCTACAAGGAACAGCTGCAAACAGGCATTATAGAGAGAAAGCAATCCATTATGTATCGTGGAGCAAAGGCCAAGGGCTTTAAAATCTCATATCAATACATTAAAATGGACTTCAACTAGGCATCAGTCAGAACGGATTTCACAAGTTCTCTGTCTATTCAGCTAATAAGTTTTATTCTTTTGTCTCATTTCCGAGAACTCTACCAAGACAGGTCCCCACACATCACATTGTAGAAATCTAGTCTCAATCAGAAAACATTATGTTGGTCATGGAGAGAGTACAAGTAATATTGTGGTGGAGTTGAAGTTGCTTCCAAAGGATGAGGCAATGATCATCAAGTGGAATTCTTTTAAAAGGGTATTGTACAGATTCATGAAGACAAAGCCAACAATTGCAACTTGTAATGATGAGTATATAGTAACTGCAGGGCCAGAGGCCATGTGTTTCAACATAATGCAAAGATTATTGCAAAAATGATTAGGGGACTGGAGGCTAAAACATATAAAGAACGGTTGTTGGAATTGGATATGTCTAGTTTAATGAAAAGGACTAGGGGTGACATGATAGCAGTGTTCAGATATCTCAGGGGTTGCCACAAAGAAGAGGGAATGAAGCTATTCTCCAAAGCACCTGAGGGCAGGACAAGAAGCAATGGATGGAAACTAATAAAGGAGAGAAGCAATCTAGAACTAAGAAGAAATTTCCTGACAGTTAGAACAATTAATCAGTGGAACAACTTGCCTCCAGAACTTGTGAATACTCCAACATTGGAAGTTTTAAAGAAGAGATTGGACAACCATTTGCCCAAAATGGTATAGGGCCGTGGTGGCGAACCTATGGCATGCGTGCCACAGGTGGCAGGCGGAGCCATTTCGGCTGGCACGCCACGGGTCCGGCACATTCTACTTCCGGGTTTCTGGCGCGCATGCGCAGAGCTGCTAGAGCTACCCGAAGCAGAAGGAGGAGGGGCGGTTGCGCAGGCTGGGCGGCTCGCGTAACCGCTCCCTCCTCCTTCTGCTGCCAGCCTCATGTTCCTGCTTCTGCCCGGAGTGCCAGGCTTGGAGCAGGAGGAGGAGGGGGCAGTTGCGCGAGCCGCCCAGCCTGCGCAACCGCCCCCTTCTCCTGCTCCAAGCCTCGCACTCCGGGCACAAGCCGGAACGTGAGGCTGACAGGAGAAGGAGGAGGGAGCGGTTACGCGAGCCGCCCAGCCTGCGCAACCGCCCCCTTCTCCTGCTCCAAGCCTCGCACTCCGGGCACAAGCCGGAACGTGAGGCTGACAGGAGAAGGAGGAGGGAGCGGTTACGCGAGCCGCCCAGCTTGCGCAACCGCCCCCTTCTCCTGCTCCAAGCCTCGCACTCCGGGCACAAGCCGGAACGTGAGGCTGACAGGAGAAGGAGGAGGGAGCGGTTACGCGAGCCGCCCAGCTTGCGCAACCGCCCCCTTCTCCTGCTCCAAGCCTCGCACTCCGGGCACAAGCCGGAACGTGAGGCTGACAGGAGAAGGAGGAGGGAGCGGTTACGCGAGCCGCCCAGCCTGCGCAACCGCCCTCTTCTCCTGCTCCAAGCCTCGCACTCCGGGCACCAGCCGGAACGTGAGGCTGACAGGAGAAGGAGGAGGGAGCGGTTACGCGAGCCGCCCAGCTTGCGCAACCGCCCCCTTCTCCTGCTCCAAGCCTCGCACTCCGGGCACAAGCCGGAACGTGAGGCTGACAGGAGAAGGAGGAGGGAGCGGTTACGCGAGCCGCCCAGCCTGCGCAACCGCCCCCTTCTCCTGCTCCAAGCCTCGCACTCCGGGCACAAGCCGGAACGTGAGGCTGGCAGGAGAAGGAGGAGGGGCGGTTGCGCAGGCTGGGCGGCTCGCGTAACCGCTCCCTCCTCCTTCTCCTGTCAGCCTCACGTTCCGGCTTGTGCCCGGAGTGCGAGGCTTGGAGCAGGAGAAGGGGGCGGTTGCGCAGGCTGGGCGGCTCGCGTAACCGCTCCCTCCTCCTTCTCCTGTCAGCCTCACGTTCCGGCTTGTGCCCGGAGTGCGAGGCTTGGAGCAGGAGAAGGGGGCGGTTGCGCAAGCTGGGCGGCTCGCGTAACCGCTCCCTCCTCCTTCTCCTGCCAGCCTCACGTTCCGGCTGGTGCCCGGAGTGCGAGGCTTGGAGCAGGAGAAGGGGGCGGTTGCGCAGGCTGGGCGGCTCGCGTAACTGCCCCCTCCTCCTTCTGCTGTCAGCCTCACGTTCCGGCTTGTGCCCGGAGTGCGAGGCTTGGAGCAGGAGGAGGAGGGGGCGGTTATACGTGCGCAGTAGATGTGCGCATGCGCGGTGCGGGCGCGTGCGTGGTGCAGGCGCGTGCATGTAGGTGTGGGTGCGCATGCGCAGGGGGGGGTGCGCATTGCATTTTGGGTAGTGGCACGCGGGAGCGCTGGTGGGTGTGCGCGCGCCTATTTTTGGCACGCCGAGAGAAAAAGGTTCGCCACCGCTGGTATAGGGTTTCCTGCCTGAGCAGGGGGTTGGACTACAAGACCTCCAAGGTCCCTCCCAACTCTGTTGTTCTATTCTAATAGCACAACAGAAGACTAGAATTGTCCTCACCTATTGGTTATATAACAACAACAACAACAACAACAACAACAACAGAGTTGGAAGGGACCTTGTAGGTCTTCTAGTCCAACCCCCTGCTTAGGCAGGAAACCCTACACTACTTCAGACAAATGGTTATCCAACATTTTCTTAAAAACTTCCAGTGTTGGAGCATTAACAACTTCTGGAGGCAAGCTGTTCCACTGATTAATTGTTCTAACTGTCAGGAAATTTCTCCTTAGTTCTAAGTTACTTCTCTCCTTGTTTATAGTTTCCACCCATGGCTTCTTGTTCTACCCTCAGGTGCTTTGGAGAATAGTTTGACTCCCTCTTCTCTGTGGCAACCCCTGAGATATTGGAACACTGCTTTCATGTCTCCCATGGTCTTTCTTTTCATTAAACTAGACATACCCAATTCCTGCAACGGTTCTTCATATGTTTTAGTCTCCAGTCCCCTAATCATCTTTGTTGCTCTTCTCTGCACTCTTTCTAGAGTCTCAACATCCTTTTTACATCGTGGCGACCAAAACTGAATGCAGTATTCCAAGTGTGGCCTTACCAAGGCATTATAAAGTGATATTAACACTTCGCGTGACCTTGATTCTATCCCTCTGTTAATGCAGCCTAGAACTGTGTTGGCCTTTTTGGCAGCTGCTGCACACTGCTGGCTCTTATCTAAATGGTTGTCCACTAGAACTCCAAGATCCCTTTCACAGTTACTACTGTTGAGCAAGGTACCACATATACTGTACCTGTGCATTTTGTTTTTCTTGCCTAAATGTAGAACCTTACCTTTTTCACCATTGAATTTCATTTTGATGTTTTCATTTGGTTTCTATTTCTATTTTATTTATTTTATTAATGTATTTCTATTTTGATGTGTTCATTTGGCTGTGTTCTACCCACATACATCTTGATAGCCTTTGTGGGAAATAGACTGCTGGTATGAGAAGCAGTGATTTGATTTTGCAAGACTCTTTTTATTTTCTATTTCAGCTAACACTGTTATCTTCTAGGTGTTTTTTGTTCCCAAGGTTTAAAGATAATATTTTATTGTTATTGCTATTTTTACTTGCTGTTTAGAGTTTGATTTTAGACTATGATTTAATACTTCTTATTTTAGTATACTGTTAGATAATGTTTATTAATACTGATTGCTCAAAACTATCTCAAAATAAAGCCTTTTTCTTTACACTGGAAAGTTCTCATTTCTTTTATGCTTTTAGGTTTTGTTCTTGACAACTTTTGCTAGAAAACTTTCTGCTGAAACTTTGCTTATATCTTGCTGCACCTATGGCAATGCCAGCTACTTAAGTCCAATGCACAGTAACATTTGTTCTTGGGCTTATTTTGATTCCATTATATCAGATATGTGTTACTCTCTGAATACATTATTATTTAATATTTCAATTTATATTCCACCTTTTTAGCCATCGGCCTTCTGGGAACTACACATTACATAACAAAGGCACAATTGTATAAGTAAATTAAATATGCTATATTTCCTGAGAGTCCCTCTTTTATACAATGTAGGAGTTTTGTGCTTATAGTTGGTTACCCTTGTTTTATCAAGACACTAATGAAGATACAATACAAATTCCCAGATTGCTCTGAGGCAATTTGCCTTCAACCAACCTTCCAAAGCATTTAATAGATTATTGTCAATAGTTACTGAGATGTGCAAAAAGCAGTGTGATTTTTCAGCAGAAATTAAATTTGCCTGCTTTGAATAAAGCATAATTGGTTGGTAACTGACTTATACATTTTAGAATCATTGGAAGGTTCAGTGGAGATTATCTAGTCCAACGTTTGACCAAAAGTCACTATTGTAAACTGTTATTAGGAATTACCTGAGAATATCTCCATTTCTGGCATTTGATACTTGCTGGTTCAGGCAAATCAGGCATTATGGCTTTCAATTCATTTATAATCAACTGCTGGACCTTTTCTTTGTCCCATTCCAAGTGTTCAGTTCCAAAAGATACAGTGGTATGAACAACAACAGATGGAGCAATATCAGGTGATTCTGTAAGAGACAAAGCAGGAAGATGTCTACAAATGGCACCAACGACATTCCCTTTATGGATCTCTTACAGTATGTTCAAAATTAGAAGATTTAATCAAGGATATCTGTCCATCTAGGAAACGATGATAAAGAAGAAAAAAAATTACTGCTACTGCTTGTGAGATTTGGTTAGACTTACAGGTCCTCAATTTACCACTGCTCATTTAATGATGGTTCTTGGTAGTTACAACAGCCTTAGAAAATGTGACTTATGACCTATCCTCCAAATTATGATTTTTACACAACCCCTGATCATGTGATCCTAATTCAGGCTCTTGGCAACTGGCTCACATTTATGATAATTGGAGCATCTAGCAGTCATGTGATCACAAATTGCAACCTTCTCAGCTGGCTTCCAACAAACAAAGTCAATTGGGGAGGACAGATTTATTAATGACAGCATGATTCATTTAATAACCATGTGATTTGCTTAACAACTGTGTTGTTTAGTGATCAAAATTCTGCTCCCAACTGTGTTTGTAAATCAGGGGATACCATATACGTTCTTCTATTATAGAGGATTCTAAGTTGCCTAAACTCCAATACAATAGGAAAAAGTTGCCTAAACACCAATACAGTAGGAAAAAGAAATCAAAATAATAAACAACAACATTGTAATATATTTTGGGTTGCTTTGAATCAGTGTTGACTCCTGGAAAAGGATGGGTGACCTTTCAAAGGAGCTTCGTTCCAGATTAAATAGAAGGGTGACAGAATACAACCACGAGATGGAGAATCTCAAACCCAACCACCCACCCCTTCAAAATTACTAAAAACAGAGGAAGGAGAACCACTGCACAGGTAGTCCTCGACTTACAACCATTCATTTAATGACCATTTGAAGTTGCAACGGCACTGACAAAAGCGATTTATGACTGGTTTTCACACTTATGACCATTGCAGCATCCCCATGGCCATGCGATCAGAATTCAGATGCTCAATCACATGACCCCAGACCGTTGCATTGTCCCGGGGTCATGTGATTACCATTTGTAACCATCCCGGCTAGCTTCTGAGAAGCAAAGTCAACGGGAGAAGCCAGATTTGCTTAATGACTGCATGATTCACTTAACAAGTGCAGTGATTAGCAATTGTGGCCAAAAAGGATGCAAAATGGGGCAAAACCCACTTAGCAATAGCTTATATACAGCTTCACAGTGCTTTACAGCCCTCTCTAAGCGGTTTACAGAGTCAGCCTATTGCCCCCAACAATCTGGGTCCTCATTTTACCGGCCTCGGAAGAATGGAAGGCTGAGTCAACCTTGAGCCGTTCAGAATCGAACTCCTGTAGTGAGCAGTGAGTTAGCCTGCAGTACTGCATTTCTAACCACTGCGCCACCACGGCTTAACAACTGCCTTGCTTAGCAACAAAAATTTTGGGCTCAATTGGGGTTGTTAAGTCGAGCACTCCCTGTATCACCTCTCCCACTCCTCAGTGGCAGTCCAGAAGGATAGTATGACTTATGGTATTGAAGGCAGCCGAGAGGTCATGGAGGATGAGGAGGGCCATGCTCACCCTATTCTGATCCTATCACAGGTTATTCACAGTGTGAGCTCTATTAGTGTGTCTACCCTGACCTGAACCTGGCCTGATTTAACTATTCATTCATTCATTCATTCATTCCAATAAAAAGTCTGTAAATTAAATTACAAACTGTGGAGTATTCTGTGAGCTGCGGTGGTGCAGTGGTTAGAATGCAGTACTGCAGGCTACTTCTGCTGACTGCCGGCTGCCTACAATTTGGCAGATTGAATCTCACCAAGCTCAAGGTTGACTCAGCCTTCCATCCTTCCAAGGTCGATAAAATGAGGACCCAGATTGTTGGGGGGCAATATGCTGACTCTGTAGAGGGCTGTAAAAGCACTGTGAAGCGGTATATAAGTCTAAGTGCTATTGAAATTCCCCCGAGAGCCAATGGGTCTGTTGCAAAATAAATGTAATTTTTTCCCATTCTTGAGAACATTTAGTTCTTCACTTGCTTTCATCGGAATTTCAGAATACTTAGAAGTACCCTGCAATAAATCTTCAACGTACACAAAGCCAGTGAGCAGTGGTTGATGATTTGGTAAAGTGTATGTTTGGCAAGCATTACTTTTTTTTCACTCAAGCAACAGTGTGGCACGATTAGTTGTAGCTGCAAAAATCCCTTCTTTAATGCAGCTACAAAAAGTATAGGAACTTTCCCCTCCTGTGCAGCTGGTTAACCTAGCTTGTCCTCCCCAAGGAAGGCCTGACCAAACCAATTATTTTAAACATTTTAAAGCCTCCAGTGGTCTTGCAGGACATAAGTTATTTCAAGAGACCTGAATCACACAGTAAAGAACCATCAATGTTCACAGGGAAGAATTTTCTTCCTTTTGTAACTTCACCTGGCTCCTGATCAAACTAGACCAAAAGAGCAGTATTATCTACTGCTCAGATAATCTGTCTCCCCAAAGTTGATCCCAACCTCTTTTTGTTTACTTCTGATCCCTTTCTGATGGTGCCATTGTACAATTTAATATTACGATGAGGTAAAAACAACAACACCTAAATGCATTGGTACCCTTAACACAGTCCTGAGTAGTAACGACGACACAGAAAACCTTCCAACCTAATCTACCCTGCACAAATAATGAAAAACAAAATGTTGGCATGCCCTGACAACTTTATGATTTTGTTGTGGGTCCTCTACTCTGACCTCCCCTGCAAATGCTAAATGTTGGAATACAGGCATAGCACATATGCTTTTATACTACAGGAACATAGTACAGGTAGTTCTCGGCTTACAACAGTTTGTTTAGTGACCAAAGTTACAACGGCACTGAAAAGTGACGTATGACCATTTTTCGCACTTACGACTGTTGCAGCACCCCCATGGTCATGTGATCACAATTCAAACGCTTGGCAAGCGACTCATATCTATGACAGTTGCAAGGTCATGTGATCACCTTTTCTGACAAGTAAAGTCAATGGGAGAACAGATTCACTTAACAACTGTGTTACTAATATAACAACTACAGCGATTCACTTAACAGCTGTGGCAAGGAAGATTGTGAACTGGGACAAAACACACTTAATGAATTTTCTGTCAGCAACAGAAATTTTGGACTCAATTGTGGTCGTAAGTCGAGTACCTGTACTGTTCTTTAGTCTACTAATAATTTAGCAAGCTGAAGTGGAGCACTACTGGGCTGAGAAATAATTACATTACCTTTAATCTACCTACAATAGGCACTGGAAATGTCTTTGTGGTTACAGCTCATGAGTTCCCACCCATGAACTAGGATGAGAGGACATAGATACTTTTCTTATCTTCTAAGCCGAAGGAAATATATTTGCTTAAGTCCAGACACTCCTTTTTAATGTCTGCTGCTGGCTATATCACAGCCTAGTTTTCTTCAGGTCACCCAAAGCACCTCTGAACTTAACTTTATGTGTTGTGCCTGGAATTTATGTTCCAATATAGATTTTTCTGTGTCCCCCAAAGGGATATTATGAGGGTTGAGTTGCCCAAGAGCACTGAACCAGGGTGAAGAGGGGACTGTTTTCAGTAAAATAAATAAAGGATGCTGTGCTCACTCAGCAAAAAGGAATTGCAATTAAAAAACTGTGAGGTTTTTTTTGGTGGCTGGGTGTGTGTGGAAGGATGGCAGCAGAACACTTTCTATGACTTCGGCTGAAATCTAAACTGTTTCAAATTTATCAGTGAAGTTATTGGAACAAGTTTGTTCTTAAAATGATGGGTTGGAACCGAACGTTCAAAACATATTGAGCAAGATCAGCTTTTGAATACAACCACACTATTATTATTTTTTAGACAAATATCACAGCTGAACTCTGAGAACAGTCATGCGGAGAAACATGGTAATGGGCCAAAAATAAAAGTGATATAACAGAATTACATCTTCTTGTGCTTTGTATATTTGGTATTGTTTCTACACTTAGCTTAACATGGGTCTCATCAGATTGTGGGCATACAGCTCATTCATGAGGAGAAAATGTCAAACATGCTTGTCCTTCTTATTTTGGCGTCAAATTGTAAATGGGCTCAAAGATTTGGTATAGTCTCAGGTTGGTTGCATATATCCACAAGAGATGTCAAGGTCTTCTTTGAATACGATGGACGAACATCATATCCACAAGATATGGGGTTATTTCTCAGACATTAAGTGCTCATGATGCTTAAGAATCACTGCCTTCTCTAGAAGGATGACCCGTTCCAAATGGAGAAGTAGCTAATAGAAAAAGTCCATTCAAGTCAGAAAAATAGATACAGCAACTGTGCATAAAAGAGAGCAACAATAAAAAGGACTTCCTCTTTGTTATAGAGAAATTTCTGTTGTCAAGGGTCCTCTGCTTATTTATTGCCAGCAAAGGGATTAAAAAAATAAAACCATAATGACTATTCTTTTATCTAAAATTCCTTCAACCTCATTTGCAAAGTCTGTGATGGCTTAGACAGCAGCAGCTAATGAGTCCCCTGAAATCAGATGTTACTTGCAGGAAAAAAGTATAGGAAAGAGCTTTTATTTGTAGATTACTGATATAAAGCACATCATGTATGAGAAAATTACATCCAAAGTCAAAGAACGTCCTGTTGAAAAATATTGCTCTAGAAATTCTAGACCTTATCCTGTCAAGATTCATGTTTTAGCTTGGCCAGTGTCATGATAAAGCTGAGAGAATCGAGAGGGTCATGATGGATCATGACAGTGGCAAAAGTGATTTAAGGAGTTGAGAACTGCTGTGAAAGATCCCTTATCTGATTGAAAGTGGCTTTTCTGCATTGAAATCAAAGGGCTACACGGGTCCTTATATTGAAATGATATAAAGAAGGCTACTGAGGTGGTCAGCTTTAAGACCTTCAGCCAAACTAGCTACAGTAATTCTTCTTAAAGGAGGATAAAGGTATTTATGAAAGCTGTAAATACTGAAAACCTCAATTCCTTCCTCAGGTGTAGTGATAATACTGTTTCTTCAGGATATCTACGTAATCAAGCCATGGAGGCTTCTATTGGCTATTATTATCCACCCAGCCAGATATCATATAGTTTTTGTCCAGAAGTTTTTTCTTGTCATTTTTTAAAAAAACCTAAAAATGAAATAAAATGTCCCCCAAAAACAACCCCCCCCAATTAAACACATGGGCTTAGATGTTTTAAAAAGTTGAGCAACTTGCAATCAGTACTGCCCTTTGTGAGCCATTAAATACGGTTTCTGATTTCAAGGAATTTGAGAGTAATTCTTCTGGAAGTCTATTCCTGGCTAAGCTTACAAGGCTAATTTCAGTACATTCAAATTGTCTGAACAGATTGTAAGTTATTAAAAAAAGAAAGATTTTATTTGTTGTTGTTTCTTTGTTTTGCTTAATTGTTTCTCTCAATATTGTGCACCACATGACTTAGGCCCCACAGGCCCTTCGGATGAGGTGGAGATGATGAAAATGAAAACAACGCGGAGACTGTTTTTAAGTGAAAGCTTTGTTTTAGAAAGAGAGTGACACGGATATTAACGGCTCCTGCAATTATAAATGTGGAATTTATGTTTATTGAGGTAGCAAAAACAAAGGAAAGAAGTACACATAATACATAGTCATGCTTCTGCAAGACTCATAAAAAATGGCACATAATAAAGTAGAGGTGAGCTTAGTTATTCCAACATGAAAGAATAGTTTTTGTAAGCTTATTGTGCATTTTTCCCCTTCTTGAACTCCCACACTTGCAAGCTTAGCAAAATAAACCATTCTTCTTATTCTATTACCATAATCTTTTCACTTAATTTTCTTTGGATTTATAGTTATATGAGCTGCTGTTAATACACTTATAATAATGTCAACACTTTCCCTGAAAAATAATCTTTAACATAACCAATGCAACTAATAAGCAGACTTCTGAAATGATAAATAACTGTTTGTTCTATATTTTGTTTTTGTTAAGATGGAAATCTAGTATTATCTAATTCTTGGACAAGATACATTAAAAAGCACAGATGTTGGCTTTTACTGATTTACATCACAAATATTTATCACAATGAGTACATTCTTATTTCAAGGATATAAAACCACACATAGATCATTTTATGAAAAAATTTAAGCATGTGCACCATGCTATCTGAGTTATCTAAATCCAAATCTATCTCTATATTAATCTTGAGCATTTGCTAGAAAATGCTCTTTTCCACTATAATCTCATAGAGATTTTAAAGTGCATTTCTGTTTAATGCTCTGTCTATTAAAAAAAAATCCAGAGGATGTTTAATTTATGAAATTTTAAAGGGTTCTAGATAAAGTTTTCCTTTATTTGTCATAATCTTGTATTGTCTACCAACTTTTCAGTCTTTTTTCAAACTAGGAAAATAAACCTGCTAATGAAGGGAATCTGGATAATGGTCCAATGTTTTTGGACTGTATGACTTGTTTTTGTGTGTATATTACCTACTGTCCATTTGTCCATCCCTATCTTCTCTCTTTCTCACTCACTCACTCACTCACTCACTCACTCTCTCTCTCTCTCTCTCTCACACACACACACATAAATATTCTAGCTTTTCATATGTATTTTAGCCTCTGATATATCTTATATGTTTTTATTTCATGGTAGCTCCCTATCTTGTGCTGGCCAAGGGGTGAAATTCAGCAGGTTCTGACAGGTTCTGGAGAACCGGCAGCGGAAATTTTGAGTAGTTTGGAGAACGGGCAAATACCACCTCTGGCTGGCCCCCGAGTGGGGTGGGAATGGAAATTTTGCAATATCCTTCCCCCAGGAGTGGGGAGGGAATGGGGATTTTGAAGTATCCTTCCCCTGCTATGCCCACCAAGCCACGCCCACAGAACCGGTAGGAAAAAATTCTGAATTTCACCCCTGTGCTGGCCTATGACCAAAATAAAACTTTGATTCATTGGTCAACAATTGAATCAAATCTTTAAATGTATAATTTAAAGATCTGATTCAATTTCATTCTAAAATATAAGAAAGTAATGACCATAATGTAAGAATGTAAATTCTGTTAGATCCTGGCTGCAAGTCTTTCATAGGCAATTAGGAACCCCATCATCAAGACAAGAGGCTCTATATCTCTGAATTTCCTACTTTATGGAGAGATGGATCAGTGAGTTTTCTTAACAAGACGGGTTTTGGCCTAAAATTAGGAAGACTCAAATTCCACATAGAAACTCACAAGGAAACAATGAGCTAGTCATTTTCTTTCAGGTCCACCAGAGTTCTATCAGAGAGAGTGAAAGAAGTCAATTTAAGATATCTAAAGCTCCTAGAAAAAAAGATGGGATGGATGGATGGATGGATGGGAGATTGGTTGACCTACTTGTTTTGGAAAACGTGCATTTTGCCTATGTACAGATTTATCTTTGCATTCTTTCGATCTTCAAAGGTAGCAAGTGCCTCAAATTTCCAATGTGTTGGTAGTATAAAAAAGACAATTGCTTTCACTTTGTGCAAGGAATTAAGGGAGAGAGGAAGAATCTTTCCATAGTGAAAAATAATCTTAAATTTAATATGTATCTAGCAATTAACAATGAATAAAAATAAATTCCTTTGACTCTAAAAATAAACTTGGAATTTCCTCTGAAATGTCAGTACTGACGTTAGTGTTACTTTCCAAACGGATAGGCCACTCTTAATTTTGTTTTTAAATTAAAAATTCAAAAAAACTTGCTGACCCTCTTCTGTTCTCCATGGAATTACTATAATGTACAGACCACATTATTACAGGGACTCACTGAAGAGAGCACTGGAATAATTTATTCTGTCTTTCAATTCTTTGTGAATCATTTCATTGTAGCATTGTAAGGAAGAGGAAATGAATTATAAAGTAGAGATGAGGGCTTGAAAGAATAGGTGACATGATCTGTCAAGAGAAACTTACTTATAATTTCTTCAAAACCATATGATTCCAAATATAATCATATCTCAAAAGGAGGAATAACATGCTGAATTTGAATAATGCCAAATATTAGCAGGCCCATAAATAGAAAAATGGAACATAGTTCTGTAAGTGTCCAGTGTATTGGGTAGATTAAGAATTCATGCTGGAAAATTCTCTTCATCCCACAGAACCTATTTAAAAGTATATAAACTTTTAAACAGTTTATATACTTGGTATTGACCAATGTAAGCATCTGTACCTTTAAAAGGGCATAACGTTGGACAGCAAGATTCTAACAACACATTGGAATATGCAAGGTCATCTTCATTAAAGGGCTGGGATTTGACCATTTTTAAAACAGTAACATGGACTTGACCAAAGTATGTAGGTTATTTAGCTCCACGTGCTCTTCATTACCTTTGTGTGATCCACATTGTTCATGTATGCATGAAATGTTTCACTTAATAGTTTTTATTATATGTCAAAAGGGAAGACAAGAAGCATAACAAAAAAGATTAATGTTAGGCCTCCAAACATAAGCCAAGATAGTGGTTTTTGTCATCATTTAAAAATCTACCATATTTAAGTCAATAAATACCCTGTTTCCCCCAAAATAAGACATTCCCCGATAATAAGCCTAATCGGGCTTTTGAGTGCATGGCAATAAGGCCAAGCGCTTATTTCAGGGTTCAAAAAAATGTAAGACAGGGTCTTATTTTCGGGGAAACATGGTAGTACGTGTTTCTTGGAACAATACTTGGAACTAGGTTAAAATTTTACAACCAGCCGAGAAGTAAAAACTTCAAATAACCTGAATACTTGGTGGAACAGAATAACATTTTGCTGCTTTGTCATTCCCAGTTAAGAACATTTAAACAGATTGGCATACATTTGGAAAAGTTGTCTCAAATCAGAACCTGTTTTAGAAAGTCTTCCCCCTCCCTTGTCCCAACACACACACACACACAAACATTTATAATACATATGTTGGAGTATTGTAGAAATTTCACCAGAAAATATATAAATTGGGCGGTAAATGCCAACTAATCCACATGAAAGCCTCATTGCTCAGAAATGAACACAGAAACATGGGCATATATGCAATATTAACCCAGACTGGATTTTGTTTCCAATTCTGAAATTTCCAATTTCCATTTAATTTTGGTCTCTTCATTCTTGATTTTTTTGACATCTAGTATTTCTGTTATTCTCTACAACATTCTCTACAACAGCCCAAGTTGAAATAGAATCTCCTTTGGTAGGTTCTTGTAAGTACTCAGTTATGAATTTACAGCATTTTACATACCTGGGTCATTTTTCTAAAAATTGTGAAATGCACTGCTCGATTTCTGCATGATTTGGGAAGATCTAAAAACAGGGGATGAGGCTCTCTCCTAACAGAAGAGAAATCTGAATCTAGAGTTCCTTTGATCACCCATGCCTTTGGCTATTTTCATTTATTTCTATTGAGGTGCTCTGAGGTCCCTTTTCAATATTCTTGTCTTGGTAACTACATACTAAATTTCCAGCTAGGGGAATCTGTAATCTTCAGATTCTCCATCTTATGATTTGCTTCTAGTTTTAAACCTTCCTTGAGGCGAGACGGAATCCAGCAAGCTAAGAAGCACTATTTTCTTCTGGCTTTGCTGTGTGTTGGCATGATATAGTTGGCATCGTGTCAGGATGCCTACACATAGCGTGCAGACAAGGCAAAGAAGAATGATGCCTTCTGTCTTCATCTTACAACTTGATCCTTTTTTTGGCAAATCCCACTCTTTTTTTTAAGGTTCTATGCAATGGAGTTGGGTAGAAATGCCGCTCTTTGAAAAGAAGAGAGACCTGTTCTATACATCTGCATACATGTCTCAGTCATAATGGCTATGCAATGATAATGAGCATAGCAAGAATCTTTTATACATAATTATTGCTATTAATTTAATATTATTAATATTATTATGTTTAAATATACACATGACATGAGCATAATAAGAATTATGCACAAAACTATGTGTTTTTGGTTAATGAGATTTCATTATGAGCAGCCTAGTTTTCAAAGATACGCATTACTCTGAAGAGGTTAGGTATAGGCATAATAATAAAAATTATCCCCATTTTTCTTATTCAACTATTTTATAGCCATGGTCAGGGGTGGGAGGGGGGGTGGGAGGGATAGAGAATAAGAAATCACCTTAGAAAATCTCAGATTAAACAGAAACACCCACCACTGCAACTATTTATGTTTTGCTATTAACAAACACTATTGTCCCACTCCTTTCCTTGGAATAGAATTGCAAAATCCAACCAAGCTAACAAGGGACAACAAAATACACAAAAAAAGAGAAGGAGGGGCCCTTTGTCATAATGAGGCCTTGTGGGAAGTAATTCATCTGCACTTGTTTGTCTTCAGGAGTTCTTTAAGTCTTACAGCAGCTATATAGTTCACTCCCCTGGAGTAAGATGGTTTTTTTAAGAGAAATCACTGCCCACAAATATTTCTATCCTCTGTCCCAACCCCCATTTTATAAATCTGTGTCACGTATGCCTGGCTTTCTTTTAATCCATCAGGAGCAGCTGGTCGAATCCAGCATATAGATATAAAGGAACAATGGTGATATTGTCACTGTTATAGGAAAGACTCTGATATAATGATTAAAAAAATGCAACCTACAATGATCAGGCTTACTAGGAGCTTGGGTTTTTCTTTAACATTCATTTTAAAATTCTAAACTTTTCCTTAAAAATATTTCTAAAATCAGTAAATTCTAATGCATCTTTTTTTATAACTTCCTCTTAACATTCATACATTCAAATTCACTTCCAATAATATTTTACAAGCTTTAGGGATATAGCAGAAGGCTATATATTGGGAAGAAAAAGGGCAAAAGATAAAGATGGGATATATAAAGATGTTTTAAATAAATCAATAAATAAAGAAGAGGAGCTATTCCTGACCTATCCTGACTGTTAAAATGAGAATTATATGAAGGAGAAAGGTCTAAATAAAAACTGTCTCAATTAAACTACTGTAAAAAAGGGTCGTTTCATATATGTCTAGTCAAAAAAAGGAAATAAAATTAAGTACCATAACATACCATATTACAGTTTTATGCATATTTAATATGAAAATAAGCCCAGAACCAGGGGTGGGTTCCTCCCGGTTCGGCCGAACCGGTAGCGACCCACTGGTGATGTCACTATGACGTCACTGAACCAGATCGGTCGGTGCCGGTCCATGGGCACCGCCATCTTTTTTTAATTGTTTTTTCTTCTGAGCAAGTGCAGAAGCTGAGTTTCCGGCACTGTGCATGCGGTCGCCATCTTGTTTTTGGCTTTCTTTTTTCTTTTTTGAAATTTATTTATTTATTTATATTTATATACCGCTTCACAGTGCAAGCACTCTCTAAGCGGTTTACACCAGTAAGCAATGTATATTTATATTGCCCCCAACAATCTGGGTCCTCGGAAGGATGGAAGGCTGAGTCAACCTTTAATTTTTTATTTTATTTTTCTTCTGAGCATGTGCAGAAGCTGAGTTTCCGGCACTGTGCATGCGGTCGCCATCTTGAGGAAGCAAACTGGCAGCAGGGTAAGTTAGAACCTGCTTGTGTCCCCTCAACTTTTCAGTCCCAGAAAGCGGCTGTAAAATTCCCTTCTCCTGTTTTGCAGTCATGCATGCACCGTTTTTTGTCCTTGCCTCCTTCCCGTTTTTATTTGGTTTTCCCTCCCACCCTGAAAGGCACTTCAAGCAAAAGGAAGCTAGGGGGGAGAAAGGGGAGAAGAAGGATCCGGGAGTGGGAAGGGATTGGGAAGAATGAGAATGAGGAGGGCTTCCTGGCTCAGAGAAGGCTTGGAGAATCCAGAGCGTGCCTTTCCCCTTCTCTCTTGCGTGCTTTTATTTACAAAGGCCCTCCCCCAACTCCAGTCTCTTTCCCTAAAAAATGGAACACCGAAGCAATTGGTGTGAAACGAAAGCAAGATTTAAAGGAAACAAAGTTGAGCTAGATTGTAAGAAAAACAAGTACTGTCAAGGTCAGTGCAAGCCATACTAATATTCCAAACTAATGAGTCTTAATGTCTGGTTAAAATGGGTAGTACTTCCATTTAAAGAAGAAAAGCATAGCTCAGACTATTGCTATGATTTTTTGCTCCTATATTCTGTTGTTTAGGTATAAATTTTGTTAATGTAGAAATTTTACTTAGAGCCTATTAAACAACGGAGCTAGCTACCTGCCTGCAATCATGTGTATCTAATTAGGAGTAAATCCCACTGAAAGAGAGTAGCCTTACTGCCAATATGCATAGGCTTTACGCAGTTGAGAGATAGGGTATTGATTAGTATCAGGTGTATTATAGAGAGAAATGAAAACTTCTGTAACAACAGATACTTTGTGCCCAGACCAGGTAGGTGTGTGTGTTTGTGTGTGTGTGTGAGAGAGAGAGAGAGAGAGAGAGAAAGAAAGAAAGAGACAAAGAAAGAAAGAGGAAGGGAGAAAGAGAAAGAGAGAAAGAAAGAGAAAGAAAGGAAGGAAGGAAGAGGGAGAGAGACAAGAAAGAAAGAAAGAAAGAAAGAAAGAAAGAAAGAGACAAAGAGAGAGAAAGAGAAAGAGGAAGGGAGGGACAGAAGAGAGAGAGAGAAAGAAGAGGAAGGAAGCACCACAACCCCTGGCACTAGACGTGGCTTCAGAAGACACTTTGAAACAGCACAGCAATTTAGGGCTGGAAGACATCTTGGAGGTAATCTAGTCCAACCCCCTGCTGCAGCAGGAAACCTTACATTGTCTGCATTATTTTGGTGCCTCTAACAGAGAGGAAAATTGCCAGAAAGGAGGAGTTTACTAGGACAAGGCTGCCATGCAGAGGAAGGCAGAGATAGTCCTTGACTTATGACCACAATTGAGCCCAAAATTTTGGTTGCTAAACAAGAGCGTTGTTAAGTGAATTTCACCACATTTTACTCAATCCATGACATCTCCTGGCTCTAACAGTCATGTGCAAACTAGGGAACTACATCTGAAGGCATGTGTAATGTTCTAGTGTACAGAAGTTATGGTTAAATGTGTGGCAGAAAGTGGACTCTGGGTGTGTTTTTCCAAATGCAGTAAGTGAGGTTGAATGTGTAGTTTTAGAAGAGGGGTGTGTGCGCATGTGTGTATACACATACAGTATATATAGTAGATAATGTATATTTTTGTGTGCCTGTGTAATATGTATGTACACATATGGCATATATACATAGGATTAAATAGTATATTTTGGATGTTCAGTAGTAGTAAATAGATAGGGAAATTGTATCTCATTGAGGCCTTTGAGGCGTGGAGTGGCCAGGTACCCTAACCCTTGACGTGAGTGACATCAAGTTGGCCACGCCCACCCAGTCACATGATCACCAAGCCAACCCACCCAGTCACATGGCCGCAAAGCCACTCCCACCCAGTCACATGACTGCCAAACCACTCCCACCCAGTCACATGACCATCAAGCCACTCTTACCCAGTCACATGACTGCCAAGCCACCCCCACAAAATTAAGCCATGCCCACAGAGCGGTAGCAATTTTTTTTTGGGGGGGGAACCCACCCCTGCCCAGAACATATGATTTATTGCTAAACACAGAGAAAAATAGATGGGAAGCCGAAGTATCTTCTCAAGAGTGTAAATCAGGGGTGGGTTGTAACTTACCTCACCGCCGGTTCGCTTCCTCCCACGCCACGTGGCTGCGCGCGCATTGCGTGCCGCGTGCATGCACAGTGCTGAAAACTCGGCTTCTGTGCATGCGCAGAAGCCAAAAACAAGATGGCGGCGCCCACGGAACGGCACTGACAGAACCGGCTCTGTGACATCACCACTGGTTTACTAACGGTTCTAAAGAACCGGTTAGAACCGGTAGAAACCCACCTCTAGTGTAAATATGCATTGTAGTTCTATCAGAGAACAGGACAAGTCCTGGAGGTAATCCAAATCATCAGTGAAATAAAAACTAAAGATGCTTTGGGAATTTAACTAAGGGGAGAAATGTTAATCTTCAAAATAAACAAAATCAAGACTAAGTGACTTTGACGGAGGTGCACACAGAAGAAGAGACTGTCATTCCTTATATAATTCCACCCACAAATTGCCTTGTATCCTTGTACTATAAAGGGAATAGAGATTTTTTAGCTGCTGTGAGTTGAAAACAGGATTAGAAGAGCAAACTTTTGCACAACACAATCCTATTACACATGCTTAATAGAAGTAAGCCCCAATGAGTCCAATGGCTCGTTCTTAAAGGTAAATCCAAAAAGTATGGCAGCATTAGCAATATAGCAGCATGAAACAACTTGTACCTTTTCCAAGGGAAATCTTGGAAAATTAGCTTTTAATTGAGAATGGAAATGGCAGCCAGGAAACAGAAAAGTCTTCTACAAAAGAGGACTACCACACAAAGTATCCCCCTCTGAAACAGTAATAATTGAAAGCCTCTCAGTCCTATCTTCCTCATGCTTAGTTGCCCTTTGTTCGATGTAGGATTTAGGTCAGGATCCAGATTGTGACCTTCTGTGACTCTGATAAATAGCAGTTCCAATGAATTCTCAAATAGGACCCAGGCAACAGCTGCATTTACTAAAATATGTTGCAGTTACAGGGCCCAGGGTGACACAGGAAGGAGGAGAAGCGCAGCCGTTCCTGGCAGATGGCTGCCCATGTGCCCTTAATTGGCAGAGTTTCAAACGAACATGGTTCTTATTCTGGCCTTATTTGTGCCAATTGCTGCTGCAACAGCAATTTATAGTCAAGGGCATTTCTTACCTTTGTTAATTCCACAGAACTGAACTAGCACATTTCTGAATAAAGCCTCAGGCAAGTGAAAGTGTGATATAGTGGTTAATTGCTGGACTAGGCCTGAGGAGACCCAAGTTTGAGTCTACTTTCATCTACAAAAACTCAGAGTGGGTGATTTTGGGCCAGTCACTCACTCAGCCAACCTACCTCAGACAGGGGAGGGATGCTAAGTACACTTGCATATTCTCCTAGAGGAAAGGCAAATCTAGCAAATAAGTAAATGAATAAACAAAATATTTAATTTTGCAGCCCAGTTTGAGTCATTTAAAATTATGAGAATGCTTCGCTCTTTCAAACATTCTTTAAATAGGCTGCAGAACTGAAACTAGAATAGAAAATTGGGGAGAAAATACAATTATTTTGGGGGAAATGTCACATGGTTTGCCTGCTTAAAAAACTAGTCACTGTTTCTATTAGGAAAGATTTTGAAAACCTTAATAGAATCAAAAGGACATCTTAACTGAGATTATGAAATTATTATCATAAACTCATGTTGTACATGAAGCAAGTCAGAGAGACCAAAATCGATGTTTACTTGTACATCTTGCCTTTGCTTTGGGAGCTCATATAACACTGTATTCTACATCAACTTTATTTCATCATTTTGTGAGGCAGAGGAGGCTACATTATAAGTGAGTTGCTGTGGTTGGGAGATAAATTTGAATCTGGGTCTCTATGATGGCATTACACTGGTATAGCCCACCAGCTGCCCTTATATTTGACTTAGGGAGACCATTATGATTAAATAATTAGTTATTGAATCTTCTATCCATTGTCTACAAAATCAGAAATACCAGCCCCCTTTATACCTTTGTTATCCATTTTTATTTTATTTGTCAACTGTCTTTATTCTTATCTGTAATGCAGTGTTGTGGGCTTGTACCAAGTATACATGTTTAGCAACTCTGATAGATTCTTGGGGTGTTTCAGAGCAAGGTGTCTAAGAACTTTCTATCCTTTCTCCAGATTAAATGGAGATAGAAGGGGAAGGGCTTGGTTAACAATCCCATCTATCTGGATGTTCAAGTACTGGTATTCGCATCTGGGCTGGTGTTTTCATGGTAAGCATGGCAAAATGTGCAATTCTGGATGTGTAGAGCCAAATAAATGTTATTCCTTTAAGATTTGTGTCTAAACAAACCCTAAAGATATGTGAAACAGTCAACTCTGAATTCCAATTTGAATTCTGAATTCTTTCTATGTTGGAGTTGTGATTCTTTTGGTGCATCAGACCTGTTCCTCCGTTGTTGTTGTTTTTAATTAGAGTAATTATTAGTTATTTGGACAAGAGGGGTATACCCATTTCTGAAAGCAAGCATGGTATAACCCCTGCTTATGAAGCTTTGCTCAATCTAACTCTTTTGGACAAATTTAGTCCAGACAAGTTTCTAACCTCCCTGTTTTGGAGAACGTAGTAGCAAAAGAGGTAGCCCTGCAACTTCAGAAGACCCTAGAAAAAGCAGATTATCTGGGCCTGTGGCAGTTGGGTTTCAGGCTGGGCTCTGTATGGCTCTGCACTGGTTGCACATGTAAAAAAGCTTTGGAAAGATTGACACTGGGGGAATACAATCTTCCCAGTCCTCCTTGTCTTCTCAGCAGCTTTTAATACTACTCAGCTATCCTATCCTTCTGGACTGGCTCTGATGTATAGGAATGGAGGAGGGGGGTACCATTCTTTGGTGGCTTTCCTGTTTCCTAAAGGGTCATCTTTAGGTTGGCAGTTGGAGTGGAGGAGAGATCTGGCTGGAAACCATTGATCTGTGGGGTGCCCCTATTCCCACCATTCTTTAAAACTACATGAAATTGCATGGAGGACTCACTTGTTGAGATGCAATCAAGTATCATCTGTGTGGTTCAGCTCTTAACAGGCTTATATTCCACAGTCAGGGTTGGTCTACTACTAAGGGATCTCCTGGAGCAGATCGCATCACAGCTGTGATCTGCTGTCCCAACTGCCAAACTGAAGTTAGGAAGCCCTAACTGCAATAACTCCTATCCAATTCATCTCCCGTTTGGATTACTGTTAACATTTCCACATGGGCTGCTTTTGAAAAGCATTCAGAAGGTACAGCAGGTACAGACCAAATTAACGTTAGAGAGGCTCCTTTCCTCTGGCCATGATCCATACCCTCCATTCTTACTTTGTTTATAAGGAGTAATGGAAGCACTGACCTATTTCACGCTTCTTATTATCAATGGAGACGAAGCATATGCAGGGATTATTGGAGATGTATTGTACCGTCCAAGGGGCATCAAACTGGGTGCCAGCTTCATAGAAAAGGCCCAGAGCATAGCGAGAGGAATAGCTCACGGATTCCAGCTGCTGCCTCCAACGTTTGTTAATTACTGTGAAGGAAACAAAAATGAGGCAATTATTTTTCTCTTGGAGCATTAAACCTGCAAATAATACTATGGTTAATCTACTTAATCCCTTTTCTAAAATAACACTTCTGTGTTTCAAGAAAAGGCCATTCACATTGTTTAACGAACTCTCCCTTCCACCAACCTAGCTTTTGTTATGGCCGCACAAATATGTGTCAGATAATTTCCTAGTCAGGAAATAAAGGCAGAAGGTTATAGGTGGCCATCATTAAAAAAAAAAGGACAATTAAGGAACCTCACAAAATAGCTAAGTCCGTGCTGGCAAGGGCTTCTGTGAGTTGTAATTTCTAAACATCTGTCAAATGCCAAGTTGTGAAAGCCTGCTCTAAATGCTCACTAAATTAGTGAGAGATCAAGTTTTCCACTCAGGAATCGTTCCCCCATTCCATCCCAAAAGCTTTCAACTTTCTCAACCACATTCTCAATTTGCAAGTCTATGTACACGTGCAGAGGTTATGGGAAAGACAATTTTCTTAACATTTGCAAGCGGTTTCTGGAGCAGAGAGATAATTTTACCAGGTCTCCTATTCTTGTTGTAACAGGAACCCCTCAACTACAGAATGCATAAACGATCAAAATAAAACTGCACCAGCATTTTAAGGTTGAAAAGCACTACCATTATTGAACTCGGCCAATATGATATAGTAGAAAAGATGGTGGACTCACACTGGGGAGACCAAGGTTCAAATCCTCCCTCAGCCATAATTGTGTGAAAAGGTGAGATAGGGCCATGTAAGAATGTGCGACCAGACTGAAGTTGCCATAAGCTGAAAATTGAGTAATCACATATGCAGATGACAAAAGCAAAATCTTGTTAAACAATCTCATCTGGTAGATTACATGCAACCAAGCAGTTAAGGATCAAAGAAGAAATGACATCAGAAGACAGGAGGCTGGGCGCCGAGCGTATGGAATCCAGTCATCCCCCAATCTCAATGACGGCTACTAGACTTGTGGCTCATAAAAGCAAGGGTTCAAAAAAATTGTAGTTGCAAAGCCCACTTACACTATTAGTTGTTCTGGGTCTGGAATTGGTGACCTCTGGCCCACTAGCTGATGTCTGGACAGACTAGTTGAGAAGGACGTGGGTAAGTGGGGATGAGCATAGGAATATGAAAGAGAACAAAAGTACATGGTACTAATGTTTTGCTGTGGCTTTGAATTCATTGGATCTCTGTATGTTTCATCAGAACCTGACATGCCTCAGTGTTTGGTTGAAAGTGGTTTGTGTGCATTCTTAATTATTTCCTGGTTGTGGACCAGGATTGTGGAACAGCCTGCCTTCAGAAGTTGTAGGTGGCCTGCCTTCATCACCGGAGGTTTTAAAGAAAAGATTGGAGAGCCACTTGTCTGAAATGGTATAGGGTGGTCCCTTCCACCTCTATTCTGATTGATTGATAGTTGCACCTATCTGGAAACCCCGGATTAAAGGAGGACCATGAAATCCATGTACGTGGGCAGGCTGTATATGCACAAATGAGTATGCATGTAACAGAAGGTCACTGAATAACTTTGAGACAGTCACTCTCTCTCAGTCCAACCTACTTCACAAGATTATGGTTTGGAGGAAATATGGAAAGAAAGACCACAATAGATACTGTCTGGAGCTCCTGAAGGTGATCTGGCAAACAATGGAAGATACTGGGCCTTCTGTAGTGTGGGAGACTATGAAAAAGGCTGAAGACTTCCATAACAGCCAGTCTACTTTGAAAGTCAGTTTCTTTGCCTCCTTTATTTGCTCTCCAATCAAGAGTGAATGTCATATTTTCCTTGAGTCCAGATCCTTTTTTTAATTTCAAGAGAAAACTTACTGAGAATCTGTAGATATCACTGAGAGCTTCTTCCCTTGGGAAATAGGTTTAACTTTGCAAATGAGAAAGCAAAAAGTAAAATACCTTTAGGGCACAAAACCAGCCAATGAATTAATATTTTTCTCGCAGAAAAGTATTCGGTTTATTCAATTGGGGAATAACCCCCTTCTCTTTTAAAATGGGTATCTCAGACTTTTAACATTCAAAGAACAATATAATGACAGCCCAATTACTCAGAATGTAAAATACTCGACATCACAAAGGACCCAATATTGTCCCAGATAAGGCAAAAGAAACAAAAATCTATAATCGATTAGCTGAAAAATGAATATTCTTCACATTATAAAAGTAACTTGCATAAAAATCTAAAACCAAGAAACTTATCATGAAGAAACTTATAGCAACAGGGAAAAAAACATTCAGAATGAAAAATCCCTAAGAAAAAGGAACTTTTTTCCTAAAAAAGAAAAGAAAAGAAAAAAATCCCTCTATGAGGAACTCTATGTGGAAGTATAACTAAATTCAATATTAAGTTATCCCACCTCAAGTTTAAAAAAAATCCATTAGTAAATGCCATTTATTGAAAAAAGCAATAAAAGGAATCTTTCTAACTATGAAATTATTGAAAGGACTGTTACTTCTTTCCTCTCTCTGAATAAATTTCAGATTTTATTTTCAAATATTTGGAAGCACCTTCGAGATCACAGGGATTTTCCACACTAACCTCTATGAGCAAAAACAAAACAATAAAACCCCAGGGAAAAAAAGGTCTTATCTCTTGCTGTCCAATGAACTTGATTAAACTTGTATTGCTAACTGAAAATCATTAATTTCTTGCCAACATAATCCAAACACATTGTTATAGGAGAGAGCTCAATTTATGTTTTTCTCCTGAGGAACTCAACCATCACCGAGTTAGGTCACAACTGGATTGAAAACTTACAGCAATTTTGTAGGCTGATTTGATTTTTAATGGGTACTTAGATCGCAATATGATTTCTCTATGAAAACCATCGCAACTGTTTATCTTGAGAAACGTTTAATACAGTGAGCTTGTTCCAACATAAAAGGCCTTGAATTTGGATGAGTTTATTTTCCCACATAAATAGTGTGAACTTGATCTGCTTTTTCCAAAACTTAAATTCCATTTTCATGAGGTTGTCATTTTCTTTAATTGTTGAATTTCCTTTTGCAAGGTATCTTTCAGTTAAGCGCCTCAGCTTTAACTATAAACTTTAAAAGCTTTCTCTATATCAGTGGTTCCCAACCTGTGGTACGTGTACCACTAGTGGTACGCGAGGGCCTTCCAGGTGGTACGCGAACACTTTCGGGGTCATGAACGATTTTTAGTTAGTTATTTTTTACTTCACAAAAATGTTTACTGTCTAACACAAGATAATCTGGCAACGATTTGCAACTGTTGCCACACGCCACCCACCTGGTCCCAGCGGCCCGAGAATGCAGTTGCTGGATGCGCGGGGCCAAAAAAGGAATGGTACAATTATGGAAATAAAGTGATATCTGATCAAATTTAGTTTCTCTGGAACCAGGTGGTACGCGGCGACTGTACGGGACCTCCAAGTGGTACTCGATCACAAAAAGGTTGGGAACCACTGCTCTATATAGACTGCATTATTGCAAAGATTTCAAAATTGTGAAGTTCGTTGGGGGAATTTTTTTAAGGTATCGCAGGAGTCAAAATAGCTGTCTATTAATAACCTGTGTTAAAATCAGCCAAAATTTCAGCCAGATCGTCTTTGATCGGTGCAGGTTTCCCAAACTTACCCAGCTCTTTTTAAAAATTCCAATAAAAGATTTGTTATGCTTTGTCCAATGTGTAGCTTCTTCAGCAGGTGAGATGGGGGCGGAAGAAGACCTTTCTTTCTTGCATTTATGAAACACATTCCCTCCTCCAGATTCTGAATTTAGTAGAAGACCGCAGATAAAGTTTCCACTTCCAATTACTTTTAACGACCAAACTGATATTTTTTTCAGCAGCCTACAGAGGAAAACCAAAAAGCTACAAATAACATATCTCTCTCTTGACTAAGCATCTCCTTAGTCTCTCTGAAGGCCTGGATGGCTTCATTCTAGGTGAGACATGCTCCAGTGCAGGTAGCTGTGAATATATCTAGAGCCAGTTGCTTCTTTTCTTTATTACAGTCCATTCCATATCCATTCCAGATGCCACAAGTTGGTAAACCTTTTTGCTCCCAATGGTGCAAAGTAAGTTTATCTATGGGATCTTTGAAGCTTACCGAAATTCTTCTTATGTAGAATTCTTCCAAGCAAAAAGAAACAGAAAAGGCTCAGCCCCATTCTCTGGTGATATCATCACATCATCAGATATGCCCCTTGCAGCTCTTGAAGATAGGAATAAAATACTTCTCTAGCCAAATGATTCTTGACAAGCAACAGATTCTTCATAGATCAGGGCATGGGAGCAAATTGCTCACTTTTTAATTAAAATTGACTTAGCCTGCACTTCTTCAACCAAGACACAAACTAAAATTCAACTCTCCTTTGGTCTCTCTCTGACACAATTCTAAAAATTAAAATGCAACCCCAAAAAAACCCTCACCCAAATCCTGCCCTCTTCCTCATATTAGCATATTGTCTCCAAAATATCTTAAAGAGTCAAGGAAACGGCTTTTAAAAACGATCTCTTAAACAAAATTGGGTACAAAACTGTGAAGGTTACACAGAAGGTATGCCGACTTACAGAAACAAAAAAGTCAAAATGAGACAACTTAAAAAAAGAGGAATTGGAAAAATAAGAAACCGAAAATATATTTTCCTTATTCATGAGGAAGAACAAAGCTGGAAATTTCTTCCACAATTGACTGGAGAAGGATGTTCCTTCTGAGTCATAGGGTAAGTTCATGCAGATTATACAAGTGCACAGCACAGACTTAAGATGGTAAAAAAAAAAACCACAAATTTTTAAACAGAGCTGTACTGTTAAAATGTATTTTTTTGAACCAATAATAGGCATTCATTGCAAAGTGTTGCTGTACAAGAATATGACCTAGGGCAGTGATGGCGAACCTTTTTTCCCTTGGGTGCCGAAAGTGCATGCGTGTGTGCTATCGCGCATGCGCGAGTGCCCACACCCATAATTCAATGCCTGGGGAGGGCGAAAACGGCCTCCCCCGCTCCCCCGGAGGCCCTCTGGAGGCCGGAAATGGCCCATTTCCCAACTGCTGGTGGGCCCGGTAGGCCCATTTTTCATCCTCCCCAGGCTCCAGAGGCTTCCCTGGAGCCTGGGGAGGGCAAAAACACCCTCCCCAGTCCCCCTGGAGGCCCTCCAGAAGCCGAAAACGCGCTCCCAGAGCCTCCATGCGAGCCAAAAATCAGCTGGCCGGCGTGCACATGCGCGCTGGAGCTGAGCTAGGCAATGGCTCGTGTGCCGGCAGATATGGCTCCGCGTGCCACCTGTGGCACCCGTGCCATAGGTTCGCCATCACTGACCTAGGGTGACTTTATCGTTAATGTTGTCTCAGGTATGTATTTTTATGTGAAAACATTGAAAGATCAATGATCTTAATGACAACATATTTGAGGGTGGAGAAAAAAATCCCAGGTACTATTTTCGTGTACTCTTATGAATATGCCGCTTTCATTGATCGACTATGCCAAACCTGATTCTAAATGGGTTTCTAAGATAAAAACAAAATACAGTAGATCTTTGGTAGCCTAATCTTACAGAACTAATGACAAAAATCATAACATGCTGAATACAATTCGAGTAAAATGTTCACAATTTTTAAGCATTTACTTTTTGTTATTTAGTTATCTGCAGCAAAAGCCATATATCTTTCAATGGGGCTTACTCACATAAGAATTATATTTTTTGGGGGGAGGGGGAGAAATGGGAATTTTCTTCCATGTACAATATGTGAGTGAATCATGTGGATTACAACATTGTTAAAAACACACTATTATTCCTTCTTTCAGCAGACTGTTTTGTTTAAGATGATTTTATTTGTAGTGTATGACTAAATTCTACTTTGGCAAAAAATCTAAAACTAGTCAATAAGATACAGATTGCTTGAACAAGCT
This sequence comes from Diadophis punctatus similis, assembly GCA_023053685.1. NCBI lineage: Eukaryota > Metazoa > Chordata > Lepidosauria > Squamata > Dipsadidae > Diadophis > Diadophis punctatus. Next base: position 10,684,124 of record JALIGW010000005.1, read on the forward strand.
GTAGTATTTTGAAGTTGCTGCCGATTGATGTTTTAAGTTAAAAAGGAAATTGTGGTTAAACTGTAACATAGGTATTTTTAGGGAGGGCACAGGGTTAACAGAAATCAGGAGACTCTGCTCTGGCAGATAATGAAGACTGATCCTTTTTAAACTTTGACTTGGCATCTTACAAGGCAAAATTCTAAGATGAAGAAATATGAGAAGATGTGGCACCACTTCTGTAGACTTGGAACATTTCAAACAAGAAGGAACATCTCTTAGGCCATAGCTAGCAATCTGATTTTTGAAGTGGGGCCCAATTAAATGTACTCTTGGAAACAGTCCTTGGATGGGATCTAATTGATCAATAGACTTTGGGCCAAAAAAGGAATCCTTCTCATCTTCCTAGTTGAATTTACTACAGATTTTGGAAATCTGGTTCTTTTTCCTGCACTGCGTGTTTGGGATTTTGACCTACATTATTTGCAACTATTTCTACAAGTATCTTGCTATGATGCATTTGCTCTTTGCTTGATGGCCGATACAGATTGGATTATGGAAGCTCTTGAAAGGATGGATTCAGAGAATATAACCAAATTTCATTTAGTTTCTTCTTTGTTCTACAATAATAATAGCAGCCAAGAATAGGGGACAAATTGAAAAGATACACAACTTTCTGTAACATTTTCAATGGAGTGAATTCCAATGAAGTATAACTTCCAGAATTTCCAGGCAATGTGGCTAGAGGCATATTGGTTAGTTAAAGTTCAAGATACATGGAGGTTGACAGATTGGGGATGTCAGCTAGTCTAAACAGTAACTAAAAGTATTTAATGATTGGCTGCTCAATTCTGTGAATATCTACTCAAAAACAAGCCACATAGAGTTCAGTGAGTCTTACTTCCAGATAAATAAGTGTACCTAAATGTACAAACTCAGGTTTGCTTATTTATTGACATGTCTAAGTATGCGGTCTCTTCTAATGATTTTAGACAGCTTCTACCCCAAACCCAGCACATGTAAAATTAAAATAGAAACACATCACAAATAAAACCATCATCAACAACAAAAATCAAAATCCTTATTTAAGTATCTGTTGCTGATCCTGTTATGTCCTCAGTTTTGAAGGTGCTTTGAAAAAAGACTGTCTTCCCAATCTTTATAAATGGCAGTAGGGAAGAAGCAATTCTAACTTTGTTAGTCTATAGATTTCAAAGTGCTGGAACTACAACCAAGAATGCTTGTTTCTGGGCTCCTCCGGATAACACCTTGAGGTAAGAGTAGAGAACCCACATCAAATTCTTTTAGCTCATATAGATTTAACAGTTGGGTTTTAGGTCAGCATTTAATATGGAGACATCATTGGTTATGCTTGTTGATGACCTATAGCAGAGCTAGGACAGCAATAGTGATAGCACTTAGACTTACCATGTACCACTTACAGCCCTCTCTAAGCAGTTTACAGAGTCAGCATATTGTCTCCAACAATCTGGATCCTCATTTTACCCACCTCGGAAGGATGGAAGGCTGAGTCAACCTTGAGCCTGGTGAGATTCGAACTGCCAAATTGTAGGCAGCTGGCAGTCAGCAGTACTGCATTCTAACTACTGCGCCATCGTGGCTCATAGGATGATGGTATTAAATCCATTCTCATGCTCCTTGATCTCTTATTGACTTTCAATGCTGCCGATCATAGTATCCTATGAGACTCGCTTCAGGAAGTGGGCGATCCTATTTTAGAATGGTTCTCTTCTCTCAGTGGCTGGTTTCAATTGGTGTTGATTGGTAGGGAGAGACTGCTCTCACAAGCCGTCATTAGAAGGATGCCACAGGATTTGCGGGTCTCTATCTTCTTGTTTCAAATCCACATGAAATCACTGGGTAAGGTCATTCACTGGTTTGGGGTACCATCAATATGCTGATCATATCCGGTTATATATCTTGACCCCTAGACAGTTAAGCAATGTGGCTAAAGTCTTAACACTATGACTGGAAGCTGTGCAGGTCTGGATCAGGTTAATAAAACCTTACAATAAAATAGGACTAGTTCATCTGGGTGTGCTTCCAGTATAGACTACCTTGCAAAGCTGACAGTTTTAGATATATTTATTATTTATTCATTGAACAAATTTGCACAACCACCCAACTCAAAATACGAACACAATATGCTACTGTTAACCCTAAGTGGGTGAGATTTGTGTACAAATTGGAGGTCCACTTGGACTCTCAACTCCTGCTCAACAAGCTGGTGGCAGCTGTGGCCAAGAGGACCTTTCCATAGGTGCATCTGCTCCAATAGTTGCACTTTTTCCTGCGCCAGGAGACCCTTCAGATAGTCACCCATGCTCTAGTCATCGCATGATTGATTGTAATGCAGTCTACATAGGGTTGCCATTGAAGCTACAGTTGGTCCAAAATACAGGAAGCGCAGTGATTGGGTGTCATGTTTTATTTGTGGGATCCTGCTGCTTTGTGAGTTGCACTGTTTGTCTTTCGGCTTCTGGGTGCAATTCAAGGTTATCACTTTTAAGACTTTTCAAGGCATAGGATTGCCTATCTTCAGTTGCCTTTGACCAACAGAAAGGATGTTTCAGGTCCCATCAATTAAAGAACATCATCTTGTGTGATCCAGGAAGCACGGTTATTATGTTGAAATCCCTACTCTCTAGAATGATCTCTTTTCAGATTCCTGTGGTTTCCACTCTTATGTCATTCAGGAAATTGTTGAAGACATGGTTGTTCTCCCAGCTAGGCTTATTGAGGTGCCCTCCTTTTATTTTGTTTATTTTGGTATATTACTCTTCTAGTTGATTGTACTTTTATATGTTGGTTTTTAATTGTATGCCACACAGAGTCATTTAGGAGTTGGACAACTAACCAAACCAACCCACCCATCCACCCAGATAAAATAGGACTAGTTCAACTGAAATATGGTGACACTATTCTACTATTAACCCCCAGTGGGTGAGATTTATGTACAAATTGGATAAATGGTTTTAGAAGTAATGACCAGGACCTTAACTGCAGCATCCAAACCTAACTGGAGAGGGTGAAAGTAGCTCCCAAATTATCTGTGTTATTTTGTTACACTGGTTTCTATTAGCCAGCAAGTAGGCACTGCATATACCAGTGATAGCTTCCAGATTGTCTTCAGCACCAATCCCATGAAAAGTGAACTGCAGTAATCCAAACCTATCACTAATTTGGCATAGAGGAATTGATGTAAGAACAAGTAATTTCAAAGTACTAGGCTGGAGAAAAGGATTCTAAATGGCTAAATTTTTGTCCACTAATATATAGAATGAATAATCTTTTCTATTTAAAAACATAATCTATATAAATATTTCTGAAAACCACATTTCTGAAATCTATATAAATATTTCTGAGAACCAAAATTCACTGTATTGGAAACTGCCTTGTTATTAAAATTAGGATTGAATTTGACAACATAATCTGACAATTCATACAAAATACCTCCCCTCCTTTGAAATAAGAGGCATTTTGAAATAAGGGGGTGACAATATTCTACCCTGACAGGCATTAATTCAATGGATTTATGTTTGAAATCTTGAATGAGGCAAAATTATGCATTACATCCAAAACCAATTAAATTAGAATGTATGGCAACCATCCTTTAGTTTGTGGGAATTTTCAAGCAAAGAATCAGAAGCAGCTTATTAAGATACTATCTGTGAAGAGGTTCTAAGAAAATATTCTTTCAAGAGAAAAAAGGCCATTTGATAGTCATCAAGAGGGTTTTAAAAAAAAATGATACTGTGAAATGGGGCTGGCTTAGTGCCATTTTGTAGGCCATTTCCAGCTGCAGACCATCTGACTATTTTTTAACTTACGTAGGAGGCTGTAAAGGTTATGAGAAAGACATGGACCCTTAAGCCACACTTCCTTATCGTGTCTTCAGATTGTAAAGGGCAGCCCTGCAGATAAATTCAGCGAAGCTTATACAAAAATGGAAATAAAAATAGCAGCAATATAAATAAATCCAATGTATTGAATTTTTATGACAGTGAAACAGTTATCCCACAAGACTACAAAGTTTGAAAACATTATAACAATTGTCTATGAACAACCAGCTTTTCTCAATCACTGTCATAAATAATGGTGGCCTATAAAGCTTATTGCCTAAAATATATGATAAGTGAAAGCTTTGCAAAAAGCAGATTGATGGAAGGATATAATCAAAGCAGAGGAAAAGAATAAAACAGAATGATGTTACATGCTGTAAGAGCTATCATTACAACTTATTGGATACACTTATCAATCCACTCAACTGATGAATAAACATGCAAGCAGTTATTCATATGAGGCCTTAAACATCTATTCTAAAGGATATTTTTGTGTCATATTAGCCAGCTGATATCCCTATCCTTAATGTCAGCATAATGCAAATTATTTTCTTTTCATGGAAAATGTAATAGGAGACCTTATGAAGTTTCATGCATCACATTACAATCAATTTCCCTAAGCAGGAAGGCAAGAGCCCAGAAAAAGATAAATTCAAATAATCTAGATTTAAGATTATTCAGAAAAATATTCCCAACTCATCTCAATGACCTCACTCATACATGCAGTATTTTGCTATACATAATGACTGGCTGGGCTGAAATACAATTTGAAGATTCATCTTTCCATTTCCTAAAGGGATAATATAAATATATAGATAATATAGAGGTTCTTCCCCCAAAGAACAATTCAAATCTATTACACACACTTCCAGCTTCAGCCTATGGTCATGCTCACAAAGTTTGTTGGGGCATACAGAACTTGTAGCATCCATTGCTTTCTACCTGGCTTTTCCAGATATGCACAGCTAGAGTAGATGAGACACATAGCCCTGCTGAACATCTGGGAAATAATTAGGAACAACTAAAATCACTTTCAAATTATCATTGAGGCAGGTCATGTTCTTTTGGGATACACAGAGACCAAACAAATTTAAATGGCAGCAAAATTTTACTAATTACAAGCACACTTGCTCTTTCTCTCACACAAGACACATGCTCATCCCCACTTACCTACACCCTTCTCAACTCAACTCTCAACTCAGCTATCCAGGTACTAGCTACACCAAGGCTGTCAAACTTGCAGCCTGTGGGCCAGATGTGTCACGCCCTGGCCATGCCCACGCCCAGTTTACCAAAGGGGAAAAAAGTCCTGATACGTCACGTGATGCTGCTGTGACGATGTGAGTTTGACACCCCTGAGCTAGCTAAACTGCCAAATCAGGATCCAGGATGATTAAAAGATTGGGTGGTCATGGCAGCTTCATCCTAGTCATCCATCCATGATCCATCCATCCTCTACAAACACACACAAATATGTAATACATTATATTATTTTGATTTAATGGTATTTATACAGTATTGACTAGAGTTTATTAACACTTTAAATTTATATTCCTTAGAACTTTAACAAAATAGAAGAAAAAGAAACTCAACTATGGCCTTAATTTTAATATTTTCATAAACTGCTCACTAATGATCAAATTTTAGCTTTTTTCAATCATTAAATCTTAGCCTATGCTTTTAAGTGTTTAAAAGTTAGTGAATTGTTCTGTAGTATGAAAAAATTCAAAATCTTTAGTAAATAAATAGAACACTGAATACTATGGCTAAACATAGATGAATGTGCAAAAATCATCATATATAATTCTTCCCAAAAGTAAATCTTATCATAAACTTAATATTACAATACCATGTTTTAATCTCTAGAAGGAGATCACATCAGGCAGAGCAGCATGAACAGACTTTTTGGTATGCCTCCAAAGATACAGTGACTTAACAGTTAACGAACTGGCCTAGTAAAATTGATGCTGTGAGATATTCTTAGCTTTTGAAAGAAGTACAGTGAACCCTCAAGTTAATATAACCAGATTCAAAAGACTTTGTATGCAACAAACCAGGTATCTGTCTAGACATCCCATCTGAAATAATGGACACGACTGTTGTATCTAAAGTAGCAGATGACAGTTTTACATCTTATACTGTCAACACAAATTCTGTCATCACCCAAAGGACTCACTGGCCCAACACCTTATGGTCCGACGGTTCATAAGGGGAGCGACTAATCTCAAGCCACCGGTAGTTCAGATACCCTACCTGGGATCTGTCTAAGGTTCTAAATGCTCTTACCGGGGGGCCCTTTGAGCCCTTAAGGATGACCTGCCTCCGATTCCTTATGTTTAAGGTGGTCTTTTTAGTGGCCATCACATCGGCCAGGCGGGTGTCAGAATTGGCGGCCTTATCCGTTAGACAGGACCTCTGTGTATTCCACTTGGGTGGTCCTGAGGCTGGACCCCTCATTCGTCCCAAAGATAAACACCTGGTTCCATAGGGCCCAGGAAATGGTCATTTTGAAAAAATCCTTTCTTAGTGAGCACCTAGAAGGCAAGAGGAACATACGTGGCAAATTTCAAGCTTGTAGGCTTTATGGTTCTGGAGATTTCGTGATTAATGTGTGAGTGGTTTTCGCTTATATATATATAGAATTATATAATCTCAAGGTCAGAGTACTTTACAAATAACTTTTGCATAAAGGATAGCATGCCTCAAGCAGCTGGGGTGCACAATGAAATCAGTATTTGCTTTCTTCAAGCATAACACTATTTATGGAAAAGTCTTTAAGACATGCAAAAGAGAACTTGCCCTTCCTAGAAGGCCCTTCCCTTTCCACGGACAAAGTCAGGTCTAGTCATCTGGACTGACTCACTTATCCCCTCTATAAAATCTCTTCATTTAAAAGAAGGAATGATATGCTTACAAAATACCTCAGGCATTAAATCTCCCAGAAGTGGCGATTAACCCCCTCCCTGTTAATTTGTGCAATACACAGTGACAACATGTGTACTAGTGGTGTATATATTATATGCTCTTCCCACATAATGTCTTAAGACCAATGGTTTTATTGAGTATTCAACTGCAGACCTCTTCCTTGATTTAAAAGAAAGGTTAAGATGCTTGCAAATTAACTCAGACGTCAAACCTCTCAGAAATGGCAATCAAGGCTCCCTATGTCATCTTCCTCAGCAGTTTAGTGGAAGATTGAATCTTGAATTAGTGCTTGTATTAATAATTTAAAAGATAGCCATCCGTAAAGTACTAAACTAAATTGTTGCGGACAACAATTTTCTATTTTCATTAGCAGAGTTCTTTGGAAAAGGTGGGAAAATAGATTGAAGTTACAGGAAATATGCTTCCAATGGAATGTCAGGGAAAAACTTCCTAAAAATAAGAACAGTGGAACAAATTGCCCAGTGATGAGTTTTTCATCCTTCAAACCAGGCAAGATCGGGGGCAAATAAAGGAAGCACTTCATCATGCAGTGCAAAGTTGAAATTATGGAATTTCCTATCGGCAAATTGGAAGATTTTACACACAAACAGACACACAAATTGAACTGAAATTATTAGACAAACACATTATTTAATTACTGCTAATCATGAAGATCAAACAAAGCTTTTGGTATTAACAGCAGTATGAGAATATTACTGATATGACTGATATGAGCAACTGAACTTATGCCTTAGATCAGTGATCCCCAACCTTTCCACCTTGGCCGAGGACAAGGGATCGGTGTGTGAGTGGCAGGTGCATAAGTATGTACACAAGCGCCCTCTGCTCATGCAAATGAGTTTTGCACAAGACTGGAGAGAGATCGTGCTTACGTGTGAAACTCCACTTGCGCGAGCAGAGCAGTGGTGGGATTCACATTTTTTTACTACCGGTTCTGTGGGTGTGGCTTGGTGGCAGGGGTGGGTTCCACTTACCTTCCCTACCGGTTCACATCCCACCCTGTCACGTCGCGCAAATGACCCTCTGTGCATGCACAGAGGGTTTTTTTTGCTGGCCATGGCAACCGGAGAACTGGTTCAGGAGACTGGGCAGCTGGCCGTTGCTGCCGGTTTGGCGAGCAGGTGGAAATTTTCGCCACCGGTACGTGAGAATTGGTCTGAACTGGCAGCAACCCACCACTGCTTGGTGGGCATGGCGTGGCTTGGTGGGCGTGGCAGGGGAAGGATACTGCAAAATCCCCATTTCCTCCCGATCAGCTGGGACTCGGGAGGCAGAGAATAGATGGGGGCAGGGCCAGTCAGAGGTGGTATTTACCGGTTCTCCAAACTACTCAAAATTTCCGCTACCGGTTCTCCAGAACTTGTCAGAACCTGCTGAATACCTCCTCTGGAGCAGAGGGTGCTTGAGCGAAAGATGCTTGTGCTTGTATGGAAAGCTCTACTCGCATGAGCGGAGAGTGCTCGCATGCAAAGCTCTATTTGTGTGAATGGAGCTTCATGCACGATCACACGTGCCCTCCACTTAAGCACCATCGGCTCGCACGAGCAGAGCTTTGTGCACGTGCATAAGGACTCATCACTTGCATGAGTGGAGCTTCGCACACACACACACATCACTCATGTGGCCTGATTTCAAACAATCCATGGCCCTGGGGTTGGGGACCCTTGCCTTCGACGGACACTGAGGAACATGAACAAGAAGATGGGTTCTTAGACTTCTATTGTGTTCTTATCTTTCTGGATTAATTGTCCAGCCTAAAGTAAAAGCCACTGTTTTAGTAAAAAGATGATCAGACTCCCTATCTCACTAATATACCTTTTAGAAGGTGTTGCTGGGATATTGTTTCCCTTATCTGTAGGAGTTCTCTTCTAGATTTCTACATGGAACCCTCATATCTCCCACATATTTGATAGTTATGTAGATCTGCTGGAAGAAATTTATCCATGGTTTGGGACACGTCATGAATATGCTGATGACACCCCGACTGACATTTTAATTTTCATCTAAACCAGATGTAATGCATCATGGACAGATTGGCACAGCTCTAATGGCTCTTGAAGGCTGAGAAATAAATCATCATATGCAACATCCCCTCCATGACTTGTATTCCTTATTGGTTCACTTGCAATTCTGGCAGTGCCGCAGATCTCAGAAAGTAGCATCAGTAGAACGCAGAGGTAAGGAAAATGCAAACAGCACTGTAGTATCTCCAGCAAAAAAAAAAAACCATTCTCACTCACATATTTTGGGGTGGGGGGTGGGAGGTCTCTTGAATGGAATATAAGACAGTAGAGTAGAATTTCACATGTGAAACCAACCAGGGCATAAAAATAATCTGACCCAACTTATCCTTCTGGGACCTCTCCTGGAGAAAATAATTTAAAATACCAGCAGTACAAAGAGTTCATTTCTACTCCCACTTGAGTCCTCAAGTGAGTCAGCAAAACCACATCAAAACACTATTGGGAGCAGCTGATGGGCTGAAGAACACAAAATACATAATATAAGCATTAAACATCATTTTTCTTCTTTTCAACACATGTGCCATCAATGTGTTCATCCTCTTTATATATATATATATATATATATATATGTGTGTGTGTGTGTGTGTGTGTGTGTGTGTGTGTGTGTGTGTGTGTGTGTGTGTGTGTGTGTGTGTGTGTGTGTGTCCTTCGTTCTTGCTTTTAAAGAGATTTTAACAAATTATACCACTTAGTAATATTATCTTCTTGACATACTCCACTTTTTAATATTCTGCATTCTCCTAATCTACCCTGCAAAGACTGGTTGCTTTATTGCAATTTTTGCCCTTTATTTTTATCTCACCTGGCATGTTTCCTGTGTAAGAGGATGACTTATACAGCATTGATGTTCTAGCGATCTTACATTCTTGACATCCAAGATGGATAGTTCTACTTTTATTGATTCTGCCTTCCATGTAACTCCCATAGTTGGCATTTCTATTGAAAGCAATTTAATTTTTTCTGGGTTTCATAAAATATCTATACAAGGATAGCAAGGAACCCCCCCCCCCAAATCTGCTTCATTTTGAGATAATAGAGTTCCTTCTTCCTCCAATTCTTCAATATGCATCTGGCAAAGGGCATTGTTTTCCATGTGACAGGTTATCCCACAATAACTGGGATAAATGCTCTGGAGCATCACAGCATTCCTTGTCTTCAGAAAGAGACTGTGACAAGTAGTAGTTTCTACTGGACCACAGCTTGGCATACTCAGCTTCCACCACCTGTCCAAAAGGAAACACCTTATTGAAGTCCTAAGCAGTCAAGATTCTCTTTTCTTTCTTTTCAAAATAACCCATACATACATGCATGCATACATACAGTACATACAGTAATTAATGGTCAGCACTTTTGAACAATCAAGACAGCCAATGAAATGTCTACCTTCTGTAAAGTAGCACTGAACTAGCACTGAAAACAATTAGTTAATTGTTTGTGTGGTGGCACAGAAACCAGGAGACCGTGAGTTCTAGTCCCATGAATGAAAAACTGGCTGGATGACTTTGGGCTAGTCACTTTCGCAGCCCAACTCATTTCATTGCTGTGAGGAAAATAGGAGGAGGAAGGAGTTTTGGCATGTTTGCAACCATGAGTTGTGTACGAAAAAAAAGGTTGGATGAAAATCTTGGTTTTGCCAGGAAGAGTTATAAGACTGAAACTTGCAGCAGTAAATTGAACAGGAAAATGATGACCTTTAAGATGTTTTTGGGAACAGACTGAAGATTCATCCCTATTCTCATTCAGTTATCTACAGTTCTGATTCAGTCACCAGACTTTATTCCCAGTTCCACCTCTACAGTATCCAATGTGTTTCACATGGAAAATAAATATAAAAATTCTAATTAAAAGAGAGAAAAATGATTTTTAAAGTAACAGATGATAGCAGAAGGGTAGGTTAAAGACATCTTCTAAAGAAGTACAAACCATTTTTTCAAAATGTTACAGGACTTTTACTTTCAACTTTCTCAGACTTAAGTAAACCAATTCCTTATTTTAATTTTTGTACTGGATATTAATCTAATTTTCTCTGCCCCAAGCCTTATTCTCCCACATAGTTCAGGCTTCCTCTTTCCACTGTTCCTTTTTTTTTGGTCTTAAAGAACCTTTAAAAGGAAATACTAAGGAGATGATCTATTGCATCAGTGTGAGAAAACTGTGGCCTGTACCTACTTATTTACCCTCTGAGACTGCTTTGAACCAGCTATTCAGTTTTAGTAATACAGCTGCCAAAATTGATGGTTGTCTATAATTTTGAAATGGAAACATGAAATTGCAGTGTAAAACAGGCTTAATAAAATTAATTAAACTCCTGCAAAAACTAAAACAAAACTTCATAAAGTCTTGCGTGTGCCTCTGCCTCATCAATTTTCTAGAACTGCCGTATTTTTTGGAGTATAAGACGCACCTTTTTCCTCCCTAAAAGTGGCTGAAAATTTGGGTGCGTCTTATACTTTGAATGTAGCTTTTTTTTCCAGCCCTAACCAGGTGCTAACAATCTTCCCAGCTCTTACTGGCTTGCAGGCTCTTTCATTGTTACTCTCTCAGAAGAAGGTTTTTTTAAGTCCTAACCAGGAGATAAAATAATGTGCTGAAGCTGACCAGACTAAGGATGCTAGCCAGATGAATACCTGGTAGGCAGATTGTTTTCCCCTATTTTCCTCCCCAAAAACTAAGGTGCGTCTTATACTCCGAAAAATATATATCATTTTATCCCTAGTTTATTGTAATGTTGAATGTAGGTCCTGGTTATCAAAAAATTGTTTATTCCTATATTAGATTGGCGTCTACAGGGAGTCCTTGACTTATGACCATTTATTTAGTGATCATTTGAAGTTACAATGGTATAAAAAAAGCAACTTACAACTGTCACAGCATCCACATGATCACAATTCGTCTGCTTGGCAACTAGCATGTATTTATGACAGTTGCAGCATACTGGGTCATGTGATTGCCATTTGCAAATTTCCCAGATGACTTTCAACAAAGTCAGTGGGGAAGTCACATTTGTTTAACAACTGGGTGATTCACTTAACAATTGCAGCAAAAAAAGATAATAAATTGGGCATGATTCACTTAACAACTGCCCCACTTAGTAATGGAAATTCAGGTCCCAATTTGGTCATAAGTCAAGTAGAGCATTGGGAAATGTTCTTAAGATTGTTAAGCAGAAAATCCTATGGCAGAAAATCACTGTAACAGTTTCATGAGTTTTACTCTTGCCCCTGAGACCCAGTTTTGTCCGTTCCACAGCTGTGTTCAACTGACAAAAGTTCAGCCCAAATTTTTACAAATGCTTTTCTCAGAGGCAACTTGAGTCCCTAATGCAGCTTGGTGTTTAGAAACCAGTCTGATTAAAGTAGAGTCTAGGGCTTGGATTTCCAAAATCAAGTTATGTCTGCAAAAATGTATTTCCTTCTTAAAGACTTGACCTCTTTAATATTACATGACATCTTCTGCAGTAAATCTTGAGCAAGCTTTACTTTAGATTTTTTTTCATCTGGTGATCTGGCCTTCATTTTTCTTTTTGGGGCACAATGAAGGCTTTTCTATTGTCAGAACAAGAAACCCCTATAGAAAAGTGTGTTAAATCTGTTCTAAAGTGCAAATATAAAGTTTGGTCTCTATTTTCCTTATAGCAATTGACCTATAATTGTGCCTTGGTTACAGCTGGACTGCTAAGTTGTTAGGAAGAGACACATGAAAATGCTGCAGCCCTCCTCCAACCAGCCTTATGGGAATGGTTATAGATGGAGAAGTTATGTGGTAACTTTGTCCAGACATGGTTAAAACAATTTAGTGAACAATGCCCTTTCATCAAAACAGCCACCAGAGTAGAATGTTCTTTCATGAGGAAAGAATACATATTCTATCAGATGTGCTGGGAACATGGTCCTGCACTTAAGTTCTAACAGTAATTCTTCTGTTGGCTAAATTTATTTCTAATAATTCTGTTCAGGTGTGATCCAGCAATTTCCTACTCTTTCTTCACTAACTGTGGTTTTCATCCTTGAGAGTTCCCTGCAGTGGCATTCTCCTTTGTCTTTTTCTGGCTGAAAAAGTATGTAAGGCAGGAATTAAAAGTGGTATAAGAAGTATTATCCAGGTAGTCTTAGATTTTTGGCTGTTCTATTTAATGATAGTTCAAAGTTAGCACAGTCTCAGAAAAAGTAATTTATAATCTGTCCTCATAATTTATGATAGTTGCACCACTCCCACAGTCATATGATTGCAATTTGGGCAACTGGCTTGCATTTATGACAGGTTGCAGCATTCTGTGGTTATGTGATCACAATTTATGACCTTCCCAGCTGATTTCTGACAAGCAATGTCAATTGGGGAAGCTAGTTTCCCTTAATGACTGCGTGATGCATTTAATGATCATGGTAAAATTGGAGTCTGGTCATGTGATAAAATTGGCTTTATGACCACACTGACTTATGATGGAAATTCTGGTCCCAACTGTGATAATCAATTGAGGACTAGAAGTAGATCAATCCAAACATGCACACAAAAAAAGCAGCAAATAATAATCTGAACTCTCATTACTTGAGGAGATGAAGACTGTCTGATAAGCACCTCTCACTACACGAATAAAGACGTGATCAGATCAGTGGCTTTCATGTCTCTTCTATTATGATTACCCTGGAGCTATCTGTTTTGCATAGTTCTTTGCTGTTTGCTGAAGTACCTGTACAACAAAATGATTAATAACCAGTGTTTTTTTCTGCCAGAAAGAGTAAGTATACAAAAAAAAAAGGTAATCCTCGGGTTACGAGCATTCCCTTAGCGAACGTTTGAACTTACGCGATAAGTGCCCCCTAGCGTTTGTGAACAAGGCCCGAAACTACGAATCTTGCAGCACCACGTCAGTTGTTCGCCCTTATGAATAACTGCAGAGGCTCTGCAACATTTGTCCTGCATGTTGCTTGCCGAAATGGAGCTTCTGAGGGGCGGATCTGCCCCTCCGACGCTCCGTTTGGCCCTCCGTGGGCCTCCCCTGGCCCATTGCAGACAGAAATGGAGCTTCCGGAAAGACACATGCGCTACTGGGTTAAATGAGGTGGCACTACAGACAATCACAATAAATGCTGAGAAAACGAAAGACGTTTTTAGCAAGAACAAGTCCAAGTGCTACCAAATATATAGGAAAAATAAGTAAAGAACTGAAGGAGATGGAACATTTATTATGTATTTGGAGAGAAGAGCAAATGAAGAAGAGATCAGTGTCAAGTTTTATCATAACAAAAGAGGAAGTGTTAGCAGTATCTGCAGAACTCCCAACAACAACAACAAAAGGCAGAAAAGTGAAGAAGGGCCTTCCTCAATTATAGATGCTATCAGGATTATTTATTCTGCTTAGTAATGTTTGGGTTACAAATACGTTTTCATTTGTGAGTTGATTGACCCCTAACTCTGTTTTCCCATACACACATATTGCATGATTTTGCATAGTATGAGGATTTCTGGAAACACAACTATTTTGCTATAGGGTTGTGCTGAGGAATTCTGGGATTTTAAGTCCACAAGTATTAAAGTTGCCAAGTTGTGCTATACAAAACCTGACTACTGTGTGGTTTTGTTTCCTGTCCCTGTATTTCTGTGAAAGCAAGTTTTCTAGAGGGTTACATCAAAGAGTTTTCAGGTAGTCAGCAAATCATACAGGAAAAAAAAATGGAAGGGCTGGAAGGCATGTGCTAATCAGCTGTACAATTTATTTTCCTGACTTATATTAGGAATGGTTCAAATAATAGATTATTATATGCACAACAATGGAAAGACTCTGAAATACTCACAATAGAGGATTGATTGATGAAGATGACAGAACTAGCAAAGATGGCAAAATTAACTTGTTTGAGTAACAGAAAAATCAACAATTACATTTATCAGGGAATGGAACCCCTTTACGGACTTTTTGCTACAAAGAAAATGAATTAATGATTTATGGGTTTTAGAAAGGATAACTTATGGAAAGAAGTAAATTATGATGTGACTTAAGAGAGAAAAGGCAAAATATAAATGCATCTATATTGTCAAGAAGGTTGAAAGTTGCTTCTTTATAATAATTCCTTTTCTATTTTCTCTATTATTTTTATTTATTATCTTTCTGCTATCTTATGGTTCTTTGTTAAAAAATTGTTCAATAAAATTTATCTAATCTCTCTCTCTCTCTCCTCAAATAATTACACACACACACACAGAGAGACATACATCTTTCTTCCAAATATGGCATCAACTGCTGCTCTGTCATGGATGGCTGCCTTAAGAGCCACAAATGGAACCCTCTTCTATTGACTATTGATTTGCAAAACTGTCCATTCCTGAGCTTCAAAACAATTTCAGCACAAATGTTTTCAACCCGTGACTGTAGAAAATTGATTTTTCAGAATCTAGAAAAATGGGGGAACTCTGGCTAGTGTTGCAGCAGAACCTTTGGATTTCGGAGTTTAAAATTGCTTTCTCCCTTCTGCTTCTTCAATTAGAATTCTTCGTCATCCATACCTCCCAAATTTAGGAAGCTTTGCAAATTAGGACTATACTCAGCTGCTGAACCATCTGAAAATAGAAGGTGTTATATTGGGGCAAATAGTGTGAAGTCAATCCTTTCTGCCTAGTTGTAGGATACATACCTGTCCTACTTCACATTCCCTACATCTAGAAAATTATAACACTGTTTGCCAAAAAGGACTGTTGGCTGAGATTTAATGTTTGCTTGTTCGAGACATCTACTGTTCCTTTGGAAAAGCCTTGATGCGATTTTTCCCCACTAACAATCCAACTCCCCCTGCAAACACTGAGATATACCATCCCAAAGCCCTGGATGTACAAAACTTGCCACTGAGCTGAAATTATACTATAATTATATAATATATTAATTAACTAAATATTAATATATAATTTATATGAAATTCACATATGTTCACATTACAAATTGCACTCTAATTCAATTATCTTAATATTTGTCCCAGTACCATTCTCTTTTTTGTGGTATGGCTGCCAGTGGCCATTAACATTCCAGTCTTAGATCTGGGCCTAACAATGGTTGTGTTATGCCCCACAGCTCTAGGAGGTTTAACAATGCTTAAGTGCAGCCCCCCAAATAATGTACTTTTCAGATTCTCTTCACAATCCTCTACAAACTGGCAATTGATTATCAAATCTTAATTTATTACGATAGAAGTAAGCAAAAGAGAAAGGAGTTAAATCCATCTAAATATTTGGGATCTCTGTCCCTACTGGCCACAATAAGATTTATTTATTTATTTTTTACTTAAGAATTCATATAATTTACAGTTCATTTTCAAATCAACCCAGGTTCTCACATGAGGCACAAATCACGAGGCTCAGGTGAAATTCAGCACGTTCTGACAGGTTCTGGAGAACTAGTAGTGGAATTTTTGAATAGTTCGGAGAACCGGCAAATACCACCTATCGCTGGCCCCAGAGTGGGGTGGGAATGGAGATTTTGCATTCTCCTTCCCCTGGAGTGGGGTGGGAATGGAGATTTTGCAGTATCCTTTCCCTGGAGTGGGGTGGGAATGGAGATTTTGCAGTATCCTTCCCCACCCACAGAACCGGTAGGGAAAAATTTTGAATTTCACCCCTGAGTTTCAGCCTCATTTAGATAAAAGCTACATCGGCAAGCACAGTGAAGATTAGTTAGAGAAAATGGAAACCCAGCAGGAGTAGGAAAAAAATACTAAATTCTAAAAATTTATTATAATCATTCATGCTTGATCACATCAATATCTTTTTATTAAAAGTATTAAAAGTAGATACTTTTAGAGTGAAACCTGTTTACTGGACTAAGAATGTAGACTGTGTGAAACTTCAAGTCATTTGTTTTAAGAAAAATCTTGCTCCAGCTAATCTATTGAGTACTTTAATAAAAACCTAAAATAGTGGTTTACAATGCAATCCTAAGCACCTCTGTTTAGTTGCAACCCCAATTTGCTACTTTATTAAATGAATCTGGCTTCCCCATTGACTTTGCTTGTCAGAAGGCCGCAAAAGAGGTTCACATGACCCTGGGACACTGCAACTGTCATAAATATGAACTGCTTGTCAAATATCCAAATGTAAATCATGCAACCATGGGGATACTGCAAAAGTCATAAATGTGACAAATGGTCATAAGTAGTTGTAACTTCTTATGTTGTAACTGTGTAGTAACTTCAAATGGTCAGTAAACGAACTGTTGTAAATTGAAGACTACCTGTACCAGTGTATGCCCACGGCTCATATCCCCAATGAGTCTACTTCAGCTTTCCTTATATAGGACTGACTCCTAAGTGAAATTATGCTAGTTTCTATTATATAAGAAAACAATGGTTTCTTGAACACAATGGTTTCTTTCTTGCACATAATCAATCATGCACACCAATTTATCAAAAAAAAAAAGAAAAATGCCCAAAGTCAAAAGTACTAGTGTGCAAGTCCTGCAATTAAGTCTAAATTAAAAAGATTAAATTAAAAACAGCTCTCCTGCTGGAGCAGTTGGACTAGTAGACCTCTAAGAACCCTTCCCACTCTGTTATTCGGTTAATTGCATATATTCTCAGCGTAAAACAGTCATTGACAAAGCATAGAATGGGATACTGGTCTTTTGGATGATCTTCAAGAGCAGTCCTGTTTAGCACTCACTGAAGTAGTCCTATTATGAGATGACCACAATGTGACCATCTGAAGGGCTTCCTGGCTGAGAAAAGGCCACAACTGTGCAAAGGCCCTCCTAGCCAAAGCTGCCATATGCACTTATCTCTCTCATGTGCTCCTTTCCATTTTACTGATTGACAAGATTTGAAAAACACCACCAAATCCAATCAGGAGTGAGTTGTATTCCTCCTTCAGGCTAATTCACAAGGAACTTTTTAATGGTTACACTCTTTTAAGAGAAATAAATTATTTCCCGAAAAGGATCATTTGGGCAATATTTATACTTAATGTATCCAGCAATTCTTACGATATGTGCTGCATCTAGAAAGCTTAGTTCAGGGTTTACTGAAGGCTTAAATACTGTCGAGGCTAATTACAAAGAATGATGTAAATGCCACCACAAGAACATGTTGCTGGGTATATTCTATTTATATATTTGTTTATAAATAATTTATATCCTATATGCAAAAGTCTTCCAAACACATCTTCCTGGCCATGCTGAAGAAAGAGAATAATAGAGTATGCAAACTAGGAAGACAACTTGGTGGATCTGTATTAAACTAGAGGCGTATAAGATTTGAGGGCCATGTACAGCTTTCAAAGCAGCCCCTATGCCCCCCCCCATCACACCCAAGACTTTCACGTTAAACTTTTGTGACAAATGCAGAGTGGCGGAAGCTATTACTAAAGATATAGAGACTACTTATATGAATGGCTTGATTATATTCCATTTACAATTTAATTTGATTTTTTTCCTGGTCTTGCCCGACTACTGGGGTGCCGAGGGTATATGAACAGTGTATCTTCCTGTGCTAAATAATAACAGACCACAATGCTTACATGCATTTTCTTTGGTGAGGCTTCCTCTAAGAAAAAAGGGACAGGGGATTGCAGCCCAAGGCAGCATTTTCTAAATTCAAATTCTGCATCAGAATTAAATTGAAACCGCATGACTTTTAAATGTGAAAAGGTTCAACTTCCTTTTAATACTGAGAAAGAGTAAAGAGGCTCATGAAGAAAAACAATAGGCAGTCTCCTTGGGATAGCCTTCACTGTTTCTTCTTTTTGGAAAAACTCCAGATGAAATATTATGTATTTCCAGAGGGGAGAGATATGAATGAAGCCAAGAATTGTGAACCAAAAAGGAATGAAAAAAGTAGTCTTCTCTCTGGATAAGTATTTGGGTCTTTCATGATTCCGTTCCTTTTAAAAGCTAAGAGACATGCTAGCTAAGAATTACTGTATTTGGGACAGACAGGAAGGAAGGAAGGAAGGAAGGAAGGAAGGAAAGAAGGAAGGAAGGAAGGAAGATAGGAAGGAAGGAAGATAGGAAGGAAGGAAGGAAGAAGTGGTCAACCTATTCTTCAAAGCACCTGAAGGCAGGATAAGAAACAATGGATGGAAACTAATCAAGGAGAGAACCAACTTAGAACTAAGGAGAAATTTCCTGACAGAACCAATTGATCAGTGTAAAACAACTTTCCTCCAGAAATTGTGAATATTCCAACACGGGATGTTTTTAAGAAGAGATTTAACAACCATTTGTCTGAAACAGGTGCGGGTTGCTCACTTACCTTGCTACCAGTGTGCTGCGCATGCATGACATTTCATGCGCGCGCCCCCCCTTGTGCGATTTTGCTTCCGCGCATGTGCAGAAGCAAAATTGCGCCGAAATTGCATGGGATTTCGGCAATTTTTTGCTTCCGCGAATGGACCGGGGAGCCAACCGGGTCAAAGGGGGCTATGCCAGACGGACCGGGGAGCAAGCCAAGCTGTTCGCTGCCTTGTGAATGCTTACGCGATGCCAAATGATCTTACTGTGAAGATGAGTGAGAATCCAAGGAATGAACTCTGTCTTTTTGCGCTAAGTTCTGATTCTCTGAGGAGCTATGTTTCAAACGTCTCTCTGAGCCAAAACTGGGATCACAGGCAAAGGAGGCATGACCACAGAGATTGACAAACTCAGTCTCTGAGCAGAAAGGCAGAGTTAACCCATGCCTTGGATTCTCCTCAGCACACAGGAGAATACATGTTTTTATAGAAAATATGACATACCGTATTTTTTGAAGTATAAGACGCACCGGATTATAAGACGCACCTTAGTTTTGGGGCAGGAAAACAAGGAAAAAAATGTTTTCTATGCAAAGCCCATTAAAAGTCTTCTACTTACAGTGGCCAGAAGTAAAACAAGCCCAAAAGTGATAAGCAAAAGGAATTTCAGCAGGTATATCCTGCTTATCATCTGGTCATCCCACATAAAAGTAATTCAAACAAGCAAAAGATTTATTTAGGATATCTTTTTCAATAAGTTATGCCTAGATATAGGGACCTTGACAGACAAGGAAAGGAGAACTGTCCTATGGTACTTTTTTTTCACTAAAAGGAACTTCATTCTGATTAAAACTGCCATAAACATGCTGCCATTTAGATAGTTAGTTGTCTAGTTCTTAAAATTATCAGACACTGCAGTGGCTGCTAAAAGAAAATACTGTAAGTAGATTTGCAAATGTTGGAGAGAAGAGTTATAAACATCCATACTATGATTTCTTCTTTAAAAAAAGTAAATACTTCTGAGGAATATTTCTGCTTCTTTCCAGTACACTAAAGCAGATATAGGAATAATAAGAATAAATAAATAAGATTGAGAAGTAGTATTCTGCTATTTAAAAGAAGATACAAAAGCACTGGGCCTCTTCAGATCAAGCATTTATTTTAAAAAGCTTCTTCATTTTGTTAAGTTGTCTAGAACAATAATAAAGCAGTCTTTAAAAAATAAGTCTAATAATTTGAACATTCTATAGACATTTATAGTTATTGCCTTACCTCCTTGCCAGCAGTCCACCTCCCCAATTTGCCTCCGTGCAGCTTTCGTTTCACTTTCATTTTACCACATGGCAGCCTCTCAGCTGTCTGTCAGGAGGCTGATTCTGACCTGCTTGTGCTAATCGGGCTCTCGCTGTTTGCTGCAGAGGTAAATTGATGGGAGGCAGAGACCAAAGGGTGGGGGTAGCTGGGGCTACATTCGATGTATAAGACACATCCAAGTTTTCACCCTCTTTTGGGGGGTAAAAAGGTGCGTCTTATACTCCGAAAAATATGGTATGTCCAAAGAAATACAGACCATAATTAGAAAAGGAAAAGTGAAAAGGAAAACAAATGTGTTATAGACCTCATTTTTTTTTTACTCTTTGAGTCAAAACAGTTAAGCCTTGGAGAAAGCAATCCAGAAATTATCAAAGATTACAAATTAAATATAGAAGTAGAAAAGCAGCCCCAATAGATTGGTTCCGATTGTCCCTTATGTATTATTAACTTGGAGAGGGTATAAGTAGCGGTGTGTGAGCACAGCATGTATATCTTGGAAAATGACAGATTGGAATATTTTTAATGTGTTCTGAAAATGTCAGTGGATGAATTTTCTAACATAAAAAAGCATCTCAATGACTGGGCACAGATAAGCAACTAGAGCAATCGGAAAAACAGACACATAAAAAAAACTGTAATTCAGTCTTTGGTTGATTATCTGCATTTCAACTGATCTCTAGAGAATATTTTTATTGTGCTGTGCAAGTTCTCTCTATTTCCAAATCTTCCCTCACACCTGCTTTTATTACATATAACAACCCTCCTCCTTTTTTTAATATTGTCTATAGTTCAGTTATCTTTTCCACACAGGGTATAATTGGCCTTTTAGATATAAAGAGAATCGGGAAAACTTTTTTGCCATTTGCATCTCAACTTTTTGGAGACCAACATAGAGTAAGAAGTAAGATATATAAATACTATCCAATGCTGGAAGAAACTCTTTCACAGAAGATCATTACATTAGTATTTATAATTTAAGAGAGTTTGGGGTCTGACGTTTTCAAGGACCCAAATATTCATATAATTTCTCATAATACTGAAATACTATAATTTATTGATGAGGAAGCCTATTTAATAATAGAGGTGATGCTTGCAGCAGTTAGAAGGCTAATGTATAATTTACAAATCAAAACATAGGTGGAGTTCTAGTTTACTTTGAATACTAGGCATACTCTACATGGAAAAGACAGTTTCTACGATTGTGAAAGAGCTGTGAGATAAATAAAAGACAGCTTTGCTAAATAAAACATCATTTAAAAAAACATTCATTCTTTCATTCATCATATTTATAACAAACCAAGACTGTTCATGGAAGAAACTGTTGACCACATCACTTGTTAAAAGCAAATTAGGCAATTTGAGTTATCACACTGAAAGGAAGAATTTGGACTTTGAGAGTCTGTTTTTAGAAGTTTAGCAAGTAGCTCCTGCCAGGATGACATGTTGGCACATTGTCTATGATATATCCATGCAAATTGGTTTGGTACTGTCAGTGTCTTTTAAGTGGCCAAAATCTTTCCACTTCACTTGTACTTTTAAAGCTATGTGAGACCATTAAAAAAACCTCTTGCTGTCAGTGTGTTTTATTTTAAGCCTCAATTATTACATGGTTTATTTGAGCTACTTTAAAAGGTAGATTTTAAAATAAAGCAGTATTAAAATATTATTTTCTCCTCCCCCAGGTTGTTTTGAGTACTATTTTAGGAGAAAGAATGGAATACATTTGCAAATATGTGATTTTAGTTTATTATCACAAGAACACATCAGACCAAAAGTTTATTGTTCTGCTTATCATCATTACTAAGATCCCTATCAGAAGCAAGATTGGATTACATTTGTTCTTCCTGTTCTTGGTCCCCAGCAAATAGCATTCAGGAAGTTATTTTATCTTACACTGAATGCAACAGATAACTCTCAAGAATTAGATACAAGACTATCAAGGGCTGATTATGAAAATATCTTACATCTTTCCCTAATGAAATGTCTAGGACTGCAATTCTATTTTCTAAAAATGTTCTCCAATACAACTATTTGTGTAGTAAACTCTAGAGATAGTGGTAGGTGTTGACTCCTAACCCTTAGCCATATACAGTATTTTTCGGAGTATAAGACGCACCCTTTTACTCCCCAAAAGAGGGTGAAAACTTGCGTGCATCTTATACACTGAATGTAGCCCCAGTGTATATCATCTGTGCTGTTTGTTGTTTGCTGTTTGGCAAATTGCTTGAAGGCAGAGGCCTTTTTTCCTTGTTTTCCTCCCCCAAACTAAGGTGCGTCTTATACTCCGAAAAATACGGTAGTTCTAGGCGTGGGAGGCAGGCAGAGAATGTTTTCAGGAAGACATGGAAACTCCACAATCCTGCACCAACATCTGGCAACAATATAAAGCAGGACAAAAAGCAATGGAATTTCCTAGGACCTTCAGCACACCTTTCAAAGCTGCATTTTGCTCAACATAAAATTGAAATATAAAAAAGATAATTCTAAAATAAACCAAAAATTAGAAATACAATGTCACCGAACTCTCTGGGGATAAGAAACTTCTATCTGCCGACATGGAGAGCCAAGGGGCCCCGCTTAAGCGCTGTCCTCAAACAGCGGCGCCTCGGCGATGAAGGGCTAGGCTGCTGATTCTGCCTCCCATTCGTCGAAAATGAGCCAGCCGTTTGCTCCGATGACGGAACAGCTTGCTAAGGGCTCGGGTGAAGATCACCAAAGTGGGCCACCGCCCGAAGCTCCAATCCGCTGCCGCGGAGAGCCACCGCCCAACAGCTGAGAGGCGCAGTGCTTAAAAATCCTTTTACAGATCTCTTTCCTAAAACCAGGGATTCAATTATACTAGTCAAACTAATTTCTCATCAGAAGCTCTCTGGAGCTAAAATAGGAGCGTCCACAGAGCTGAGACTGAGTTGAAAAACTGGAGACTGTTACCAGGGAGGCATGTCCTCAGAATTTCAACTCAAGTCAATAGAGCTATGAGACTAGAGTAACCCATCCTGGACTCTTCCGTCAATACTATGGAGAATAATAATGGATTATTTATTGTCTTTTTAATGAATATTTAATATGCCATTATAAAAGTGGATACTGAAGCTCAGAAGACAACAACCAGAAGTTGGAAGGAGTTGTTCCAAATCTTCTAAGGCAACATCAGGTGCTAGTTCTTTATTTGTAAAGTTTCTACTGTTCTTCTGAACCACAATACACTTTCTAAACTGGCTTACTGAGTTAGCTGAATAATTTTACTTTCAGTTTCATAATTCTCTGATACAGAATCATGTTCTTACTCTACATAGATTTCAGATGGCCACAGGTTCCATTCCAAACTGAACTATTAAACACTGATTTAATAAATTACTGATATTTTTGTTTTTCAGGAAAAAAACACTCAGTACAATCACTTAGACAACAAATGTATTTTGGTGAGAACACTAGCCTAATACTGACTCGTTCGTAGAATTGCACCAAAATAAACATAACAAGGGAGTTCAGAAAAAT
The DNA here is from genome assembly GCA_023053685.1 of Diadophis punctatus similis. NCBI lineage: Eukaryota > Metazoa > Chordata > Lepidosauria > Squamata > Dipsadidae > Diadophis > Diadophis punctatus. The sequence continues at coordinate 10,707,951 of JALIGW010000005.1, forward strand.
AGATATATACTTTAATTCAGCTGCAATCAGTTATCTTAGAGCTCGTTTTAGGTAATTGCTGATGTATCATCTAGGTATTAAAGTATTTGAATTCAGCCATTAGAAGAAAGAAGTTAAAATAGCTTTTCAACTGGGGAAATTTTCCTGACTACTGTTTATAATTAGTAGAGAATCAGGTCACCCATGGACTTCTTTTGGGAAGGGTAAGGAGAGTCAGATAAATCCATTTTCTCTTCTATTTTTTTAATTGTTCCCTTGTGCAATAGAAAAAGACATAGCTGTTCAAAGGATCCACAGCTGTGTTCTCTCATTCCCTAGAGTCAGCAAACTCTCATGGAAAAGTTAGAGAGAGGAGGCTTTTGACTAGCATTGCAAACAGAAATCAGTCATGTATCACCAATGGCATCAATAATGGACCACTCTCTCCATTTTATCCCTTATACCAGGGGTGAAATTCAGCAGGTTCTGACAGGTTCTGGAGAACCGGTAGCGGAAATTTTGAACAGTTCGGAGAACCAGCAAACACCACCTCTGGCTGGCCCCAGGGTGGGGTGGGAATGGAGATTTTGCAATATCCTTCAACCAGGTGTGGGGAGGGAATGGTGATTTTGCAGTATCCTTCCCCTGCCACGCCCACAGAACCGGTAGGGAAAAATTTTGAATTTCACCCCTGCCTTATACATTCTCTTCCCTGTGCATACGGAATTATGTTGCAGTCTCAAGAGATGGGAGTGAGAAAAAACCCCAGGAGAAAGAATGGACAAGTACATTCTATAAATGTCATGCAAGATGCAAATGAGCCAAGCATGTCTATCATCAAACAAATGTTGTATACGAAATCCCTCCAATTCTTCCAAAGGTCATTTTATTTACTGCTAAAATTCACACACACACACACACACACACACACACACACACACACACACACACACACACACACACACACACGAAATGATGGGCTGATCTTTCTGCAATGTTCTTGTGGTAAGACTTTATGAGCTTCAAATAGGAATTGTTACACAGGTGCCCAAAATACTTTTAATGTGTCTCCTTAGGATACCCATGTGCTACATATGCATTCAACTATTTTTTGTTGTTTTTGGCATCCATACTTTATACATGAAGGAGAATATTTGTAGCTCAGGGTTGAAATGAGGGGTCCTTGGTGCCCTCTAAGCTTGGTTATTTTCTTGCAGTGTATCATCTGCATTGATAATGTTAAGTAGTTTGGATAATGAAATTCTGCAAAAAAAAACCAACCAAGCTCAGAGAGTACCAAGGGCCCCTCAGACTCGATATACATTACATTTATGTGTGTAAATGTAAATTTTACACCCCACATGTCAACTGACAATCTTTCAATCACGCTCCTCTGTTTCAGAGCATAAAAAAACAACAGGTTGTATGGTACTAAAGAAAGACAAACTGTGAAGCTCCCTTTCTCTAACTTTTTAAGGTTTTTTTTTCCCCCTCCTTAAAATTTGAAAAAAACGTATCAGGCTGAGACAGCCTGCCTGGAGCAATATGTTACAGCTGAGCAATAAAACTCTTAAAACATGGCTTATAATGGAAATCCTGTTAGAGACTTAATCAAAGTAGGCGCCACAAGAGCACAACCACTTAGACAACAAATGGATTTTGCTGAGAATACCGGGCATCTACTGACCCATCTGCCAGAAATGCTTCCCTTTTTATTGAATTCAACTGAACTCTTTTGTTCAGTTCTACCAAACTAGATCTCTTATTATTTTGAATGGGAAACATTTGACATCTACAAGGAAGCCATGAGCAGTACTACCTTTTAAGTGTTTTAAGGGTAAAAACCGAGTGTAAGTGCAAATTTAAAAAAAATCAATTCCATCAAAATGCAGATGCTCTCCACTACACTGCCAAGTTTATTCATTTGGATTTCTCAGCAGAAACGCCTATTTCTAACACACACACTGCAATTCCCTGTAACTTTTTATTGCTTCTGTTTCCACTTGCTTTATGGGAATCATGGGAATCATCCCCACCAGTTCTGTTATACCTCTTAAATCATATTTGTTCTTCTGTACGTGGAGCTCAACCTCATCTTGTTTTATTTCTCCTATGATGACCATTAGTGTATAGACAATAAAGATCACGAAGTTAATTCTTTCTGATTTGTCCTTTGGTGGTTTAAGAAGCCTTATTTCAGTAACTGTCTCACTTTTTACAACACACGGCGCACCTATTTATCTGAAGTTCTTACTTCTAGGTCTTCATTGTTATCTCCTCAAAGGATTCAGGATAAAGCCCTCCTTATCAATCTTAGCCTGCTTAGGGCAAACACATTTTTACCTGTTCTTATGATGAACAGCCATCTTGTGCCAGCAGCTCCTCATCTGCATACCTCGGACTATAGTCCTGGAAACCATCAATGCTACATTACTACAGCCAGTAACTAACTTACAGTGTTTTTCCTTTTCTGGTTTTCTTCCATAGACTAGATTGATAAGAATGCATAAGCACTCCTGGGTTTGACATCTCCTTCTAGATGTGCAATATCTGTAGTGATATGGCTGTATTCTTTACAGTATCATTTGCCCCTATATATGTGTCAGGACAAAGAGATAACTGTTAATGGACTTGGTAAGTATTGGAAATTGTTCTGTCACATCCTTATTCAGAAACCACACTTCACAAGCTAGTGAGCTTCGTCTATATTAATTTATTTTATTTATTATATTTATGTGTCGCTCATCTTGTCAGAGACGATTTTGGATGGCTTACCAACATTAAACCAGTATAATTTAAAATAATAAGTAAAAGCAATAATAAATACTGTTAAAAGACTGGGAGGAGGGTAACATAAAGCACACAGGGAGAGTTGGGGTCTTTTCTAATTCAATAGCCACTTCTAGAATGGTACATTCCTGTTGGGGTCCCAGGTCATGTGGTGGAGCCAGGTCTTCAGGTCCTTGGGGTACGATGGACCAGTAACTCTCTCTTAGCCCAACTTAGATCATAGACTTTTGTTCTGGGAATAAAATGAAGGGAGCTTTCTATATAAGTGTTCCGACCTAGGCTTCCTGATAAAGCATAAATCACAAATGTAGTCCCAAAAAACCTCTTTTTATTTCAACGGCTGTGAATTATGTTCATTCACAGCCCTAATAAGTATCAAACAGTTTTAATTAGTCCGACAGAAGTCTGCCACAGTACTTCGAGATAAGGCTGAGAAGCATCCACCTTTATCTCTCTTGACACGATGTCAAAGGCCTAATTGGCAATTAGTTTTGCAAGGCCAAACGGAGCACAGAGTCAACATGGAGCTGCTGAGTTAAACTGACCAGAATGAACCAAGTTGCTTCCTGCAAAAGTTCACGTCCGTTTGCTCCTCTTTTATGTCCTATGGGAGGGGCCGATCATCTCCAAGCCTTACTCCCGAGTAGACCTTTTTCCCCCTTAACTGCTCTTGCCTTCTGGGCAGCTCTGTGCAAGCGCATACTGGGAACAGGCTCCCCCTGTTCCTCTGCCTCGCTGATGTCAGCCTCTGGAGGCTCCGGAGTCAGCACAGAACTCCCAGATGGCCCTGGCCCCATCTCTGCCTCTGATGCAGAGCCTTCTCCAGACTCCAGGACTGGCCCATGTTCCTCCCTAATCTCCTCGCTGTCCGACTCTGCTGCCAGCTCTGCAGGCCAGTGGCGGACCACAACAATAAGCTGCTTAGAGCTCCTAAAGATGGGATATAATGCTAACAAACACATTTTTATGAGCCCTGAATTCATCTAAGAAAGGTATCATTTTTGAAAATGGCAATTATTCTTATGGTGCTGTGAATGTTTTGCTCTCACTTTTTTGTCATTAAAACAAAGCACATATTATTACTACAATGATATGAAAAAATAATTCTAGTTTAAGATTATTTCTTTCCTATATGGAATGTTGTATGTGTATGTGAAAAAATAAAAATAACTTTTTCCTGCCATGAGGGACAAAGTGTTTTGAGAAAGGTAGGAAAAAAGTTACAGAAATATAATGCCTTGATTTGAAGGTAAAAATTAAAGCATACAGATGAAATTGCAAGGTTAAGCTAGACATCTTTCAGAATTCTCCAGCCAGGAAAGCAGTTATTGAGATTTATGGGAAGTAAAACCCAGATATCAGAAGAATACCTAGGATGGAGAAAGACTGGCATACAGAATGGGAAAACTTGCCATGGCCAACTTGCTGCAACCAACTTGCCATGGTACAACTTGCTGCGGCCAACTCACTGCAGGACAATTCAACAAATACAGAAATTAAATTAATTTCTAGAGATCCATGGCCAGTAATAATACAATAAAAAGTCAATTAAGAAATACAAGAGTTACAATCATTTTGATGAAAACATGATTACTACTAATAAGAGTAACTGAATGAAACGATTAGTACAGCAGTGAATTGTTCTCAGCGAATTGTCCCGTGGTGAGTCAGTCAGGGAGAGTTGGCCGTGGGAAGTTGTCCTAGATCCACTGGCATACACCATCATCTTATGGAACAACTTAGCTCAAAAGCCAATATAGTATTCAATAGTTTTTGTTATATGCCACTCAGAATCACTTGTGGTTTTTTTGACATGGGTGACTATATAAATTTGATAAATAAATAAATAATATAGTTAGAAAAAATGACAGAAAAAGAACCCTCCCTTGAAATATGGTACAGTATATTTGGTATATAGTCTTCTTGTTTTCTGGATATTTTAATATCAACATATTTAATAATCACATACAGTAGATGAAAAGCGGCGTTTGTCTTACCTGATACGCTCCTTCTCGATGTGCTGAGGGAGAATCCAAGAATGGGTTGACTTTGTCCTTTCTGCCCAGAGACCGAGTTGTCAACCTTCCAGCCACCCCCCCAAACTCTAGTCCCAGTTTTGATGAAGGCGTAGCTGTTGAGTAAAACGTCTCTCCAGTATAGAATGGTCACTCCTGGACTCTGGACCATACGGTCGCCAGGGTGGGTTTGGATTCCCCCTCAGCACACCGAGGAGCGTATCAGGTAAGACCAACGCCCCTTCTCCAGTGTGCTGACGGGAGAATCCAACAATGGGACATACCAAAGCCACCTAAGGGTGGGTAGCCATCTGGTCCAGTCTCAGAGGCTGTATGAACCTTTTGGAGGACTCTCCTGCTGAAGGAAGCGTCCGCTGATACGAAGGCATCCAGCTTGTAGTGTCTGAGAAAAGGCAATGGGGAGGATGATATCGCCGTCCTACAAATGTCATCGATGTATGCCTGAGTTGCCCACGCAGCTGTCGTGGCTGCGTTCCTGGTTGAATGGGCCAATACACATCTGGGTAATGGCAGGGCCTGAAGCTTGTAGACCTTGGCTATGCATGCCCTTATCCATCAGCCTACAGTCGATGGAGTTACCCTAGCACTCATTGAAGATGGCTGAAAGGACACGAACAGTGACTCTGTTTTTCTAAGAGGTGATTCCTCTTGATGTATATACGGAGGACCCTCCTAACATCCAAGGTGTGCCATTTATTCTCCAGGGCATGGGTTGGCCCTGGACAGAAGTCTGACAATAGGAGTTCTTATGGAGCCCTGTGGAACCAGGAATTCACCTGGGAAGGAAGGAGTGGTCCAATCGCAGGACCACCCTGTTCAAAGGTCCTCTCAAACGGAGAGAGCTGCCAGTTCGAATATACATCTGGCCGAAGTGATGGTAACGAGGAAAGTGACCTTGAAGGTCAGGAAGCGCAGACTGGCTGCCCGAAGTGGCTCGAAGGGCGCAGAGGTGAGGGCTTGTAGTACCTTGGGCAGGTCCCAAGTTGGATACCTGTGTACTACAGGAGGTTTCAGATTAGCTGCACCTCTTAGAAACCTTCGCAAAATCGGGTGGTGAGCGAGGGACCCCAGATTCCTGCAAGCCAGCACCGTGGATAGAGCCACCACTTGCCTGCGAATGGTGTTAGGGGAGAGTCCCTTGTCCAGCTCTTCCTGGAGGAAATCCAGGATCTGTGGCACTGATATTGAAGTCAATGTGACTCCTGGAACACCATTTAGCAAAAGTTGTCCAGGTCGAATTGTAAATCCTATTAGTAGATAGCCTCCTGGAGGCCTGGATCGTCAGTATCACCCTTAAGGAGTATTTGTCCTTCCTCAGGATACTCCTCTCAAATGCAAGACGGTCAGTTGGAGCCATTGTGGCTCTGGATGGACCAAGGCCCCCTGGCTGAGGGAGATCCTGTCCTGAGGAATCCTCCAGGGTCGGAATACAGAGAAGCAGGATCACCTACCTGTCCGCCAACACCTTTCTGATTACCCTTGGAATGAGGGGGAGAGGGGGAAAGGCATACAGTAACCCACTGGGCCATGGACTGTGGAGTGCATTGATCCATTCCGCTCTTGAAGCGTCTCTCTAGGGCCAAGACTGAGTCGAAACTGGGACTAGAGAGAGGCAAGGGGGCATGGCTGGAAGTTTGACAACTCAGTCTCTGGGCTGAAAAGACAAAGTCAACCCATTCTTGGAGTTTCCCGTAGGCACACTGGAGAAAGTAAAAATGACTTTCTTGTTATTAAATAATTTATGCTGAAGTACTATGTGATTAAGCCTTCAATAGATACAATGTAAACTTTAACAGATGTATTGAAATATTTAAAAGACCCTTTTGACCTAATTCCAAACCCACTTTTTCACCCCTCCAATGTTACTTCAAATCATACCATAACCATTTATTTAAATGTTGCTCTTTCTTATAACAATGACACTTCGTTAGAATTTAAATGAATTATATTTATATTATTAGCAATTACTTTCTAGTAATGTATTGGAATAATGTTCAATGTTAATGCTATAAGAAAAAAAATCCATGTAACAAGACCTTATACATTCATATTTCTTTGGTATAATTTATACACAGATCAGTCTGCTGTACCAGGAAACATTTCCTTTCAACTTATATTCTTTTTATGAAATAAAAGATAAGATCTTATTATGCTTTTTTGAAGCCTTCTTCCCATTGAAAAACCTTCAAGGGAAATAGTATATAAAGCTTTTGAACTAATAAATTAGTTACACTAAATGAAATTGCTAATATTCTTTTCTAAAAGGAGCAAAGGAACACATGAGTCAACAACGTAAGAATGGCATTTTTTTCCTTCAAAGAACAGAGGGAAGTTGAGTCAGAAACATTTAGTTCAGGACGAAACGCTAGATGAATTTTTTTTATTTCAAAAGAAGACTACATAGGACAAATTAATTGAGAATAATAATTCATAACAATGCAGAGATTGTAGAGATTAAGTTATCTACAGTTATCTAAAGAAGACTCATGTTCATATTTACTCGGCACTCCTCCAGCTCACAGTTCTTTCATTTGTCCATCCACCTATTTCCCCCTCCCCCGTGCCCCCCCACCTTGGCCTGGTTATCTATCTACCTGTGTGTGGGTATTGTTTATGTTTGTGTTGCCTAATTTTATTAGCTTTTTAAGAATTCCCAACAATGGTTATGGAGAGTAATTCTGAACTTAAAAACTAGCCTTTCCCTCCCAGCTTGAATTCTCAAGTAACTGTAGCATTTCAGAACTTGTTCATATGAATGGATATTCCAGAGTTAACAAGACAGGGTTACTTTACCCAGTGCAAAAATTACATAATCAAGAAAGGGAAATATAGACCAGGCTTAAAGGCACGCAGTTGAAGAATGATACTCTAGAGCTGAAAGAAAAATTGAAAAGTAATTTGAAACAACAAAAGACACAATTATGATTCATATAGTGGGTCATGAAAGCAAGGTAGAAAGCTCCATGATTTTCACCTGGCAGGCAATCTTAATTGCTACAGAAATACTGAAATTTTAGAACGAAATGAAAAATAAAAAACTCTCAATGCTTTCTATTGGAAACTGTACAAGCAATAAAATGGATGTTTAGTTTGTGATTAATTGACAGTGTCACTAAAGGTTAAAAAAAGCACAATAGTTATATAAGGGTATTAGAAATAAATACCGTATTTTTCGGAGTATAAGACGCACCGAAGTATAAGACGCACCTTAGTTTTGGGGGAGGAAAACAAGGGAAAAAGGCCTCTGCCTCCAAGCAATTTGCCAAACAGCAAACAGCACAGATGATATACACTGTTTGCTGTGTATTTCTGTGCATGTGTGCTTGACCCATAGAAATAGCAAAGAATTAGAAAAATGTACATTATGCTAGAAAGTTTTCTTAAATGTAGTCACACTAACTCCTCCCAATTATTTAAACAGATCTACTTCAAGGTAACTAAACTCCAATACTAAACAGGACACTGTTACATTTCAGACTATACTTGTACAGAGCTGTTAAAATTAATTAAAATTTCTGGAAGTATACATTATTCTCTATTATTTAAAAGAAGATACAATAGCACTTGGCCTCTTCAGAGCAAGCATTTATTTTAAAAAGCTTCTTTATTTTGTTAAGTTGTCTAGATTTACAGGGATCTCCAACCTTGGCAACTTTAAGACTTGTGGACTTCAACTCCCAGAATTCCACAGCCAGCAAAGCTAACAAAGCTGGCTGTGGATTTCTGGGAGTTGAAGTCCACAAGTCTTAAAATTGCCAAGGTTGGAGACCCCTGGCTCTAGAACAATAATAAAGCAGTCTTTAAAAATAAGTCTAATAATTTGAACATTCTACAGACATTTATAGTTATTCACTTACCCCCTTCCATCCAGTTCAGCAAAAAATAAAAATCTGCGTGTCTCTCCCAGCTATTTGCCTCTTTGCAGTTTCATTTTAGCACGTGGCAAATCAGCTGTAGGTCGGGAAGCTGTTAGTGACTTGCTTGGCTTTACAAGCTCTTCCCTCTTTGCTACAAACAGGTAAATTGCTGGAAGACAGAGGCCAAAGGGTGGGGGTGGCTGGCTGGCAGGGGCTACATTTGGTGTATAAGACGCACCCAAGTTTTCACCCTCTTTTTGGGGGTAAAAAGGTGCGTCTTATACTCCGAAAAATACGGTAGTTATCCTTGCAAATATATTTGCATTAGATAATTAAATATAGAGCTGTAACTGTTTACTGTTGTAACAACATGGCATACTTTCCATTTTATTTTTTAGGTTTTATTTTTCACATTTAAACACCCCCCCCCCAACGATGTATGCATCTTTGTGTTTTTTTCTTTTTCTGTCATTATTTTTAAAGCAATAAAAAGGACTTTAAATTCTATAAACTAGTTCAGAAATAACTTTAAATGTTCCCACATTTTTACATAATAGGCAAAACCTCTATTCATTAAATATCTGTCAGGCGATTTTAAATCTACAAAAGTAGACTGTTTGGATAGAAAGACATTCTTTTAATCTAGTGAAGTCTGGACCTTCTGTGTTTATGAGTGGGAGATCTTTTTATAATGAACATGAAAGAACAATGCTTACATAAGAAGTCAATCCGGAATCAAATAAATAATAAACGAGGAAGATCAGACAGATAATGCTATAAAACTTTACACTTTTTTAAGTTCAAAGGTCTAATTTCTTTTTAAGAGGTCTAATTTTCCCTTAAGAGACTATAACAAACACATAATTAATATTGCAAAAAAGCATTCGAGGGAAGAAAACCAACAATAAATGCCTTCTTTTAATGTATTTGGACAATAAGACCCACGCAGTATTCTGTAAATGCAGTCCTCTCCCTCTGTGCTGGTATTCCCACAAATTAAAAAGAATTTATTGTTACTGTAGTTCCCCCTTTTCCCAAGACAAAATGGCTAAAGCATGCCGAAAGCTAAAATTAGAACTCAAAAATAAAACAGTGGCTAAATCAAAGCTAAAGTAAAGCTCTAGTTGGGATTTTGTTAACAATAAGCAAAAGAAAGAAAGAAGTTGTCGAGCAAGGGCAGAACAAATGCTTTTTTTATCTTTGTCCTCCAGATGTCTGGAAAATTTCTCACAAAGACTCCTTAGATGGTCTTCCAGCCTGTCCTTACCCAGAAGAGTACAAGTCACTTTGAAAAGGGCACTGGACCGCATCTGTGATGCAATGAGTGGACAAATAGCAATGTTTTGCTGCCCTTATTACCATGGCATAAGCTCAAATATGGGGTAGTCATATTGGTCCTTATTTATGCCAAGGGCTTCTAGACATCTCTTGGTTTGCTTTATTTCCTGGAGTGTCTAAGGAAAGCAAAGAGTTCCCTTAGGTTTGCAGGCTGGGAGACACCACTCAAGTACAATTTTGCTCAAGGCTATTACTATCTCCCCATTCCAGCAAGTTATTCCTTGGCAGAACTGCCTATTACCAGCTTGGGAAACTTCTCAAGCACTTCTGGAAACCAGATGCTGCCATTAAGCATGTGGGGTGGATTGACTAAATAGACCCCCTTCTCTGAAGGATCTGTAGAGTGATCTGACCATGACAAGGGACAGAAAGTATCTCAAGCTTTAATCACATTGCAGTGGCCCTGACACAAAACACTGATCTGATGTGTGGCCTCCAACATGTGTTGAATCCTATATTTATTTTATTTGTATTTTATTTATTTATTTTTGTCAAGTACGTGTTGGTAATATACATAGATATAACATTGTTTATATACATAAGATGGGTATTGATAAGAGGGAACATTAGGACAGGGACGGTAGGCACGCTGGTGCACTTATGCACGCTCCTTACTGACCTCTTAGGAATCGGGTGAGGTCAACAGTGGGCAGTCTAAGGGGTTTTGGGGGTTTGGTGACGAAACCACAGAGTCAGGTTGTGAGTTCCAGGCATTTACCACTCTGTTGCTAAAGTCGTATTTTCTACAGTCAAGTTTGGAGCAGTTCACTTTGAGTTTGTATCTATTGTGTGCTCATGTATTGTTGTAGTTGAAGCTTGATCTGGGACAAGTGTTGGCCACTGTGATCTCTGAGCTGCCTCCACACCTTATGCCAAGGCATGTAGAAAGGTTGAAGTCCTGAGATCAATCAGCATTGGGAACTCCACCAATCCTTAAGAGACCAACTTTAGCTAAAAGACCTCACATCTACTCATCCTCTTGAAAGAGAGTGCCCCCTGTATGTTAGTAAAGTCTACCAGATGGTAACTGCCAAATTATAGGCTGCTACAACATATTTAGCAACCTTCAGATTCCAAGATTATATACTGATAAAGATTTGACTAGAAGGGTATATATCTATAGTTTACAAGCTACAACAACTGAATTTACACACTAAGACAAAACCAACCTATCTTATGGCTTGGCATGATATACAACCCAACCATTATCTTCCTCCTGTCCAAAAGTGCTCCCAACCTACTCTATGTTCTATAATAATATGATATTTCTCATCTCTGGGTTTTAGAAATCCACATTTTTGCCCAGCTTTTTTTTTTGATTAATTGATATAGGGAATAATATTGAATAAAAACTTGTAAATAATTTCATATTTGACTTTCTTAAAATAAATAAAACAAGCTCTGTCATTTTATATTTTGTCAAAACTACATACTGTATAACTACCCATGATGCAAATAACTAAAAAACTTGCTAAGTTCCCAGATCTATCTCCCTTTAACAGGTGGCTTGTGGCAGATCATAACTTTAGAGGTGCAGGTGCAATATTTTCTTAAAAAATTGCATATGACAAAAGCATCACATCAGCTAAAACCACAGCAGCCTGTGCAAAGAACCCCCACCCCCAAATTCCAACACCAATGAGTTTAAAAAAAAACATGCCACACTGTTTAATATATTTTGTTGTCCAAACATGTTTCTGAAAACTGTGTTTTGCAAATGCTCCTAAATGTTGAGAAGTGACATATCCCAAAAGAAAATTGTGGAACTACTCCGTCATCTTGAAACTGCAACAAGAAATAACGTATTTCAGTCTATGCTAATGAATGAAAATACACCAAAAGGAGAATTCTTGCAGAAGAAAAAAAGGTGCCCCAAATGGATAGATATGATTCATCATTTTAGTTGCAGTGGCATTAATTCTTGGCTACTTACAACATGTTCTGTAAGGAGCTACTGCTGAACTCCAATATACTCCTGCATATTGGAGTTAGGAGAACAATAAATTTGAATAAGTAAAAATAGTTGTACAGAAATTGCAAAATGGATCAGCCAGGTTGATAATTGCTGCAACATTTGGAATAAAACAATCATCTAGTTTTTAAGATTAGTTAATCTAATTTGCATACAAAATATTGATTGAACAATTTGCTGACTAAACTCTGGAAAGTCATTGTTCAATTGATATCAAAGGAGAGGAACTTGCAGGTGTTATTACAACACCTGGATTTCTAGCTGTTATGACTCCTAGCACCCCTCAGTTGGTTACACTGATTGAAGTTGCTGGAAAAGATAATTCAGCAACACTTGGAGGACCAATTATTCTGCTTTCTTGCAGTATTCTGAGCTGTATGGACTAGCATAGGTCATATACAAATGGATGGAAAAGCCTATGAAGTAATGATAATCTCTAATAATAGTTTATCCATGGAAAGCAAAAATAGAGCTGGATATAAAATAAAAAGCAAAGCTGAAAACAATAGGGGGAAAAAGCAAAAATGCTAAAGATGTTAACAACTATCTTAAGAGGGAGGTTAGAAGCATGTGACAGCTAGATATATTCTTATAATCCCTCCTTCTTCAATCTGGTGCAAACTGGATACACTGAATTTAAACTCCTACATTCTTAGATAGGCTGGCCAATAGCCAGCAGCAAATATAGAAAGCTTGGATTGGGAAAATTTAGCTTAAAAGGAACCAGTCAAATTCTTATGACAATTTCTATATAGATTTCAGCTTTGTAGACTGGCATTCTTCTGTTAGTTACTTTATTATTTATTAACTTCATTTTTATCTACAGGAATCTGATGATTCTCAAAAACACTTTACAACCTAGAAATTATAGAAATGTGATTTATGCATTGATAATAGTACATAACATGAAGAAAAGAAGTTAAATTAAGCTATGCTACAATCTATGCGTTTGTTCTTAAAAGACACCTCAAATAAATAGAAATTCTTTTTAAGTTTACATGCACATAAACAAGCTACACATTACTTAATAATTAAAACTACTTCCAATACTGTTTGGTTTTTTAAAAAAGAGTTTTATAATTGTTTGGATTAAAATGATACATTATGTTATGACTACATACTAAATAAACTACAAAAGCTATTTAAACAATAGGATTTTGATTTCCGTTATTTGAAAAGTCGTAAGAATTTACTCAGCAATTTCTAAATCGGTAACTGGCAAAAATACAGCTACTGGGATCAATTTTAAAGGTTTAAGTGAAAGGAAACTATAAACAATTGGCTCCAGATGTAATTACTTTTGGTTGGAACCCACTGAAATCAATACTATTTTGTTAGCATCATTAATTACTTTCTATGAATCTCTTCTAAATCTGTATTCAATTCTTTTCAATAAGAACAATTCCATATATCACCACTTTAACTTCTCAAGCTTGAATTTCACTCATGTTGACCTCCGAATGAACCAATCAATGCTTTCCCCTCAAGCTGATAAATAAAAAGTCTAAGTACAATTAGTGCCCTGACCAACCTATTGTCAGTGAAAATTAAGTAGAAACGAACAAACAAATCCTTTCATATAAAAATAAACAAGCAAATCCTTCCATATAAAAAAGCAAATTAATTAAACTATCCATTATTTTTCAGTATGCATTGTGTGCATTCATCTCAGCATCTGTAATGAGATATTTAGCTAAATAATTCTTCCTTTATTAAACATCCTATGGAGAGTTGTGAAGGTTTCTTGTAGCAAGATTCATGAAACCTTTTCTCACCAACTATAATCATGGTTGAAGGCTGCATTTGCAGCCAACATGGAGCAATATTTTTTTTACCTGGAATGCATGCTTTTTAGTGGTTAAGTCATGGAGCTCATTGGAAGGACATTTGTGGATTTCTATGTCACAACTCTTTCTATTCCAGCTCACTTTAAGAACAAACTTTTTAAAACCTCAGCAGCCTGGCACTTTTCACATTTGTTGGTCTCCTGAGAAAAACAGAAGCAGGAAACTGACAGAACTATTGTCTGTCCATACTAAACTAAGCCAGGATTCTTTTTAAAGATTCAGCCAATGGGAGACACAAAACTCCTCCAACAGAGAAATGGACGTAAGCAATCTCAATAGAGCTTCATCATTGTAAAAAGAAGGATTTGGGTTACTTTGAATGAAAAAACCCACATTTTTCAATTCATGCTAAATCCTTATGTAGAAGTGACCTAAAATTCTGTTGTTAGGCATCATTACTTCTATGTTACATTTGGAAAAATTACATTGAATAGTTAGGCGTTGTGCTTTATATCATATTTCTAGATAAATTACTGTATGCATTATAACTTTAGTGGTTATTGATATGATGGAAGGCACACCTGGAGAAGCAGTAAGGAAGAATGTTGGCTTTCTCAGAGAGGGACAGGGGTGGGTTCTGGTTTCTCCTGCTGCCAATTCACTCAGGGCCACACTGCGTGGGCATGTGAAAAGCTTCTGCGCATGCGCAGAAGCTAAAAACAAGATGGCACCACCATAGGCGCCGTCAGGAGAACCAGCTCAGGGGTGTGGCAGGCCTGGGTCGCTGCCGGTTCTAGTGACCCAGGCCGCCAAGTTACTACCGGTTCTTTAGAACTGGTCCGAACCCACCTCTGGAGAGGGACCTCAGTTGGATGGGGCAGGGAGAGAACAGGTTCAGTGTAGCCACACCCTAGAAGCTCTCAGGATACAGTATATCTAGTAGGTTAGAAGGTTATAGCTTTAGTTTGGCAACATTCTATCCATTAGGTACAAGCAAATAAAGGATTGAACTTGATTGGGTCTCATTATCTCACATCTGGACATGGACCTGACAATCTACCTTTCCTCAAATAACTAGGAGCTGGCTTCAAGTTTAATGCTATAATTATATACCAACTTATAATTACCACAATACCCAGTTAAAACTATGGGAGTTAAGCCACTTGAGTCTTGACCTTCCATTGATTTCAATGGAACCTAAACATGAACCTAAACATATCAAACTTAATTTGAATTGAATCCAATGCACGTATAAATCTGTTCAGTAGGGAATGCGCTGCGTTCTAAAACATGGCTAGGAAACTGTGGAAAGTAGCCTTAGCTTCATAAAAGAAGTATCATTTTCATCTCTATGTTGAAGAGATGCAGAAAGTTCTGACTCCAATTGGAAAAAAAAACACCTACACAAGATTGAGCAGGTATAGCAAAGAACTTATCAGCAGAACCACATACATTGCTGTACTTTTAGAAAGATATGTCAAATAAATAAATAAATAAATAAATAAATAAATAAATAAATAAATAAATAAATAAATAAATAAATAGTGAATCTATAATATAATTCAGAATTTAGGAGGTGCACTGAAAATTGAAATTGAAAGCAATAGGCTTATATATTAGTGCAAATTATCACCTTCTTTCTCCTCCTTTGCATGTGAAGAATATCTGAAGGCATCATTCAATGAAGATGTGAAACATGGCTACTTTCTATGCTATAAAACTGTCCATAGTAAATTCATATAACTCAGAGAGACTAAGAATATTTTAGGCATTTAATTCCTTATTTTGCTTCCCATTAGCGTTTATCTTTACACAAC
Source organism: Diadophis punctatus similis (assembly GCA_023053685.1). Classification (NCBI taxonomy): domain Eukaryota; kingdom Metazoa; phylum Chordata; class Lepidosauria; order Squamata; family Dipsadidae; genus Diadophis; species Diadophis punctatus. The sequence continues at coordinate 10,723,527 of JALIGW010000005.1, forward strand.
ACACACACACACACACACACACACACACACACACACACACACACACACACACACACACACACACACACACACGGTATGGTGTTGGCCCTGATTTCTTTTGTTATCTGATTGCTAGGAGTAGGCTGGAATACTGATCATCTTAATCAAGAACTTTATTTTTTTTAAGTTTCACAACTATAAATCATTCATGACTTGTACATTCAAAAAATAAAAATTAGCTACCAACCAATTGCTACTGATTGCTAAATAACTGACAAAGTTAAACACCATTTTTATAACTATGTTGTCAGCTCCTACAGTTATGAATGGAAATAGGAAATCTAACATTATGACAGAGGTCAAAATTAAAACTAGCCTTCCTATTTTTACAAAGGGACCCAAATACATTCATTGTTTTGTTTTCTGTCATGTAAAATGTCTCATTCTTTACAGTGGCACGATAGGGCATGATGCTACAGTATAGTGTTTTGAGGTTAAGAAAGTATTTCGGCTTCAAGGAAACAACTTATATTGTCATATGGTGCTGGTATCCAACATCCAATACTGGTAGTATAGCAGCTGATATAGGTATTATAATGCTAGAATTCTTTCTAAAGTCTTTACATTTTGGATAGTTGTTGGTCACCAGCAAAAAGCTCATGTCTGATGCAAACAGCCATGTTATTATGCACTATAATGAAATAATAAGCCTGTTCTACAAAGTGCATTCCGTTTATATTAAATCCATTTTAAGTTTTTCCTTGTGTGAAAAAAATATTTTTAGTTACAATTTCCAAAATAACAGTATTTCTTTCAAATTCCCTAGTCTTTCTTGCTACGGCAATTGGCAAAAAGGCTCACTCCAATTTATGTATTTTTTTTATCCATAGTCTGTTATTTATTTTTAAGTCTACCTTTTTCATCCATGGTCTCTAATTCATTTGGGCACCATGAGAAAAAAGCTGAGGTAGAAAAATACCGAGTTAACGTGTTTGATCTTTATGATTCTAATAATTGTGTATTTCTTACTGCCACTATAAAAAGATGGTCTTAACAAAAGGTATTGCAATAAAACAAAACCACTCTCTCATCCTGTGCAAAAGATTGCATCTAGTTTAGACCAGTGTATTATAAACAATATTATCTACATTAAAAACTATAAAATGAAAAAGCTCAAAATTCCAGTTCATAAGCTATTCCAGTTCATAAGCTAAATTATAAACCAACCCTACATTTAATTTTATTTTAGCAGGACTACTTGAAACAAAATTAGTCTCAAGTTGCCACACAATTAGGCCATGATTTATCTTTTGACTCTGATATTAGAAAATCATCAATTTAGACTAACCATTACCATTTTTAATCTTCCCTCATTAATTCCATTCCATTGGTGACAATCTTGTTTAAATGCAACCAAATATGGTAATAGCTGACATTTACTGTATTAGATAAAATGTTTGAGATGGGAATTCCAGTATTCAACGTAAGTTAAGAATAAGTGCCTTCAGAAATTAAACAAACATATAAATGATCTATAAAATCTTGAAAGAATATTGCATGCATGTAAATCTAGTGTAAAAAAAGCATTTTAGAAACACAGATTAAAATATTTTACTTTGAATTTGGATACACAATAAGTACAATTCAATGAAAGTTGATATTTCATAGACTTACAGAGTCATACATTTGGAAGTAGTCAAATACACAAGGCATAGAATAGGAACTATCTCCTACTTATGCAACAATACAGTTTAAAGCAAGCAAAATAGAGTTTCGTATGTTAAGTCATAAAAGAAATGGACAAAAGGGGCGTTGGTACTACCTGATACCCTCCTTCTCATAGTTCGGGGCAGAGAATACAGGAATGGGTGGTAACTATCTTCTCTGCCTGGAGACTGAGTCATCGCTTTTTGGATACGCCTCCCTTGTCTGGTTCCTCCCCAGTTTGACAAAGGCGTAGCGATGATGAGGCTTGTGACCTGTGAAAACATTAGCCCCTCCTGGTCTATGGACCAGATAGTCTCTAGGGTGGGGCTGGATTCTCTTCCCCGAACCATGAGAAGGAGCGTATCAGGTAGGACCAACACCCCTTCTCCATTGTGTCGGGGAAGAGAATCCAGGAATGGGACTTACAAAAGCCGGACAGTCCTACGGCTGGGGAGCAGTCTGGTTCTAGGACCCCTGTTCAGTGTGGACCCTCTGGAGGACTTGCCTGCCAAAGGCTGCTTCAGCCGAAGCAAAGGTGTCTAACTTGTAGTGTCGGATGAACGGGGATGGAGAGGACCAAGTCGCTGCTTGACAGACCTCCTTTAAAGAGGCCTGTGTGGCCCACGCCACTTTCGTGGCCACACTTCTGGTGGAATTGGCTGTAATACGCTGAGGCTTTGGAAGGGCCTGGAATTCGTAGGCCTTGGCTATGCACGCCTGAATCCACTGTCCCACAGTCGATGGGCTGACCTTGGTGCCCAGAGAGGAAGGCTGAAAAGAGACAAACAAGGACTCCGTCCTCCGGAAGCCCTCTTGATGTACACATGGAGAGCCCTCCTGATGTCCAAGGTGTGCCACTTCTTCTCCAGGGTGTGAGAAGGCCCCGGACAGAAGTTTGGCAGAATAAATTCCTGGGCCCTCTGGAATCAGGAATTCACCTTGAGAATAATTGAGGGGTCCAACCATAACACCAACATCTGTCGGTTGGAATATACATAGGTCCTCCCTCACAGAGAGGGCCGCCAGTTCCCATATCCTTCTGGCTGACGTGATGGAAGGCCACCTTGCAGGTGAGGAAACGCAGGCTTGTAGTTCTCAGTGGCTCGAAGGGGCCCTCAGTGAGAGCATTTAAAACCTTCGACAGGTTCCAGCTGGGGTACCTGTGTACCACTGGAGGTTTTAATTTCGTTGTACCCTTTAGGAACCTGCACACAGTGGGGTGTTGGGAGAGAGATTCCAAGGCCCCATATGACAATACCGAAGACAGGGCAGCCACCTATCTACGGATGGTATTATGTGTCAGGCCTCTGTCCAGCCCGTCCTGGAGGAACTCCAGAACCTGAGCGACTGACACTGCGAGAGGGTCAATGTCCTTGCTGGAGCATAATTTGCAAAAGACTGCCCATGTAATTTTGTATTTTCTAACAGTGGAAGGCCTCCTAGAGGCCTGTATGGTCCTGATCACCCTGGAGGAGAAATTGACCTGACTCAGGGTTCTCCGCTCAATCTCCAGACGGTCAGCTTGAACCACTGAGAGTCTGGGTGGACTAGGGTCCCTTGGCTGAGGGAGATTCTGCTCTGAGGAATCCTCCAGGGTCTCACCACCGACAGGTTGACCAGGTCGGCGAACCATGGTCTCCTGGGCCAACAGTAATATCTGGACCCTCTCCTCCAGTACCTTCCTGATTACCCCAGGAATTAGGGGGATGGGAGGAAAGGCATATAGGAGTCCCTGGGGCCATGGACTGCGAAGGGCATCGGTTCCCTCTGCCCCCGGTGCCACAAACCTGGAAAAGAACGTGGGTAGCTGTCTGGGGTGGCAAACAGGTCCAGGACTGGAGAGTCAAAGCGATCCATCAATTCCTGGAACAAGGATGGATGCAGATGCCACTCTGACTGGTCCACTGTGGTCCGGCTGAGCCAGTCTGCCTGCACAATGCTCACCCCAGAGATATTTCTGTCCTGAGGGACAGAAGGTGTCTCTCCGCCCAGAGGCCCAGAGATTCCGCCTCCTGCATGAGGGCCCTGGAATGGGTACCCCTTGGCGGTTTATATGGGCTTTGGTAGACACGCTGTCCGTCAAGATTAAGATGTGTTGTCCAGATATAAAGTCCTGGAACTTCCTTAGAGCCAGGTGTGTGGCCCTTAGCTCCAGCCAGTTGATATTGTGGCTCAAATCAGATTGAGTCCAACTGGCTCTGAGCTATCAATGACTGGAGATGCCCCCCCCCCCAGCCAAAGAGACTGGCATCTGTTGTGATGGTGAGACGGCTGGGTGTCCTGAAGAGAAATCCCTTGGTGATAGCCTGGGATGTCCACCATCTGAATGATAGCAGCACCTGTTGAGGGACTTGAACTCTGGTCGGCGAGTTGCTCCTGCCAGATCTTTCGTAGGGCAGGAGGAACCATTGCAGAGTCCTGGCATGCAGACGTGCCCATGGTACGACAGCAATGCATGATACCATCTTTCCCAAGAGCTGCGACAGGAGTGCCAGGGGCACTACCCCTTGGTGCTGGATGTATCTTGCCAATGACTGTAGACTGGACTGTCTGTCCGGGGAAAGATAGACCATGCACGCTGAAGTGTCTATGACTGCTCCTAGGTGGAGCAATCTGGTGGTAGGAGAGAGATGGCTCTTCTTGATGTTTATTGAGAAGCCATGGTCTTGGAGCACCTGGATCATTGTCTGTAGGTCCTCTCCTGCCTGTGGACCAGAGGAGGATTGGATTAAAATGTATCCAGGTAGCACTGGAGTTGTATTGGTAAGCTCGAAGGTAAGCAGCTAAGGCTGCCAATAGCTTCGTGAATGTCTGGGGTGCCGACGAGAGGCCGAATGGCATGGCCTTGTATTGGAAATGTCAGCCTGCATAGAAGAATCAGAGAAAGCGCCAGTGGTCTAGCAAGGGGGCATGTGCAGGTACGCCTCCGTCAAGTCAATTGAAGTGAGGAAGTCACCCTCCAGAATTGACTGAAGGGAGTGCATCTTGAAGCGCTTGTATGTGAGGTGTTTGTTCAGCCTCTTCAGATCAAGGATTGCCCTCCAGCCCCCTGAGTTCTTCAGAATGGAATAAAACCCCTGCCCTTGTTGGTCCTGAGGGACCGGTTGAATGGCCTGGATATCCAGCAGGTGATGGATAGCTGATTCCATCAGGCCTTTTTTGATTGTGTCTTTTGACACTGGGCATCGAATAAAGAAACTCGGGGGAGTGGAGAGGAACTCAAGAGAGAGGCCGAACTTTATGATGACCCAAGCGTCTGTCATTGTAGCCTCCCATTGATGGGAAAAGAGGCTCAGGAGGCCTCCAATGGGAGCACCAGATTTGCTACTAACGGGATCGACGCAAGGGACAACTCCCTGAGCCATGAATGTTGTTGTTGCCGGTTCAAAAAGCCAGACCTGTCTGGTTGCCTTTCCTGTCTGCCCGGAAATTGCCTCTGGGGTTGACTGAACTCAAACCCTGGCTCTGAGGGCCGAAAGGACTGCCTTCGAGGATAGGGCGAGTGGCGACGATCAACTCGCTTATATAGGGAAGGCATAGTCTTACCCCTGTCTTTGTTGTTGACCAATATAGGGTCCAGTGCTTCTCTGAAGAGGTTGGAGCCCTTAAATGGAGCGGAGGCCAATTTCCATTTGTTCTTGACATCAGCCTGCCAATAGCGAAGCCATAGCAGGCAATGGGCGGTCACAGAGGAAGCAATAGATCTGGACGCAAACTTTGCCGTGTTTAGAGTGACATCTGCTGAGAATTCAACTGCAGCCACTAGTTTGCTAATATCCTGATGGGATCGTACATCATCAGGAGGAATTCTCGCCTGATGTAGCCAGAGCAATGAGGTCCGGTTGAAGAAGGAAGCTGCAGTTGAGGCTTTAACTGCCCAGGCGGCCGCCTAGTGTGCTCTGCGTAAAGCCAGTTCCGCTCTCTTATCCTCAGGCCTAAGATTGTCCATTGTATCTGTGGACAAGGGTAAGGCAGAAGTTAAGGCTGCCACTGGGGTATCTACAGCCGGTGTTTGCAGCATTTCAGCAAGGTCTGTGGCTACGTTATGTAGCAGTGATGGCGAACCTATGGCACGGGTGCCACGTGGTACGCAGAGCCATATCGGTGGGCACGCGAGCTCAGGTTCGGGCCTTCTGGGAGTCGGGAAATAGACTGTTTCCAGCCTCCGGAGGGGGTGGGGGAGGCTGGTTTTGCCCTCCCCAGGCTCCTAGAAAGGCTCTGGACCCTGGGGAGAGCAAAAAAATGGGCCTTCCGGTTCAACCGGAAGTTGGCAAATGGGCCATATTCTGCCTCCGGAGGGGTGGGGAAGGCCGTTTTCGCCCTCCCCAGGCTCCTAGAAAGGCTCTGGGCCCTGGGGAGAGTGAAAAACGGTCGTGCCATTGCGTGCCGGGAGCGGGGGGGGGGTCACGTGCACATGTGTGTGGGGGGCATGAAATTACGGGTGTGGGCACGCACAAGCGTAACACCCCCCGCACTCCCCCCCTTTTGGCACGCGAACCAAAAAAGGTTCGCTATCACTGTTATATAGGATCCCACCCTTGGGCTGGCCCACTGTCTCTGGATCACGTCCAGGAAAAGTTTGGACGATGGAACCTCACTCTGGACTGTTGGTTCCAAAAAAGGCATATGGCTAGAGTCCATTGTCTCCAGAGATGTCTGGAGGGCTGGGTTCAGATCCCAGGTTGCCGTGGCCGTGGCCTTGCGTAGCAAGGGCTTGAATAGGTCAGGGCAAAAGAGTCCTCTCCTTCAGAGGAGTCCCCACTCTGGCTGGAGGGAATATGTGGAGGAATACTTTGAGATTCCATCCATGTGCCCTGTGTCGTGGGTGCCCATTGTGTACCTGGGATTGTGCATAGCTCTGAGGCAGCGAGGAATGCTGCAGCCCTGTAGCTATTCCTTGAGCAATTGCCTGAGAAATTGACAATTTCAGTTGGTCAGATAGTTCTGGTTCTTGCGCCTCCCTAGGGCGAAATCCTGCCGTTGTGGGATAGAAGGTTGCCTTAGGTGTGGGTCTAGGCCTCCCAGGAGGGAGTTGGCCACCTGAGTCAGATATGGACAGATTGGAAGCTTCATTGGAAAAGAGGCCAGATCTGTCAAAGGTATCGGTTTGTATTTGAAAGCTTTGCTCTCTAGCGCCATCTGGTGACCAGGCGCAATGGCAGGCTGGGTGCAGCAGGCTAGATTCTGCAGGCAATAATTGTTGATGTTCAAGGGGGCGGGAAATGACAGCTTCTCCCTGAGAAGAGGCTGTCAGCCCTTGTAGGAGCCGAGGTGGCGCAGTGGTTAAATGCAGCTACTGCAGGCTACTCCAGCTGACAGTTCAGCAGTTCAGCTGTTCAAATCTCACCGGCTCAAGGTTGACTAAGCTTTCCATCCTTCCCAGGTGGGTAAAATGAGGACCCAGATTGTTGGGGGCAATATGCTGAACTCTGTAAACCGCTTAGAGAGGGCTGTAAAGCACTATGAAGCAGTATATAAGTCTAAGTGCTATTGCTATTGTAGCCTTGCCACTTTTTCAGCCTTTGCCATTTCCCCCTCAATGGCTTTCTGGCGCCTTCTGGTGTCCTTTTCAGCCGCTTTTGAGCCCTTGCTGCTCGAGGCTGCTACACTTATGTTAGGAGCTGCTGCTTTGAGAGCTGCTCTTTGCTTGGATGAGTAGTGGAGGCTGGTAGAGGGTTCTGCTGTCATTTTGCGGTGACACTAGATAGGCTGGCTCGCAATGAGCAACTGTTGCCTTTTAAAAACTTATGGCTAAGCGCGCCAATCACTCTCCCCCAGCTGTTGCCAGGCGGACCAGCTCGCAATGAGCAACTGCCGCCTCTGTTTGAATGGCGCTAAGTGCACCAACTGCTGCTACCTCGCTGTTACTGGGAGGACTGGATCTCAATGAGGAGCTGCTGCCACGGCTTTAATGGAACTGAGCGCTCCTGCCGCCTTTTCTTTCCTTGGATCAGGCAGACTGGCTCGCAATGAGCACTCCTGCCCCCGCTTTTCCTTCCTTGGATCAGGCAGCCTGGCTCACAATGAGCACTCCTGCCGCGGCTGTAATGGCGCTGAGTGCTCCCGCCGCTTTTCCTTCCTTGGATCAGGCAGCCTGGCTCGCAATGAGCACTCCTACTGTGGCTTCTGTGGCGCAGGGCGCGCTAGCCGCTGTCAATGTGCCTGGATGACACCGGGCAGTGACTGAGTCCCTTTCTGCATCCGCAGAATATGCCAGGGAATGCCCCCTCCGCTAAGCGCAGGACTGGCAGGGACCTCGGCTGGTCTTTTAGCCAGAGGGGCGGAGAGCAAGCCTCCCAGATTGCTCTCCTGCGATCGCTCGTTAATCTATCCAATTTGTTTTGCCTTAAGGTTTGAAGAGAATTCAGTAATGGTCAGAGCCTATTTTCTTTGTGTTTCTACTCATGGAAGACTGAGTCGAACTGGGGAGGAACCAGACAAGGGAGACATATCCAATAATCGATGACTCAGTCTCCAGGCAGAAAAGAGAGTTACCACCCATTCCTGGATTCTCTTCCTCGACACAATGGAGAATATATCAATGTCCAAACTCTCAGTGATGCTCCAGTAATTACTGATCATCATTGAACTGTATCATGTCCAAATATTTAGGCTACCATGTACAATCCTGTTCCTCACAAGCTATAAGTTAAGGCATAAATGACAAAGGCTGTCCAACTTCTGCCAAAGATGAACTATTCATAGGTACTCCTATCAATCCTTATTTCTGATATTCCATTTTTTCTTCAGCATTGCTAAGAACTTCACCTGAAGCACTTGGAGATATCTTTCAGAATGGCCTGTTCCAAGAGGTTAATCCTAAATAACAAATGTCCAAAAGACTGGGAAAGAATTCCAGCATTGTAATACTTATACTAGTGCTATACTACCAGTGTGTTGGATACCAGCACCATATAATATGGCAATATTAAGTTGGACTAAAATTCTAGATTGGTCATCAAAAGGCAGCCTCATATACAGAATATTATTGTAGTATATTCTGAATCAAGTCTGAGATTTTGCTGTTTCATTACTTGAAACAAATCCACGAATTAAATAAAACAAAACATATTGTCAGATTTGATAAGTTCCAGATATAAAGCCTCATGTAAAAAACTTAGCATGATGACCCTGTCACCACAGAAGTCAAAGTGAGGCCTAAACTCATACGGTGTCATTGCTTAAATCTACAATGCAAGAATGGACCTATTCATGGTATATTATGAAATAAATCAAACTTGATTTAAACATAATGAAATAAGAAGAGAACTGTAGAATAATTTATTACAATTCAGGCATGGAAACCTCTGTAACTCTTATATATAACATCCTCATTAGATTTACTGAGGAATGAACTAACACACTCTGGTACTGAACGGTCTCTCGCATGATGTAGGCGGAGGTAGGAGTTTTATGCATGTTCGTGGCCTTGAGTTATATATAAAGTAATAAAGGTGGGATTAAAATCTAAAACATAAAGAACACATAAAAAATGAAGCCGCTAGGATGAACAGAGTTCTAAGTTATTTTTTTTAGCATATATGAGAAAGGATGGCCCGGGTTTCTCTCTCTCATTTTTATTGGGCTCCAACTTTTGTAAAGTCTTGTTAGCACAGACAACGATGATAGATGATGATGATGTGCAATACAACATATACAGAACGACAAATTCTCCAACTGATCTAAATACTTCATACTGTACTGCTAGATACAGAAGATATTCTGCAATGCGTACCAGAGATGGATGCCTAATCTGTTTGAATGTTCTTGATTTAACTATCTCCAGGGAAGATCTGAAGCATTAAAAATCAAAGAACTGATCCATATTAAAATCCATCCATTATAATAAAAGGAAGAATATGAGTCATAGCATTTTTAATACTCATATTCTTTCATATTACTTTGTACATGCGGATTTCTACTTTCATACCCAGAAACTCAATTTCTCTCTTTTAACTGGAGCACATAATTTACAGTGTTCTATAGCTTTTATGAAAATAGTTTTAGCTCTCCTGCATGAACTGCTAACATTGGCATTGAGAAAAAAGTGAAAAAAGAAAAAAGACTGCATCCCACAAAGCTTTACAGCTATTAGATTTTTTAAAAAATGCATTTATATATTATAATTTGATGTGTTGATAGTTTTTGAAGTACAGTCCGATGTAAACTTCAAAAGATAATGAATATTTCATTACTACGGAGCTGACAGAAAAAGTTCAAAATTAGGACACTGAGGCTATTTATAGACACTCAACCATATTTAAGGACTACAATCATATTCCCTGAATGGTTTGGAATGATTTTTCCCCGTTTTACAGCACTTGAGGGTGTTAGCAAAAACTGCCTGCACATCAAGATCTTTCAAGGAGGCCAACCAACAAACCTCCATGGAGCTGAGATGTTTAAACCACCAGTTTCCTTAATGTCTTGCTTCCTTTGCCTCACAACTATTTCCAGTCTTCTGATCTCCAAAATAAACAGTGAACACTTCTTCTCTTCAGCATCCTGAACATTTCTTATTTTAATGCTTTATTTACTTCTCTCCACTGTGGGTGGGCTTGGTTTAAAACAATGCCGAACGAAGACCTACTTTGTGAAAATGAACGACAAAGACTTCAGAAGCAACTCATACAATAAACCTAGTTAAACGTTGCTCAAGGCAATATTTCAATATACAATGAAAACAGAATCCTCTCAAAAATGTTTTTTGTATCATTGGTCAGGAGCAGAGAACCACAAAATGTTGTTGTGTTTATTCCTCCTGAAATCTTTTGTTCAATCCTATCTGGAAGACTACAAGTTCCAGTCTTAATCTGAAGAGTGGAATCCATAGGCTTGAAACACTTCTAAAGAGTTAACCAGGGGTTAAACTTTACTGTTCCAGTTCAAAAATTAAAAAATACGCAGTGTTCATTCCATTTTAACTATCATTTTGCATTGCATACTATGACATCTATTGATTCCCACGGCTTTTTTCTTTAGATCTCAAATGCAGTCTTCTGCATACGGTAGCTTCACATTTTCACATCTACTTTATGTTTATTTGATTTATATAATCATTTATAGACTATCCACTTCTCAAAAAGCTTGAGGCAATTTTCATACATAGATAAAACCAGCAGCAAAACAACCTAATTACAGGTAGTCCTTGACTTACGACAATTGATCCCAAAATTTATGTTGCTAAGTGAGACAGTTGTTAAGCAAATTTTGCCCCATTTTACGACCTTTCTTGCCACAGTTGTTAAGTGAATCACTGTAGCTGTTAAATTAGTAACACAATTGTTAAGGGAATCTGGCTTTCCTATTGACTTTGCTTGTCAGAAGGTCATAAAAGGTGATCAGATCATCCCCGGATACTGCAACCGTCATAAATATGAACCAGTTGCCAAGCATCCAAATTTTGATCACATGATCATTAGGATGGTGCAACAGTTGTAAGTGTGAAAAACGGTCATGTCACTTTTTTCATTAATGTTGTAACTTCGAACGGTCAGTAAATGAACTGTTGTAAGTCGAGGACTGCCTGTAATTAAAGCAATCTAGTTCTACAGGAACCAATATGTTTTGCAGAATACAGGAGGTTTTAAGGTCTTTAAGTAAAAATTAGAAGGCTGGAGGCATTCCTTATTATTGAAAGCAAGGTGTTCCAAAGGGACATGAGTTGAAGTACTTACAAAATGGCCAGCTGCTTATCCAAAGTCATGCTGGGTAAGGTAATTCCCCAACATTTTCTGACTCCTAGATACACCCTAGCTCCTCAGTTTATCTATCTCTTTTTCTGTGAAGTTGGCATAGTTATAGAATGCCCCTGGGGACTCACAGGAATTTTTGGAAATAACAATGATGCTGGCACTATGATAGCTTCACATTTATCATTTTTATTTAAAAGAATACAGCGGCACAGGTGAACCTGACGGGATTGAAGGAAACACATCTAGGTACCAGAGCTATTATACCTGCCTCATCCCATCGAGGGCAATGGATGCCTAATGTTGCATATGGTGGAAGGGCTGGATGCGAGCTTCAGTATTACATTTCCAAATTATATTTCATGTATCTGTTCTACGAATGACCTCTGTCATGTGGCCATACAAAAGAGGCGAACTGAACATTATCTTCCCTCCAATCTTGAAGTTCGACTTATAACCTGTAAAAGGAAGTGGGTTCAGTTAAACTCCACCATAATCTATGCAGAATATAAGGTTCAGCCCTAGGTTTGTTGACTTGCTTTGAGGATGGGTGTGTCTGTTTCCTTTTCACCCTTTCTGCTTGCATAACTGTAAAACCTGGGCTTTTCCAGGTATGCTGATATTCCCCTTTTGGTTTTTAGTAACCTTGTTATAATCTCTCACTCCTCATCAGTTAGCTTGCTAGTATGAGTGGTGCATTTTTATATAAGATGAGTGAGTTTATATAATTTATCTATGTTTATGTAATTTATATATCAACTGTGTTGCTTCCAAAGAAAAAGAAGTGTAACCAAATCTTCAGATGCACTTTTTAAACAAAACTGATAGACAAGGCCTGATAGACTTTAGTCTTACTAGAAGACTTATTTGAGGTAAAAAAACCCCTAAAAATATTAGATTTCTAACAGACTTTAGGAAATGTTTACCACTTTTATTTCATCAGTCTCCTTATGAATGTTCTTGCAGGTCATTTAGTTTTTTTAAAAAATACAGGTACACTAAATACAACAGTTCATTTAGTGACCGTTCAAAGTAACAACCACACTGAAAAGGGACATTGGTCTTACCTGACATGCTCCTTCTCAGTGTGGTGAGAGAGAATCCAAGGAATGGGTGTTAACTCTGCCTTTCTGCCCGGAGACTGAGTCTGTCAAACTTCTGGTCACGCCTCCTTTGCCTGCGTGTCTCCCCAGTTTAGATGGAGGCGTAGCGGTTGACTTGACATATCATCAGTGCTTGGCCTGGCCTCTCCTGGCCTCTGGAGTGATGGTCGCCAGGGTGGGGTTGGATTCTCTCTCAGCACACTGAGAAGGAGCGTATCAGGTAAGACCAACACCCCTTCTCCAGTGTGCTGAGTAGAGAATCCAAGGATGGGACATGTTCTGACCTAGGCTTCCTGATCAAATAATACAGCACAAATGGCGTCCCAAAAACCTCTTTTATTTTAACGGCTGTGAATTATTATCATTCTCAGCAGTAATAAGTCCCAAACAATGATAACAAGTCCGACAACAGTCTTTTGGGGAAAGGCAGATAAGCACACGAACCTTGCTCTTTCTTGACAAGCTGCCAAAGACCACTGACACTTGGCAAGGCCAAACAGAAACACGGAGTCTGAGCTAAAAGTTGCTTCCTGGGACGAGCACTTCCATGTACTCCACTTATATAGCCTATGGGAGGGGCCAATTATCTCCAAGCCTTACTCCCGAGTAGTCCTTCTACTCTGTAACTGTTCTTGCCTTCTGGCAGCTCTGCGCATGCTCTCCCCCCTGTTCCTCTGCCTCGCTCATGTCAGCCTCTGGAGGCTCTGGAGTCAGGACAGACCTCCCAGATGGCCTCGGCTGGATCCCTGCCTCTGGCACTGAACCTTCTCCAGACTCCAGACCTGGCCCATGTTCCTCCCCAGCCTCCTCGCTGTCCGACTTTGCTGCCAGCTCTGCAGGCCACTGGCGGACCACAACAGGACATACTAAAGCTGGTAGTCCTAAGGGAGGGCAGTGGTCTGGTCCTGAGTCCCCAAGTCTGTATGCACCCTCTGGAGTACCTTTCTGCCGAAGGCCACCTCAGCTGAAGCGAAGGCGTCCAGTTTGTAGTGCCTAATGAATGGGGATGGAGAGGACTATGTTGCTGCTCGACATATTTCGTCGAGTTGCCCACGCAGCCATCGTGGCTGTGCTTCTGGTGGAGTGGGCTGTCACTCACCGAGGTAACGGAAGAGCCTGGAGCTCATATGCCTTTGTGATGCCTGCCCGTATCCACCGACCCACAGTTGATGGCGTGACCTTGTTGCCCAGTGTAGAGGTATACTCCATCTTCCCGAAAGAGGAAGTCCTCTTAATGTAGATGCGGAGGGCCCTCCTAATGTCCAAGGTGTGCCACTTCTTTTCCTGGGTGTGGGCTGGGCCCGGGCAGAAGTCTGGCAAGACTATTTCCTGTGCCCTATGGAACAAGGAATTCACCTTGGTAACAAAGGAGGGATCCAACCGCAGGGCCACCCTGTTGGAGTGGAATATACAAAGGTCCTCTCTTACAGTTCTGATATTCATTGCGCAAGGTGGTCGAAAGAGGCTGGCATCTGTAGTGATGGTCAGGTGATTGGGGTCTTTGAAGACGCATCCTCTGGCGATGGCCTGGGACAGCCACCATTGGAGAGACCGGAGCACTTCCGGTGGAACCCGGACCTTGGCAGATGAGTTGGTAAGGCAGGAGGAAACACTGCAACTCTGCCTTCTCCACCAGCACCTTCCTGATCACCCCTGGGATTAGTGGAAGGGAAGGAAAGGTGTACAGTAGCCCCGAGGGCCACCGACTGCAGAGTGCATTGACCTCTGCCCTCGGTGCCGGAAACCTGGCATAGAATCTGGGTAGCTGGCTGTTGCCCGGGGTGGCAAAAGGATCCACGAGGCCTAATAGGTCCTTCATTTCCCCGAATATGGACAGGTGCAGGTGCCACTCTGCATGGTCGATTGAGGCTCTGCTGAGCCAGTGCGCCTGCATGTTTGTCACCCCTAAAATATGCTCCACTGTGATGGACAGAAGGTGCCTCTCTGCCCAGAGGCCCAGCCGCTTGGCCTCCTGCATGAGAGACCTGGAGCGGGTGCCCCCCTGGTTGATATGCGCCTTGGCGGCCACGCTGTCCATCAATATCAGAATGTGTCTGCTCGAGACCGGTTGCTGGAAGCTCCAGAGGGCCAGAAGAACTGCCATGAGCTTCAGCCAGTTGATATTTTGGTTCCAGTCCACCTGGGCCCACTGCCCTTGAGCCATCTGTGATTGGAGGTGAGCCCCCCCCCCAACCGAAGAGGCTGGCATCCATCGTAATGGTCAGGCATTCAGGCTCCTTGAACTGGCATCCCTTTGTGATGGCTGGGGACATCCACCACTTGAAGGACCGAATTACTTCCATCAGAACGCGGATTTTGCCAGCGAGTTGCTCCTGCCTGACCTCTGGATAGTGACCTGGAGATCTTCTCTTGCCTGGTGACTAGAGGAGGACTGGATCAGGATATCGTCCAGGTAACCCTGGACATGCATGGGAAGAGCCCGGAGATGAGCTGCCAACACAGCCAGTGAATGCTCTGGCGCTGATGATAGGCTGAATAGCAGGGCCTTATACTGGTAGCGGTGGCCTGCATACTAGAATTGTAGGTATTGCTGGTGTAGAGGCAAAATGGGCACATGTAGATAGTCCTCTGTCAAATCAATTGACGTGAGGAAGTCGCCCTCCTGAACGCCTCCCAGGATAGATTGTAGTGATTGCATCTTGAACCACCAGTAGACAAGGTGGCTGTTCAGCCTTTTCAGGTCCAGAATAGCTCTCCACCTCCCCTCCCCCGAGCCTTGGGAATAACGAAAGGATCGAATAAAATCCCTGCCCTTGTTGGTCCTCTGGAACCTGCTGGATCGCTTGAATGTCCAGCAGGTGCTGTATTGCTGTCTCCATGAGGACCTTCTTTGAAACATCTTTGAGACTGGCAACGGATAAAGAACCTCGGGGGTGTGGAGAGGAAGTCGTGGAAGAGGCCTGACCGTCTCCGTGACCCAAGCGTCCAATGTAATCTCCTCCCATCGGTTTGCAAAGAGGGTCAGCCGACCCCCGATGGGAGGGTTGGGCCTGCAGTTACTTGGGGCGACGAAAGGACCGACCTCCTCTGCCACGGAAGGGCCACTTTGATTGAAATTGTCTGCCTCTGCCAACCTATCCTGCTGTTGCCTCTGTCTCAGGATGTAGTTCCCCTGGGAACGTGCGAATCCCGAACTTGTGCCTGCAACCCAAAAGGAGGGTTGGCGAAAGTACGGTGAGGGATGAAAATTGCCTTGCCTGGAGAACGATAAGACCTTTTTTTAATCTCTGGACTCCACCAATATCGGATCCAGAGAATCCCCAAACAGTTTTGAAAGGGGCCAAGGCAAGTCGCCACTTGTGGCGGGTATCTGCCTGCCATTGGTGTAGCCAGAGTAAGCGGCGTGCAGTTACTGCAGAAGCGATGGCCTTGGATGCAAATCTGGCTGTGTTGAGCGTGGCGTCACGTTGAGCATGGCGTCACGTAAGTTAAGGACTACCTGTACACAAACTTAGCAAACAAAAATCAAATTTGCCATTGATAGACTTAACACATTCGTATGCAGTATTCTGAAACTGCAAAGAATTTTACTGAGCACTGTCTTAATTTTTCAATTCTCAATAAATCTATCAAGTTGTCAATCTTCTCTAATCCAAACCAGAATACTTAAATTTTATTGTATACACGTTGCTTCAGGTTTCAATAACCATTTTGACATGAATGGAAGATCCCCACTGACCCCAAATGCAAACAATTATGGTTAACATAAATCTGCCTACAGCAAGATGATAAAGAATAATTAGTAATATTAATAATTAATATTAATTAACAATCTTATTTAACAAAATACAATTTGGTAATTCATTAACTTGTCACATGTTCTTCTTACTAAGGAACCTGGTATTTTAGTAATCAGTCCAACTCACTGCTTTTGACATAGAAAGCAAATCAAACTCAGTTCTATTAGGGGGTGGAGATGAGATGAAAAGGATTTCCAGAGAAATTAAAGAAATTAAGTGGATACATGTAGGATTAGACTGTCTTCTGCTCTATTCTGTTCCTGTAAGTTATTTCTTATATCTAGTTATCCAGTATACATAGTTATATAGTAAAGACATACATTTTAATTCATGTTTACTTAGTAAAAAATTGTGTTAATAAAAACATGAAAGAATGAGAACAGAATAGTAATTAAGTAATTTGCATAGTGTATCAAAGGCAGAACTGAAGGAAAAGATTCCAAGACATATGAATTATTTGAATTTTTTTATAATATTCGAGTTCTGTTTAATATTGCTGTTTCTTGTCTTATTTTGATATTTGTTTAAGTGACTCATAATTATAATTTTTTGGGGGGCCTTGTTATCACAAATATTACAACATTAGAACAGTTTAAAAAAACCTGTTTATGTTTGAATATTATTTTGTCTCTAGTAAGGGAACTTGAAGTGAAACTGAGCCAGACCGAATTGTCACTTTGAAATGATTGGTGGATGTGAAAGTTGGCAAGTTCAATATTTAAGAAAACCTTACACCTTGTCATTTCCCTTGGAGCCTGCTACATTTTGTCTACAAAGAATCAAGAATCTCAGCATGCTGCTTCTTGCAGGGACAGGCTGGGTAATAGGGAAACCCTTTTGAAAAAGATCTTCCTAATGCGTCAGTCAGCACTATGCTTCCAAAGGCAAAGAAAGGCCGATGTAATTGCACTCAGAGATAAGGCAGGGCTGTCAGTGGAAAATAGTGCAGCAAACTTCCTGTTCAATATGAAAGAAAAGAAAAGCAGACAAAGTGGTATGTATCAGGAAGGCTTTGAGTTGTACATCTAAAATTGGAACCAGGGAACAAAAGGTCGTTACCTGGTGGTTTTTGAAAAGCTTGACTCAGCAATGAGGAGCAGCTCTTTTGATCAAGGAATGCTTGCCACTCATTCATGTTGTTACAAGGCAAAAGCTGTATTTCACAGAATATGGGAGTGGCAGTGACACCATGCTTCAAGAGACAAGGTGGGGATGTTCTTTCCAAAGTTTGTCATTCTTTTCCCCAGACCAAGGGCCTGTCCATCAAACTCAATGAAAAAGTGTACATGGAATGGGGTTCAGTGCAAGAATTTGAAGCAAAGGAGCGTTGGTCCTACCTGAACGCCTTTTCTCAGTGTAGGTTACAGGATAGGCCAGGAATGGGTGGTGACTTTGTCCTTCTGCCTGGAGACTGAGTCATAATGTTTAGCCACGCCCTGTTGCCTCTCTCTCTGGCGTTGTCTCTGTCACTGACTCCAGTTATCGACGAAGGCGCAGCTGTAACAAGACAAACTTATCCAGAGGTTAGATGCCCTGATCGCACCCTTCCGGATCCAAACCCTATGGTCATTCAAGGGTGGGACTGGCCTATCCTGCAACCTACACTGAGAAAAGGCGTTCAGGTAGGACCAACGCTCCTTCTCCAGTGAGGTTGCAGGATAGACCAGGAATGGGGCTGGACTACCAAAGCTGGCATTCCTAAGGGTGGGACTCCGTTGGGGCTGGATCTTCAGATGCCCGGAGAACCTGCTGGAGCACTCTCCTGCCAAAGAAAGCCTCAGCCAAGGCAAACACGTCCAGCTGGTAATGTCAAATAAATGGCGTAGGAGATGTCCAGGTGGCCGCCCTGCAGATTTCTTCCAGGGAAGCCTGGGTAGACCAGGCTGCGGTGGATGCGGAGCTCCTTGTAGAGTGAGCGGTCACCCTCTGTGGTAACGGTAGAGATTGGGCCTGGTACGCGGCCGCGATACAGGCACGTATCCAATGGCCAATAGTAGACGAGGACACCTTAGAGCCGAAGGAGGCTGGCTGGAAGGATACAAACAGTGCCTCTGATCGTCTAGAGGAGGCCGCCCTCTTAATGTAAACTCTGAGGGCCCTCCTCACATCCAGCGTGTGCCACTTGTGCTCCAGGGCATGGGAAGGCCGAGGACAAAAAATTGGCAACACTATCTCTTGAGCCCGATGGAGACAGGGGATTGCACGAAGTGGTTTGGGGGGCTGGAGAGGAACTCTAAGGGAAGACCCAAATGGAGGGCCTCAAGGACCCAAGAGTCAGATGTTGTTTCCTCCCACTTGTCTACAAAGAGGGCCAAGCAACCCCCTATGGGGAAAGAATCAATTTTGCCTCCTAAACTGCCTCCCCCCTGCCCATCGAAAGGGGCATCTGGCCTAAAAGGGCTGCCTGGGTTTGTTGCAGAAGTCAGGTCGGTCTGCTTGATGAGCTGATCTGCCGTACTGGTACCACTGGAACTGGTTGGTATCTGTCTCGAAGGCACGAAAGGAATACCTGCGACCGTAAAGTGTAGAACGTTGGTCTGCCCTCCGGGTGTATGAAGGTAGCACCTTCTGCTTATCTTTGTTTTTCACGAGTAGTGGTTCTAGTGGGGGGGCCAAACAGCTTCCCCCCCCGAATAGGGGGCAGATGCGAGTCGCCATTTTGCCTTGGCATCGGCTTGCCACTGACGCAGCCACGGGAGCCGCCTAGATGTGACTGAGGTGGTTAGAGGCCTGGAAGAGTATTTGGCTGCAACCAGGGTGGCGTCAGAAGAATACTGTACTGCAGCTACAAGTTTGTTCAGATCTTGATGTAATTGGGCCTCCTGAGGCAAGATCTTGGCCTGCTATTGTTGCAACCACAGTAAGGTGGTGCGGTTAAAAAAAGGAGACCAGCGTAGAGGCCTTGACCACCCAGGCCACTGCTAGGTGGGCTTTCCTGAGGGAGAGTTCAGATTTTTGTCCTCTGCCCTTAGATTTTCTGCCGCATCCCCAAGGGATAAGGTGAAGGTGATGAAAGGGCCACAATAGGATCATCGATGGAAGGTAAAGACAGTGACTCCGCTAAGGAGGGGCCCACATTGTAAAGCTTTTTGTCGCTAAAACTGGGCATCGGAAGAACCCCAGGCTGTAGCCACTGGTTCTGGACCACATTCACGAACAAATCAGAGATTGGAATGTAGTCCTGTTCAGCTACAGGTGCAGTAAATAGGCCTGGTTCTGGACCCTGTGGCGCCCTTTGAGGAAGAGCAGAATCTGTGCCAATCTGTGCTGTGGCCCGTGCCTTATGCAGCCATGGCTTGAATAATGCCAGAGGAAACAGGCCTGAGAAAGCAGGGGTGTGTGGCAAAAAGGCCTCATCATCATCATCTGAGAGGGCCAAATCCACTTGGTTCTCCTCCCCTAATAAAGATTCTGCAGTTCCGCCTGAGTAATAACGGGACTGTTGCACAGCCTGTGAAAAGCAGTCCTGCCCAGGAATCTGCTGGGAGGAAGATGGAATTCCCTCACTGCGCCCAGTAGAAGGTATATGTTGGCGTTGCCAAACAGCCTCAATACTTTTGGAAATTGCCTCAGAGATATAATCCTTTACTTTGTCAGGAATGTCTAGTTCCTCCTCCTCCTCATCATCATCCCTGGGGCGAAGGCCAGCTGCCGTAGGTGTATAAGTAGCCTCAGGGGGGGCCCTGACAGGGATGGTAGGCTCTTGCCACCTCAAAGGAGCAGAGCAGGCAAATTGGTCTTCAAAGGAATCAATGCTGGTGAAGTTGTGAGCTCAGCCGCTCCCTCTGCTGTGTAAGGAGCTAAATTAACACTGGAGACAGGGCGGGAAGAGACAGCCTCTGATTGGCTGTTAACTGACAGCTCTGAGGCTCGTAATTTTTCTGCTCTAGAAATTTGTTTTTCAAGTGCCCTGAGTCTCCTTTCCTCTAGCTTTTGCTCTGATTTAGAGCTGTGCGATTTAGAGGACTTCTCCCGAGACTGCCTGTTTTTTTCCTTGCCCCTACTAGCTCCATTATGAGCCTCAGGCACATTGTCAGAGCCTCTCAGCTGAGAGGAACTTTTTCGGGCCGCCATTTTGAGGGTTAAGTTAGTCGGCCGTTGACAGCTCAGTTTGCCTCTGAGGTAAAACAGGCAGATTACAGTAAGGGGCGAATCAGGGGCGGCAGCTCCGATTAATACAGGGTTGGCCAGCCAAGATAAATAAGCCGAACGGCTCTCTCCCTCGCAGCGCTTGCTCGGAATGTCGGGTGGTGTCTGAGACGGACTCAGGGGAACCTGCTCCGATGCAGTAGACTCGCTGAAATAAAAGCTGCAAGGCGGGAAAAGCGGTCTCTATGCGGGCAGCTGGGGCGGACCCAGGGGAGCAGGCTCCGGTGACAAAAGGCTAGCCGTGGGAATGGCAAGGCGATCGGCAAGGTAGATAACGAATGGAAAAAAACAAAAAATTCACAGCGGCTGGGCAGCGGCTGGGGCGGACCCAGGGTAGCCTGCCCCTGAATGCCAATGTCCAAGCTTGAGAAAAAGTCAATGGATGGCACTAGCTGTATAGTGGTCCTGAGGGCTGGAAAGGCAGCTCAAGCGAGATCTAGCGCCCGCTGGCGCGGGGTGCCAATTTCAAACCTGTGCAATGTCAAATGGACCGAATATCAGACTCTGGAGGTTGCTGGATAAATTTGAATAGGAAATGACTCTTCTGCCTAGAGGTAAACAGCCACTAAGCGAAGCGTCTCTCTCTGGTGAGGACTGAGTCGATAACTGGAATCAGTGACAGAGGCAACGCCAGAGAGAGGCAACGGGGCGTGGCTAAAAATTATGACTCAGTCTCCAGGCAGAAGGACAAAGTCACCACTCATTCCTGGACTATCCTGCAACCTCACTGGAGAATGTCCTATTTTTTCCCCTCCCTCCCTCCCTTTCTTTTTTCTTTCATCTATCTATCTATCTATCTATCTATCTATCTATCTATCTATCTATCTATCTATCTATCTATCTATCTATCTATCTATCTATCTATCTATCTATCTAATTTGTATAGCTGCCCATCTTACATAATGACTCTGGGCAGTATACATAATAAAACACAATACACCATTAAATTTAAGTTTTAGATTTAAATTAAAAGATAAAATCAAGATTAAAAATGAAAGACAAAATGGAAGAAAAGCATACGAAAGAGTACTTTCAATTAACTTATCATATAGTCATCTGGCAGGTTGCACTCGGTCCTGGAATCCCCAAGCTAGTTGGCAATGTCATGTTTTAAGGGCCTTCCAGAAGGCCAACGGGGCAGGGCAGCCTCTCCTAACTGGAACTGATGTTACACAGGGAGGGGGCCATAGCAGCAAAGTCTTTCCTCCTAGACCTAGATCCTTCCTGATGAAATTCCTTGGCTGATAGGATCCACAATATACCTCTCTTATTCCTTTTTTCTATTGGCTTTAAATGAAACTCTACTGCAGTGATGGCGAACCTTTTTTGGTTCGTGTGCCAAAAGGGGTGTGTGCACGCGCTAGCGTGCGCACACATGCCCACACCCATTCCCTCCCCCCCACGCATGCGCATAAACACCCACCCCCACGCAAAGGCTTAATCGAAGCCTGGGACGGTAAAAAACGATGAAACGGGCAAACCGGAAGTTCGGAAAACGCACTTCCGGTTTGTCCGTTGGGGTGTTTTTTGCACTCCGGGGCTTCAGGAAGCTTCCCTGAACCCTCCGGAGTGCTAAAAACAGCCCAATGGCAAACCGGAAGTGCGTTTTCCGAACTTCTGGTTTGCCCGTGGAGCTGACAGGGCAACGCCTCGCGTGCCCTCCGATATGGCTCCGCGTGCCACCTGTGGCACGCATGCCATAGGTTCACCATCACTGCTCTAGTGGATTGCTAAAACAAACCCAAATCTGGATTATTTTGCTAAATTTTTAGAATAAACAAACAAACAAACAAACAAAATTAAAAAAAACTCTTTGGAATGAAATCCATCTCCCACCACGATACACATGGCCCCCAATTTTCTGGTTTTAGAAGAACTGTGAAGACCTGGGTCTTTTGCCAGGCCTTTCGCTAGGGGGAGAGAGAGAGATCCCTTGCTTCACACCATCCAAGCTGTTTTTCTTCCTATCTTTAATCTCTTTTCTTTTATTGGTTTTACTGTAGTTTGTTTGTTCTGATTGCTGTGAGCTGCCCAGAATTGGGCGGCATACACCTTTAATAAGTTATTGTTTATTTATTTTAAGTAGTGAGAGGAATAGCTGAAATAGAATCTTAATTTGATTTTTCCTGACTCCTGCAAGTTAAAGTAGAAGATGGCAATCCCTTTCTATTCATGCTAAGGTAGGGCTTAGTTGCATTACATAACAGCATAATCAGCAAGACATCTACATGTACAAGATTATACAAGATTCCGAAATAAAAGACTGGCTCTTCCTTTTTCAGATTTCAGCCTTACACTTAAGGCCTGTTCAATCCGGTTTCAATTTGGACAGCGTGTAGTGAATTGATTTCTGCCCCAATTTACTATTAAAAACTGATTTAGAAGGTGGTTGACAAATCTAAACAGCTAGCAAATCTCTCTCTTCTCTCCACAATAAGCCAATGTATCCTGCATATTTAGTACAAATATGAAGAACAATATAGGAAATAAAAGCTGTCTAAATATCAAAACACTATAAAATGCACAAGAAGCAATACTGATACTACTAAAATACTATTTTAAAATAGCATAACTTTTGTCATCCAAAGCTCAGCTGCACAGGTACCTTTTAAGCATCGAACTAAAAAAATGAAATGAGAAGTTGGCTAGTTCTTATTTTCAGTACTGTGAATAAAAGATTCCCTTTTGCCCACCTTATGGTACTTTCAAAATTACGAAGTCTTTTGAAAGCTCATCTTGGATATTATCAAATGACAGACATTTGCTGAAACTTAAAAGCTCAAGCAGGAAGGATTTTATATGTCACTTATTTCTAGAGAGAAATTCATTTTATTTTAGCTGACATATTTCTCTCCTCAGGTATTATTTTACACATAAAGCCTACTGCAAATGGTGGCTGATTTTTATTTATCACCTTGAAAGTTCAATATTGGAAAGAGATAAAAAATACTGTAAACTAATAAATGCATATTTACTTAATATCAAAATTAAGTTCTTCAGCCAGTTTTCTCATACAATCAAAAACCTACCTCGCCCAAACACTAACCCCGTGATGGCGAACCTATGGCACACGTGCCACAGGTGGCACGCGGAGCCATATCTGCCAGCACGCGACCCGTTGCCCTAGCTCAGCCAGCTGATTTTCGGCTCGCGCTGAGGCTCTGGGAGGGCATTTTTGGCCTCTGGAGGGGTGGGGGAGTGTTTTCGCCCTCCCCAGGCTCCAAGCAAGCCTCTGGAGCCTGGGGCGGGCGAAAAACAGGCCTACTAGCCCCACCAGAAGTCGGGAAAAGGGCTGTTTCCGGCTCTGGAGGAGGGGGAGGCCGTTTTCGCCCTCTCCAGGTTCCGGAGAAGCCTCTGAAGCCTGGGGAGGGCAAAAAACGGGCCTACTGGGCCCGCCAGAAGTCAGGAAACACGCAGTTTCTGGCCTCCAGAGGGGCGGGGAAGCCGTTTTTTGCCCTACCCAGCCTCCAGGGAATCATCTGGAGCCTGGGTAAGGCGAAAAATGGGCCTACCGCAAGTTGGGAAACAGGGGAGTGGGGGGGTTGTGCGTGCATGTGCAGGGGGGGTGGGGCACATGGAGGGGCATTTAATTATGGGTGTGGGCACGTGTGTGTGCGCGCGCTTTTGGCACCTGAGGAAAAAAAGGTTCGCCATCACTGCACTAATCTAACCCTTTTCCATATTACCCCTCCGCTCACCCCAAATTTATTCCAACTACTGACTTAGTCCTCATATTATACCAAACAAGGGACATCACAGTGGTCACTAAACAAACAAAAGTTATGCATTTCAGCTGCACAATAGACCTAAATGGGATGTCAGCTGCAGTTTGCCAGCCCTTATAGAAAGATACATCACAAAAGGTGAACAAACTGAATAAAATAAAGTAAAATAATAAAAGTTGGTCAGAGATGTAATGCTTACAATGCACAGGATCCCTGTATGGCTTTGCAAAGCAAACAGTTCTTGAACCCAACTTGTTTTAAAATGAAGACTCTAAAGATAATGTAAAGAAAAAGATGGCTTTGTTTTTTAAAAAATGCAATTAAGCTGTTGAAGAAAAAAGTCTGTCCATCATTTTTTTAAACAATACATCCAGTTACAAATAATATTTATTTTTCTAAGATGTTCTGCAATGACTTTTTCTGTAGAGACAGGCATGTAATCGATGTAATTTTACAGATGCCTCATTTTCGTAAGTCTTTTAAAATGCAATTACTCCTTTCCCAGCTTGTCTTCTTTAGATATGAATGTATTTCTTGATATTTCACTTTTCATATTTTTGTGGGAGGCTGTGTGTGTGTATGTGCATATATAAATAGGTTTTGGTGCAAAACCTTTAGATTTTTTTCAACATTACTTTTCACATTTGAAATAGGTTGTTCTCACCATTCTAGAAATTTTTAAGATCGAAACTGATGGAATTATGAATTTTCCACACACCAGTGGTGGGTTGCTACTGGTTCTCACTGGTTCGGTGAACCGGTAGCGGCGGGAAGCTCCACCCACTCACCCGGACACCATCAAAAATGCTCTGTGCATGCGCAGAAGCGTTGCGCCCGTGCGCTCCCATTCCCAAACCAGTAGCAAAGCTAAGTGGAACCCACTACTGCCACACACCCATAGTTTTACATATCTTTAATTTGTAAAGCATAATTAAAAAGCACTTTGTGTGCAAAAATTATCTAGAAATTTAAAACTAAGCACTAATAAATTCATTCTTAGTACTTCAGCATAGGCTAAATCTGCTTACTTGGAAGTAAATCTCTTTGAATGTACATTATGCATAGGACTGCACCATTATGTTCAATGTAATATAGAAATCTTGTATAGCTATAAAATCCATCTACAACTTTTAAATGATTTGTTTTAGACCTAGGATTGGCAGTGTACATGGAAAACCAATTAGTTTAGAAAATTATTACCAGTATAAACCTGGAAGATATTGAAAACCTGCAATACTTCATTGAACATTTTTATGCAAAAAATAAAATAAAATCTTTCATGTACATGTTCAGCATTTTTTACAGATTTAAGAGCTATTTTAAAATTATTTCTATTGACATATTTCAATGTTGTTGCATACTACACTGTATGATGCTGCCTGATATCTGAAAGTGTGTATGCTTGTAGTCTTTTTAATTTCTTTCTCAGGATCAAGATTTGAGAATGGCAAACTATTTGATGCAAGGAACATTAATAGAACAGTCGTGAAGGGTCCCTTGATTATTTATTTCTAACATTTGTACATGAAAATAAAATGAAATTAAAATATAGCTTATGTTGTGAAAATATCCCTTTTATTTTATGACACAAAGAGAACAAACAGAGTTATGGAAATGAAACCCCAATCATGTGAATTGCATAAGCTATTCAGATAAAATTAATTAACAATGCTAAACACTTGAATAATTTTTCTACCAACTTTATATGGTGCCTACCAGACAGCATATGGTGTCTGGCTTGCTAATATTAATTATGCAGTCCATTATAACCTTAGATTGTCCAACTTTAGTAGTTCTAAGCTGATAGATTTTGCTTAACACAAATACATTTTTCGAGGGATTAAATAAACTTGCTGCTAGGGAAAAGGATGCATTATGTAATCACTTTGCCAAATAATAATAGCCTTTTGCATTAAAGAAAACGATTCAGGATAATAAATAATATCTTCTTGCAGCACAGACAGAAATAAAATCCACTGCTTTACGTTCAAGTTCAGAATTCAAAAGACAGGAAGCATAGTTACATGTGCTTTTATTAATGCAAGTTAAGCAGGCTTCTGATCAGACTCCCTAACATCACTCATAATTAAGCAGAATTTTAAGGTCGTTTTTTTGTTTCAAGTTTTTTATTTTGTTTTACATATATGTATCAATGCGTTAAAAGTGTGGCACCTGGGTGTCATACATTCTAATACAAATAAAACTAGTACAATTAATTATAGTTTTACATTCAACCAACTTATATACTGTATTTCTAATAACAATAATACACATTTATATTAAATGTCTGTCATTATTTAATTATTCCATGTTTTCTCTTATTACTTTTATTTTATTATGTAAACGTGTATACACTAATATCCCCCCTTTCTCTTATTTCTATCTCTTATTCTAACTTTTAATCATGTCGCCTTTTTATTAAAAGATGTTTTCTTTCTATTCTACCTAAATTCTAATCATGTCACCTACCTAAAAAGAAAGGAAAGAGAGAAAAAGAAAAGCAAATCAAAACAAGAAAGAGAAATCATCTATCCATTGTCTCTTGCCCGCTTCAGTATTTTAATTGCTATGCTTTTTTTGACTTGCTTCCCATATTCCTCTCTTGAATCTTTATCTCTGTCTGCATCTACTTCTTGGCTATTCAATCTAAGTATTTCTCCCATCTCTACCCTCTTCTACTGTCGAGGTCCCAAAATTTCTGCCCAGCCCTTATTTCTCTTTCAAAAGTATCATCCTGTATCTCCAATTCTCTTTTCAACTCTCTTAAAATATTTCCTCCCTGGTTTAATTCATCAATCACTGTTTTTTTCATTATTATCTCCTCCTTGTCTTCTTTTGTTCGCTGGTTCTTCGGTTCAATCTTTTCCTCCATTTCTTCTGTTGGCTCCTCCCTTTCCTGAGCATCTTGGTCATCATCCCTCGTATAGTATTTTCCATTTTTTCCATAGTCTCCTTAAATCCTTTCTCCATGATGTCCTTTGTGTTTTGAAAAAGCAACGCCATCTCCTTCAAAGTTCCACTCATTTCTTCCTTATAAAGCATCTTATTTTGTTTTAGGAAATCCAACTTTTGTCCAGTAGTCCAAGAACCATTTATTCAGTCCTAAAGTTGCCCTTCAAGGGGTTACACTAATCACAGTTCTTTGTATCCCATAAGTAAACAATCAGTTCTGTTTAAATAGTCCCAGAAGTTATCAAAAGTCTCTTTACATCCACTTTATAAATTCAATCTTCTAACATAACATTCAGGGGTCCCTTTAATTAAATAACTTCCTTGTATGAGTCTCCAGTAGTCATGGGGTAGTTAGGTATAATCCAATAGACATTTTCACAGTCCTTCATATAAGTATTCCCAGACTTGTATATTTTCCTTTCGTCAGCAGGTAGCACGCTCAACTTAAATTTCAATGTTACCACTAGTCAATCATTATTTTAGTTGTAGTTCAATTATAAAACTAGGATAAGTTTTTTAAGTAAATGATTCCAGCATTTTAAAATGCCTTCCCATTACCACATCTTCCCAGTTTAAGAGTCCAATTTTCTGTATATTTAAAATTTTATTATTTTTCATTCTTTGCATCTCTTCCTTCCGGTCTGGTATTTCCCTCAGAATGGTACGTTGTCTTACCTGAACGTCCATTCTCGTAGGTGTGGAGCTATCATCCAGGATGGGTTACGTCACGTCTCTCACCCAATCAGGACTGAGTCTTTTTTAAATATATTTCTGCCTCTGTCTTCAAGACCCGCTTTTTTGACGAAGACGAAGCACCGACTCACGTGGTCACCGCTGAATCTCCTTGGTCTAGTAAAACAAAATTCTTGTACCCCGCCCCGTTACCCCATCTAACATAATAAGAACAACTAAACAACCGAACAAGAAACTCATAACTACCTGCCACCCCGGAACCCCTACTGAACGGGAGGGTCTGGATGATAGCTCCACACCTACGAGAATGGACGTTCAGGTAAGACAACGTACCATTCTCCATAGTGGGTGGAGCTATCATCCAGGATGGGACAATGCCAAAGCCTGGTGTCCCGAGGGAGGGAAGTTACTGGGGTTCCCGGGAGTCGGGTGGCAGGACCCTTTGCAAGACCCTGCGGCCAAAGGCTGCGTCGGATGAGGCAAAGGAATCTATTTTATAGTGTCTAACGAAGGACGAAGCAGTGGCCCATGAGGCCGCTCTACAGATCTCCTCCATGGGTGCCTGAGTGGCCCAGGCCGCGGACGTGGCCGCGCTCCTAGTGGAGTGTGCTGTGATTCCCGATGGACAGGGTTTAGCCGACAGCTCGTAGGCCTTGGCAATTACCGCCCGAATCCATCGCCCTACCGTGGCTGAAGAAGCCTTGGTCCCCATGGAAGAAGGGAGGAAGGATACAAACAGGGCCTCCGACCTGCGCCACTCCTTAGAGCGTTTCAGGTAGATGCGGATGGCCCGGCGGACATCGAGGGAATGCCACTGGCGCTCCAGAGGTCGAGTGGGACGAGCGCAGAAGCTGGGCAGGACCAGTTCCTGAGCTCGATGGAACCAGGAATTAACTTTAGGTAGGAAGGTGGGGTCTAGTCTAAGGACCACCTTGTCTGGGAAGAAGACACAGAGGTCGGGTCGGGTTGACAAGGCGGCTATCTCCGATATCCTTCTAGCTGAGGTGATGGCCACTAGGAAGGCCACCTTTTGTGTTAGGAAATGCAGGGAGGTGGTTCGTAGGGGCTCGTAAGGAGCGCCTGTTAGAGAGTTAAGGACTAGTGTGAGATCCCAGGTAGGGAATCGGTGAACTACTGGGGGTCTATGGAGGGAAGTTCCCCTCAGAAATTGTTTGATGAGTGGGTGGTGTGAGAGGGATGGCAGGCTACCGCAGGCCAGAACGGAAGATAGGGCTGCCACCTGTCGTCTGAGGGTGGTAGTCGACAGTCCGTTGTCAAAGCCGTCTTTGAGGAACCCTAGCACGTGACCCACGGAGTTGAGTGTGGGGGAGCAGCCCGCTGATTGACACCAGGCACAGAAGGTGCGCCAGGAGGCTGAATAGATACGTTCCGTAGAGGGGCGCCTGGAGTCCAGGATGAGTTGAATAGCCCCTGCCGGTATACGTCGGTTGACTAGTGTGCTCCGCTCAACCTCCACACGGTCAATTGAAGCCATCGAGGTTCCGGATGGTTGATTTCCCCCTGGCTGAGTAGAGATCTGGTCACTGGCAGGTGCCATGGGGGGCAGACTGATAAGGTCAGAATGTCCGCAAACCAGGTTTGGCGAGGCCAGTGGGGAGCCAGGAGGAGAACCTCTGCCTTCTCTGTCATGATCTTGCGAAGGACCCGTGGGATCAGAGCCAGAGGAGGGAAGGCATATAGAAGACCCCGAGGCCACGGGGACCCGAGAGCGTCCGTTCCTTCCGCTTCCGGACACCGGAACCTGGTGAAGAATCTGTCCAGTTGAGAGTTTTCCTTTGTGGCGAATAGATCCACTAGAGGAACTCCGAACCGCAGTGATATCTGGCTGAAGACCTCTGGGCTGAGTTTCCATTCTGTCTGATCTATCAAGGAGCGGCTCAGCCAATCCGCTTGTGTGTTGGCTTCCCCGGAAATGTGCTCCGCCACTATGGAGAGAAGGTGTTCCTCTGCCCAAGTGCCCAGGGCCCAGGCTTCGTCCATGAGAGCCCGAGAATGGGTACCTCCCTGCCTGTTGACATGTGCCTTGGCCGTGGTGTTGTCCGTTAGGATCAGGATGTGACGGCCCTCGACCAGGGGTTTGAATTGGATGAGTGCTAGTCGGATGGCGTGCAATTCCAGGAGGCTGATGGGGAGGGCCGCCTCCTGCGGGGACCAGCGGCCCTGGGAGACCGCTGTGTCCATGTGAGCTCCCCATCCCGCTAGGCTGGCATCGGTGGTAAGTATCAGTCTGTGAGGCTCGAGGAACAGGCAGCCCTGGAGCAGTGAAGGCGACTTCCACCATAGGAGCGACCTGCAGACCGACTGTGGCACCAGGATTCTCGCCAGGGAGGAGCCCCTCCCGACCTTCTGAAAAGGTAAGAGTAACCATTGCAGGTCCCTGGAGTGAAGTCGGGTCCAGGGTACTATGTTGATGGCTGAAATCATTTTCCCCAGGAGAGTGGAGAGCTGGCGCAGAGGAGCCCTGCGGTGCCGCAGAACCGAGTTGACCAGATCGAGGATGCTATCCACCCGGTCCTGGGAGAGGAAAACTCTACACTGCAGGGAGTCGATGATAGCACCCAGGTGAATCAGAGAGGTACTGGGGGATAGCCTGCTTTTCTCCAGATTGATGGAGAAACCAAGGTGTCGGAAGGTGGAAAGAGTTACCTCGACATCCTTGACGGCTTGTTCAAGGGACGAGGCCAGGATAAGGATGTCGTTCAGATAGCAGTAGACTCTAACTGGGATGGTTCTGAGGTGGGCCGCCAAGGCCGCCACTACCTTAGTGAATACCCGGGGGGCGGATGATAAGCCAAAGGGAAGAGCTCTGTATTGATAGTGAACTCCTCCATAGCAGAATCTAAGGAATTGCTGGTGCTCAGGTAGGATAGGAATGTGTAGGTAGGCCTCAGTTAGGTCAATGGAAGCCAGGAGGTCACCCCTCCGAACGCACACCAGGATGGACTGGAGGGAGTGCATCTTGAACCGTCGGTATCTAATATAACGGTTCAGTCTCTTAAGGTCTAGAATGGCTCTCCACCCTCCCGAGGCTTTGGGAACTACAAATAAGATGGAGTAGAATCCCTGCCCAATTTGGTCCTCCGGCACCTGCTGTATGGCTCGAATTTCCAGCAGGTGCGAGATGGCGTTGCGCATGAGGACACGTTTGGAGTCTCTGTTAGAGACTGGGCTGCGGATAAAGGAGCTCGGGGGGGGGGGAGAGGAATTCTAGGGAGAGCCCAAATTTCAGGGTCTCCCTGACCCAGGCATCGGATGTGAGTTCCTCCCACCGGTCAGCGAAGAGAAGAAGCCGGCCGCCAATGGGAGGTACATCCGACGACTCACTTAGTGCGTCGGTACGGGCGCCCTCCCCCCCGAAAGGGCCGTCTAGCCTGCCTGCCCCTGAAGGATCTGTCCTGGGGGAACCGTGGGCGAGACCCGAACTGATTCCCGTACTGACCTTGTGGTCGTTGAGGATAGGAGGGAGGCGGATCGGGTTGTCTGAAGGGACGCCTGGTATAGGGACCTGGTCTGGAGGTACCTCTGCGTTGATGAGACGGGAGGACTTTCCTCTTGTCCTTGGTTTCTACCAAGATGGGGTCTAAGGATGAGCCGAACAGTTGAGAACCGTCGAAGGTCGACGTGGCCAGGCGCCACTTAAGTTTCACGTCCGCTTGCCAAGAGCGTAGCCAGTGAAGTCTTCTGGTAACGATCGAGGATCCCATAGCTCTAGATGCGAATCTAGCCGATTGTAACGTGGCATCTGCCGTATAGCGAGCTGCTGCTAGGAGCTTGTTAATGTCCCGATGTGCTCGCGTTTCAGATTGGGGCAGGCGATTCTGTAGATCCCGGAGCCATACCAGCGATGTGCGGGAGAAGAAGGAAGCTGATGTAGAGGCTCGCACGGCCCAGGCTGCTGCCAGGTAGGTGCGTTGGAGCGACAGCTCCGTCTTTTTATCTTCCGGACGTAGGAGGTCCGCTGAATCCGCTGGTAGAGTGGGTACTGCGAAGTGTGCCAGTACTGGGGCGTCCACTGGAGGTACCTGGAGAGCTGGGACAATGTCTGAACCAATGTTAAAGTAGCGTCTGTCTAAGGCCGAGGGAGCGGCACCCGTGACAGGGGATGACCACTGTGACCGTACGGCATGTACAAAGTACGGGGGACAGGGGACCACTTGGGCCTCTGGAGCTTGCTTGGAGAATAGAGGGTCAATTTGGGAAGTATCTGCCGCGTCTGGAGATTCGGCAGGGCCCCATTTGGAGGCGTTACGCGCCTTGAATAGTAGAGATTTAAACAGGCTGGGATGAAATAGCCCCGATGTGGGAGGGGGGTCAGGCGCCATGCCTTCGTCCTCGGACAGTTCTAGGTCTGGGCCTGTTCCCTCACCCGCTGCCTCCCCCTGGGGGTTAGCCTGTGGTTGGTTCCCCTGGGACCCCGAATACCACTCGTACTCATCCTGGTCAGCCTGGTGAGTTAGATTGTCGAAGTTGGATTGACCCTCCCCTTGTTCTGCTTGACCAGAATACTGTATTTGGTGCAGGCACTCTGAAACGCTGTGTTTGAATGCTGCCTGAAATATTGCCTGTAATGCAGGGGCCTGCAGGCAAGCTGGGGTATCTGGGCGGAGCCCCGCTGCAGTAGGGGTGAAGGTGGCTGAAGGCCTAGTAGCCGCTTTAATAGAGCCTACCTCCCTGATCTGTGGGACAGCTCCCTGTTCCCAGATGTCTGAGTCTGCGAGGGGTAGATCCCTTTCATCTAAGGACGATGTATCCCCCAAATCCTCTGACCTGGGAGGCCCGTGAGGAATGGCCGGATTAGAGGGGGCTGGATTACTCCTAGCTGCCTTGTTGCAGATCTTGTTCAAGGCTCTGTCCCTGCGGGACTCATGTCTAGTAGGAGCCTTGGCCTTCACTTTCTGTTCCCTGCCTCTGCCCTTCTTAGGCTCCTGTCGTTTAGGGCTGCTTGAGGTCTGGTCTTCCCTGCTCTGAGGAGGGAGGGCAATCTCCGGAGGTGCATCGGCCTCCTCAACTTCCCCTTGTCTCTTATTTGCAGTTGCCATGTTAAATGGGTAGCCGATGGTACCTGGGGAGTGAGAATGGAGAAATGTGAGCTCCTCCCCTTTTGGCGGGAAATGCACAGGCCGGTGAAATGGCGGCCGCGGAGGTCTTAGGCCTTTAACGGCCGGTCTGTCTTGCTGCACGTTGGCCTTAATTAAATGCCTCCGGGAAAGGAATCGCCGAAATCCGGTGTATTTCGCCCTTATCTGCCGGCAAATGTGGCTCCTGTAGCCGCTGCTGTTTGCGGCGGCCATTTTGGGGACTGTGCATGCGCAGGGAGACCCCCTCCTCCCGTAATGGCGGCAAATTTAAATTGGGGCCATGCCGGCTTCTAGGCTCGTATCGGGAGGATCGGCTAGTCGGCAGCGGGCGGGAGACGCCCGATCGCTGCCCTGGGAGTCGGCTCTTGATAAGGAATGGAGACTCCCTGGCTGCGGCGGCTCAGATTAGTTGTCCCAGTTGCCTGGGTCGGAGGCGGGAACGCGACTCAACCGCCTCGCAGCGAGCCCGTACGCTGCATGGGGAGGCGATGGCAACCGGGTTAGAGCCGCGCTGACCGCTTGCTTACTGGGCTGCTTTGGGAGCGGTCGCCAGCCTGCGGCGGGAGCGAGGCCCCCTAGTGCCGCTGCCTCTGAGCCTTCGTGATCTCTTGGGAATAGGAAGGGGGGGTTAATACTTACGATTGCCAGGAATGAAGAAATCGTTAATCCTCACTCCCAGTGCTGTAGCTATCTCTAGGATGGGTGACCACACGTCCTCTTAGGGTGCAGACTGAGTCGAAAAAGCGGGTCTTGAAGACAGAGGCAGAAATATATTTAAAAAAGACTCAGTCCTGATTGGGTGAGAGACGTGACGTAACCCATCCTGGATGATAGCTCCACCCACTATGGAGAATGCTTAGTCGCCACTTTAACAATAATTCTGAGCAAATAGTTCTAAATTATTCCTTGGGGTTAGGTTTTAAGCGAAAAAGAATCCTCTCCCCCCCCCCCCCGTTCCAGTCACTGTTCACCTACTTCACTCCAGCACATCTTAGTTGTTCCTCAGTTGTCCCAGCTTTGTGGCAGCCATCTTTAGGCTGGTGTCTCAAGATACACCCACGTAACACGCATACTCCGCCAGCTGCACTGGTTGCCCATTGGTCTCCAGGTGCAATTCAAGGTGTTGATTATCATCTTTAAAGCCCTACATGGCTTAGGACCAGGTTACCTCCGGGACCGCATCCTACCTCATACCTGCCTTCGACCGGTCAGGTCTCACAGAGTGGGTCTTCTCCAGGTCCCGTCAACCAAACAATGTCGGCTGGCGGGGCCTAGGGGGTGGGTCTTCTCTGTGGAGGCCCCTGTTCTCTGGAACCAACTACCCCCAAAGATCCGAATCATCCCCACCTTGCTGGCCTTCCGAAAATCTGTTAAGACATGGCTCTTCCTGCAGGCGGGGTTTTGAGACAATTTCACAACTTAGGTCTCCCCCACGTATGTATGGTTTTGTATGTTTTTTTAAAATTCTTTTTAAACTGTTATTAAATTATTTTATTGTTTAGTTGTTCTTTAAATGTTGTACGCCGCCCTGAGTCCCCAGGGAGTAGGGCGGCATATAAGAACACTAAAATAAATAAATAAATAAATATATGGGCAGTCCAGGATTTTCCCGCCCTCGAGGGAACAAGATTCAACATGGCATCCATGTTGAATCCTGCTCCCTCGAGGGCGGGAAAATCCGGCTCTTCGAGGGCCATTTTTAGTAATTGTAGAAGGCAGTCGAACGCAGCTGGGTACTGCTGCTCTCACTCTCTAAAAGAAATAATTAGAGGCAATCCGGTCAAGCACCCAGCCTCACGAATGGGGAACAGAGAATTGGCTTGAGGGGGGGGGGGTGGAATCCGGGAATAGCTCACTCACCACCACTTTACCTGTGACTGCAGCCGATGGCGCGGATCGCACAATTTCAGGCCAGGCACCTCAGAGCTAGGCTCGTGGAAGGCGCTCACTGCGAAGCCACTGCTCCCAAACACAGGAGACTCGATGCAGCGCGGCTGAGAGCGTAGTGGGTCAGCATGCCGGATCAAATACCCAGTCGCTGCCCAATCTGCTGTCCCCAACAGTCAGATTGCCACCACGCATCCTTCGGCGGGCTCGGGCAAATGCCCTTCACACAACCGCAATAAACTCACCGCTACACGGCCTTCAATGGGCTCGGACTGAAGCCCTTCACGCTGGGAGCAATTAAAGATTGAAAAAATACCATCACACAGCCTTCGGCGGGTTTGGGCGATAGCTCTTCACGCCGGCACAGCTTGAATTTAAATTCACCACTGCGGCTCCTGTTGATGCTAGTAGACCGAATTCTTCTGTTTTTGATTGATTTTTGCTGAATTAGAATCTAAAGCTTTTAGAAAGTATAGTAACCAGGAATGTGAACTCACAAATTCACGTCTAGTCCTGAGATTGGGCGTTTACTTACCGTTGATACGCCCGTTCTCGTTGGTTGAAGCCAGCATTCAGTGAGGGTTGTCCACAGCCAATCACATCAAGGGCTGAGTCTGTCAATCAAAAACTGAGCCTCTGTCCTCCTCCTCCTTGGATATTGGCCCAGTTTAGACGAAGCTGAAAGACAGACTTGACGTGGAAAGGAACAGTGTTAACCGAACAAAAAACAATACACTGCACCAATAGGAGAGTAAGTCACACCTCAGACTGCGGAATTAAGTAACAAAAAAAAAAACTGGATTTATTAATACAACAAGTAGTAGAGCAAAAAACAGTGTAGAACGTATTCAATAAGAACCAAAGAACATAAGGGAGGGTCTGAATGCTGGCTTCAACCAACGAGAACGGGCGTATCAACGGTAAGTAAACGCCCATTCTCCATTGGAGGTTGAAGCCAGCATTCAGTGAGGGACATACCCAAGCTACGAGTCCCGAGGGAGGGCAACTAAAGCAACCACTCCTCCCCAGTGTCTACTAGGACAGAGGCAAAGCAACCTGTTGAAGCACTCGCCTGCCGAAGGCTGCCTCTGTAGAAGCATAAGAATCAATTTTATAGTGGCGTATGAACTGAGTAGGGGAAACCCAAGTAGCAGCCCTACACACTTCCTCAAGTGAAGCCCGAGTCTTCCATGCAGCCGACGTAGCGGCGCTGCGGGTGGAATGGGCCGTGATAGTCTCTGGTACCGGCTTTCCAGCTGAGGTATAAGCTCTAGTGATTGTGGCTCTGATCCACCTCCCTATGGTAGGGGATGAAACCTTGAGCCCCATGGAACGGGGAAGGAAGGCAACAAACAAGGCCTCTGATTTACGAAAGGCCGAAGTACGGTTGATATAAGCCTTCAAGGCACGCCTCACGTCCAGAGTATGCCACTGACGCTCTCTAGGATGACGTGGGTGGGCACAGAAGGACGGGAGAATGATTTCCTGGGAACGGTGAAATAAGGAATTTACTTTGGGAAGGAAGGAAGGGTCTAGGCGGAGGACCACTCTGTCTGGATGGAAAAGACAAAGGTCCTGCCGAATAGAGAGAGCTGAGAGCTCGGAGATACGTCTGGCTGATGTTATAGCCACAAGGAAAGCTACCTTGTAAGACAGGAGGCTAAGGGGCGCCTCTCTTAAAGGTTCAAAGGGGGGACCGGTTAGGGCCTCCAGGACCAGGGGTAGGTCCCAGGTGGGAAAACAGTGCACGACTGGCGGGCAGATGTTGGAGGCTCCTTTAAGGAACCTATGCACCGTGGGCACATGTGCCAGAGAGGGGCAATTTGGGCAGGAGAGAATGGTGGAAAGTGCGGCCAGTTGGCGTCTAAGGGTGTTAGGGGCCAACCCCAAATTTAGTCCTTTCTTGAGGAAACGGAGTAGGAGAGGAATGGGCACATAAAGAGGAGAGATACCCTCCAGTCTGCACCACTCACAGAAAGCCTTCCAGGTATTCTGATACACTCTGTTAGTGGAAGGACGCCTGGAGGCCAAGATGACTTCGATGGTGTCCAGATCATAATGTTGTCGTTTTAAGACCTCCCGCTCAACCGCCATGCGGTCAAGCGTAACCACTGAGGGTCCGGGTAAACCACTTCCCCCTATTGGAGCAGATCCGGAAGGGGGGGCAGTCTCCACGGGTGACCGCGGGAGAGGAAAAGGAGGTCCCCGAACCAAACACTGCATGGCCAGTGAGGGGCAATTAGAATCACCTCCGCAGAATGTTTTAATATTTTCTGGATGACCCTGGAGAGCAGAGGGAGGGGGGGAAGGCATACAGGAGTCCCTGGGGCCAAGGTGAGCGCAGGGCGTCGACTGCTTCTGCGCCTTCCGTCGGGAAGCGAGAGTAGAACCGGCTGAGCTGTGCATTCTGTGGGGTAGCAAACAGATCAATTAAAGGTAAACCAAATCTATGAACAATATCCTGAAACACCCCTGGATGTAGTTGCCATTCGGTCTGATCTAAATCCCGACGGCTGAGCCAATCAGCCTGCTTGTTGGCTTCCCCTGAAATATATTCCTCTGAAAGGGAAATAAGGTGTTTCTCTGCCCACAGACCCAGGGACAAGGCCTCCTCAAGCAGGGCCGCTGAACGTGTTCCCCCTTGCCTATTAACATGTGCTTTGGCCGTGACATTGTCGGTGAGGACCAACACATGAGAACCTTCTATTCTAGTCTTAAAGCTCTTTAACGCTAAACGGATAGTGCGAAGTTCTAGTAGGTTAATGGGGCATTTGGATTCCTCCCTAGACCAGGTACCCTGGGCCAGTTGGCCCTGAATGTGTGCCCCCCAGCCTGAGAGGCTGGCATCTGTGGTTACTGTAATTCTATCTGGTAGGAGGAAGGAAGAGCGAAGGCTGAGGATGTCCACCAGACTAGGGATTGTCTAACATGAGAGGGCAAACGAACCCAAACTGCAGGGGGGGACTGACCCGGGGGAATAAGGGGAAGTAAGAACCACTGCAATCTACGGGAGTGCAACCGTGCCCAGGGCACGATATCGATGCACGATATCATTTTTCCCAGTAGTGTGGCCAACAGGACTAGAGAAACTGATGGACAGCGGTTGATATTACCTATGATGACCCTAATGCTGCCCTGTCGCTCGGGGGATAGGAAAACCTTGCACTGCTGGGAATCTATAATTGAGCCCAAATGGAGAATTGAGGTACTAGGAACCAGACAGCTCTTACGGTGGTTTACCGAGAAGCCATGTCGTTGGAGCTCGTCCAGCACTACTTGCACATGACGCTCTGCCAAGGACCTGGAAGAAGCCTGAAGCAGAATATCGTCCAGGTAGCACTGGACCCGAACTCCTAAGGAACGAAGGTGAGCCTCCAATGCCGCCAAGATCTTTGTAAAGACTCGGGGGGCTGAAGAGAGGCCAAACGGGAGTGCTCGATACTGGAAGTGTCTTCCAGCAAGGCAGAAACGGAGAAACTTCCTGTCTGTAGGTGCTATGGGGATGTGGAGATATGTTTCGGATAGGTCCAAGGAGACCAGATAGTCACCCCTATGGATACCCCTGAGGATGGAACGTAGGGATTGCATTTTGAATTTGCGATATTTAACAAACTGGTTTAACCTTTTGAGATCCAGTATAGGTCGCCAATCCCCGGAGGGTTTAGGGACCAGAAAAAGTATTGAGTATACTCCTGCTCCCCTTTGTTCCCTAGGGACCGGTTCAATGGCCCTAATCTCCAGGAGATGGTGGATGGCCTGTTCCATTAACCGGCGCTTTACTGGAACTCCAGAAACATGACAGGGTATAAAACTTGGAGTGGGCCGTGACCAAAATTCCAATGATAACCCAAAACGGATAGTCTGTCTAACCCAGACGTCCTGAGTGGTCAATTCCCAGGTATCCGCAAACCTGGCTAGTCTACCTCCAATTGGGAAATCCTGAGATAAATTATTTGCCTCGTCTGGAAAACTTGTTACCCCATCCCCTATAGGGACGTTTGTAAGATCTGCCCCTGGCCGCTCTATCCTGGTAAAAGGACCTTTGGCCATACTGACCTGGGGTTCGGGGCAGATTGGAACCCTGGTCAGCCGATCGAAA
Organism: Diadophis punctatus similis; assembly: GCA_023053685.1. Lineage (NCBI taxonomy): Eukaryota > Metazoa > Chordata > Lepidosauria > Squamata > Dipsadidae > Diadophis > Diadophis punctatus. Next base: position 10,762,373 of record JALIGW010000005.1, read on the forward strand.
GGGCCGTCTAGGATATGGGTTATGACGGAAAGAACCTTTTTTGTTATAAGTTGGAAGGACCTTCCTACGATCCTTAGACTCCACCAGTAACGGGTCTAAAACCTCCCCAAAAAGGGATTGACCCGCAATCGGCTTAGATGCCAGGCGCCATTTTTGGCAAGCATCGGCAGTCCAGTTCTTGAGCCAGTTCACCCTGCGACCTGCGGTGGCAGCCGCAATGGATTTTGAAGAAAAGCGTGCTGCCCTGAGTGTAGCATCAGCAGTAAATTGAGTTGCAGCTATGACTTTATTGAGGTCTTGATGAATGCGAAGTTCTGATGAGGGGATCCACTCCTGGAGCTGGCGCAGCCACAAGAGAGACGATCTGGCAAAGAAGGATGCAGAGCAGGAAGCGCGAACCGCCCAGGCCGAGGCATGGTGGGACTTTAGCAGGAGTTGTTCTAGTCGACGATCATCCGGTTTCAGGAGCTCCTCAGCTTCCCCCGGTATGGGATTTGGAAAGTGGAGCGCAGCTACCGGAACATCCACCGATGGAGGGGAGAGTAGACCCGTCAGTTCAGCCGCCGTATTAAAGAATCTCTTGTCCTGCGCGGAAGGCATTGGTCCTGAGGTTGGAGCCACGAACTGTCGCTGCACGTTGTCCAGGAATATCTTGGGCGCTGGAATAACATCCAGCTCTGTCACCTGTTCTTCAAAAACCGGAACTTTGGATGAAGAAGTCGCAGCATCTGTTGTTACTGGAGCAGAGGCCAGGCCTGCTACATTCCTGGCCTTATGTAGTAACGACTTGAATAAGGCAGGTGGGAATAAGCCCACTGAAGTGGGTTGTTCTGGAGCGAGGCCTTCATCCTCTGATAGTGCTGTGGGATCACACTCACCCTCTTCCAGGGTGGCAGGTCTGATATCCTCACTGGAATCATCAGATGAGTCTTCAGCAATGGCTGCCCCCCTGAGGGACTGAGAATGTGCATGACTAGAAGGCCTAGATGAAATGGCCTGGGCAGAGGCCTGTATTTGCTGGAATCCAGCTAGGCACTGTTGCACTGTTGCTGCCATGACCATCTGCCAGCTTGGCTGATCAGGCTGATGTGAAGGGCCTGCCTGAGAAGTCAGGGAGCTGGAGGCCACACTAGCAGGGGGCCTAGCCGCCTGTGTCCAGTCTATGGTGGGAGCAGAGGCCACAGGGATATCTGGTCCAAATGCAGTAGCAATCTCCTGGGGATTTCCCTGGGCAGAGGAGACCAGGCCTCCTTCCCCCCAGACATTGGGGTCTAAGAGCGTAGGAGCTGGGGCATCCAGATTGTGGACCTGGGCCTGGATCACTACCTGGTGTTTTGGAGGTGCCATGGCCTCCTCTTGCTGATCCGCCCTGTCCACTATGCGCTGTAGCGCCCGATCACGCCTCCTCTCGTCGCGTTCTGCAGCCTTAGACCCTTGGGTCGATTTAGGCTGCTTGGCTTCTATCGGGGCAGGAGTAATCTCCTCCCCAGAATCGGGCCCTTTCTGCGTTCTTGCTGGCCTCTTCGGCTTCGCCGGAGCCTTCCCAGCCTCAGGCATCGTGAATCAGCTAAAAATAGCGAGTTGCGCGCGCCGCTAGATGGCGCTGCGCTCCCAAGATGGCGACCGGCTCAGGAGGCGAAAGGGCGGGAAAAACAGCCAAATTTGAAAAGATCGGCCGGCGCTGAACTTAAAAGCCGCGCCGCCGAGTCTCCAGGCTAAAAGAAGCCGGCCGCAAGATCGGCCTTACCAGAAATACAATCTGTGAGTCTTGAATTCTCCCCTGTATCTGTGCTCCTTAGGAGCTTTGGTAAGGGAGTGTCCCTCCAGCCTCATCGGAGTGCAAGCACCGGCCGATGGCAAACAACGCTCCCCTCAGGGCTTGCAAGCCCTTTCCCCAGACAATGAGCAGAGGGGGAAGAGGGGGGGCAGCTGGAATCGAGGCGTTTAACAGCCACAAGTGGCGATTTGTTAATGCCTGGGGACGGGAGAAGGAAACAGTTTCCTAACTGTTGTTATTTTTCCTTTCTTAACTAAGTCAATCCTCATGCATTTTTCTTTCTTTCTTTTTTTTTTTTTTAAACTTACAGTTGAAGCAAGCAGTCAGAGAGGTGTAAATCCACGTCTAGCCTTTTTGAAGGGCTGAGTCTAAACTGGGCCAATATCCAAGGAGGAGGAGGACAGAGGCTCAGTTTTTGATTGACAGACTCAGCCCTTGATGTGATTGGCTGTGGACAACCCTCACTGAATGCTGGCTTCAACCTCCAATGGAGAACGACTGAGTCTAAAAGCAGGGAGTACGACTGGAGGAGGCATGTCGTTAAGCTTGCAGACTCAGTCCAATGAGAGGACAGACGGAGTTATCCTATTCCTGGATGCTATCTCCACTCACCAAGGAGAATTTAGAAACCAGAGAAATTCAGGAACTGTTCCTCTATTTAGATCAGTTACTTTCGATCACTCTAGTCTCCTTTGCAAAGCTATTGCTGCAGGAACAAAAACTAGGGGAGACTTCCATATATACATATCACCCCTCAATTTGAGCTCTCAGAGCTATGATAAGATGAACCTCCGATAGTTGTACTGAAATGCAACTTTCATCCACAATTGCAATTTGCTGTAAAAAATATTCAGTGCTACTAAAAATGCTCTCTTAGAGCCTTCACTGTATAACTGAAAGATGACAAAACAAATGTATGAATGCAGTAGAAAAATATACTGAATTTACTACAGGGCTTTCTCAACCTAATGCCTTTCAAATGTGTTGGATTTCAATTCTCACCACCCTTAGTGAGAATTCTTGTCCAACCCACCTGAAGCTGCCAGATTTAGGAAGCTTATCCTACACGTTAGCTTCTGAGAGCTTGTAAATGGCTTGTTCCAGACCAACTTCCTCAAAACTATATTTAGCCCCTTAAAGTGATATCTTCTGCTACTAGAAACCTAGAATCAAGTCAAATTATGCAAAGTAAGCAGACAAAAATTTTAAAAGGTTGCAGAAAGTGTGGAAGACAAACAAACGTAAGTGAAATAATTGTGACATTTAAGAGACGTCAGTTTGCAGACAATACACAAAGTACTTATCAGAACTGGCAATGCCTTGGTTTACCAACATTTACTCAGATGACTGCATTTAGTTTCTGGATATTGAAACAGCTTTTATGTTTGACATTATATCACTTGAGGCATACATTTTTTTAAAAAAAACATGTTCACATCTGAAAGTCAGAATCCGTTTCACATTAAAAGATGAATTTAATCATTTATAGAACAGCTCTTTAGTTATGCAAATCTCTAGACTCCTACAAGTTAACTGAAACAAACGTACTTTTTGCTTGCTCAGCCGTCCTGTGAGACAATATAGAAAGAACCTGTTTGAATCAAAGGCAAATGTAGTACAGATTCTGAACTGCAAATTCCACTAGTGATGAAAACAAGGAATCAATCAACCAACCAACCAACCAACCAACCAATCTTCAATTTCTGACTCGGCATAATCCAAATCCAAGAAATTTGGATTAAGGACCTCTTGTGTTAAATGCACACTATTGTTCTTGACAAGAGAGTCAACCCATATTGTATTAGGCCTGAAATCATTTGTGATTCAATAGGGTAGTTAAAGCTGTAAAAAAACCCCGAAAAGCCTATTTTTACTGTCTCTTGAAAACTTTAAAGTTGTAATGTAAAGCACGTAACTTGCACAAATACATTATTTAACACAATGCCCAAACTGATATTGATATCACTTGCAAATATCAGGTCATGGAAATGGCTGGCCAAAATGACCTTCCAAACAGAAAAATACTTGACAATGGGTTTGACTAAATACCATAGGACAGCCGGAGCAACATTTGAGCAGCTGGATCTTGTGATCAAATATGTACGATTCCATCAAGGGCAATATCTTGAGAGAACATGCATGTGGAGCATCAGATAGAGAAAATATGGCACATTAAATTCAATGGTTAATATTCAATAATCAATTACATGCCTCAGCAAGGACTCTGTACTTACAAATGCTACTTGACAGAACCATATACCGTGACTCAGAGGAAAAAAATTCTCATTTTCTTCAGGCCCCAAATATATATGTAGTCACTGCTTAATGACTGTGTGATTCACTTAATGACCATGGTTTGCTTAATAACCACCGTAAAATGATTGTAAAATCAGGTCTGGTCACATGATGACTCACTTAATGACCAGAACTCTGATCCCAGGTGTGGTCATAAAGTCAAGGACTACTTGTAATAGGCATGTTATCTTTATAAGTGCAGAGCTAAGCATCAATAACAAGGAGGCTTAGCATTTACATTTTAAATAATTTATGCACTACCAGGACAGACATAACGTTTGAAGCTTGCAGATTCTCCTGAATGTCTTTTCATAACCTAAAATAAGATGGCTACATATTGGAAGGGCTTGACCTACTCATCTTGGCTGTTCTTTTTATTGTTATGTGGGCTGCTATTCATAACAATTGGAAAATACTGCCACCTTTGTTTTACAATAATTAATTTCCAGCTTTTCTATTTGAAAATATGCTGGTCAAGCATGTGAAGATTGTTGCAAGCAGAGTTGAGAAACTGATAAAATGACTGCATCACCTGCACACAAGAAAATGAGAATTGTTTTTGTGGTCCAGAGTCAACTAGAAACAATTCCACTTTGGTGAAGATTGTACAATGTCACTGAAGTAAAAAGTCAAATAGTAAGAAGGTCAGAATACAACTCTGCTTGACTCTGTTATGGGTGGAAATAGAGGCCATCAGACTGCACGACTCCAGTTTTATGAAGATGTAATAGTACTATTAAGACTTGTACACTTTTACTCATTCCTTCCCTGTAGGAAATCGTGTCAGTATCCACTGCACCCCCATTCATTCAAATTGTAAGATAGGCTGGGTGAACAGTTCACATCCTGCAGAAACGATTCAGGGCCCTTCGCGGCTTCTAAAACTGGATTTCCATATGCCTAGCCTTGGGATCTAACAAAGCATCCATGAGCACCAAAAGAGTGTTATGGGGCATTTCTCTTGGCACTTCTCACAGCTGATTTTTGGAATACTCCTTTAAATTAAAAAAAAACAATAAAAGGAAATCTGTACTTTATAAGACAAAATGCCAGCTTCATGTATCCTTTTTGTTTCCCACATGTACTACTGAGGTATTCTAGAAAACAAAAATGAAAGTCCGATGTTTTATTTGGAATAAGGACTAGATGGGTATTTTGAAACTGTCCTTGTCCACCAAAAGAGCTATTTTGAGACTGGCCATAGTATTTTCTGTGGCCCTGAAAAATTGGCCATCCTCTGGCTTAACTTGATTTTTCATTCATTATAGCTTATCAATTCCTAGTGGAATCAGTATTTAGTCTGCACCTCAGAGCTAACAAAAGCTAATAAAGCTAGGTGATATATCTAAGATAACTTCTCCTTATCTTCTAGTCTATCATACTTGTAAATATCAGAGTAACCGTTAAGAGCTAATGTCCTCCTCCTCACCAGATCATTTATATGACATGGTTTTTTCATAACTTCTATTAACTACACCCCCTTGGTTTGTAACATTATTTTCACACAAAGCAGATGGTAAGATCTAGATCACCTTTTTGCACTTCTGTTTCATATAGATTTCAGTGATCTTTGTACCTCTACCAATTCTTGATGAGAATATAAGTAGAATTAGAAACCCTCTACATAACCCATAGCCATCAGGCACAATATACCTGCTCAAATGAAATAACTGAATGGTATTAATGCATACTAGCAGTTGAGATAGCACTAAAAATGTTTGAAGAGTGTTGTTTTCACTTGGTTATAGGACAAACACTTTTTTCCAAGTAATGTAAAGTATAGGTAGTCCTCGACTTAGAACAGTTCATTTAGTGATTGTTTGAAGTTACATTATCATTGAAAAGAGTCACGGCCATTTTTCACACTTACAACTGTTGCAGCATCCCCATAGTCATGTGATCAAAATTTGGATGCTTGGCAACTGGCTCATATTTATGACAGTTGCAGTGTCCTGGGATGATGTGATCACCTTTTGTGACCATCCAACAAGCTAAGTCAATGGAAAAACCAGATTCACTTAACAACAACTGTATTACTAACTCAGCAGCTGCAGTGATTCACTTAACAACTGTGGCAAGAAAGGTTGTAAAATGGGGAAAAATTAACTGAACAATTGTCTCACTTAGCAACATAAATTCTGGGCTCAATTTGTGGTCTTAAGTCGAGGACTATCTGTGTAAAGGAGTGTCAGTAGCCAAATGGTTCAAGAAGAGTTACTATATAGGTGTTATTTTTACCCAAACCATCATAAAACATTATTACATGAGGGATTCTGATAAATGTAATAATCCACCATAAAACAGAATTTCATGCTTATTTCTGCCGTTATCCAATCTCAACATATGCCCTTTCACTCAATAAAAAGACAGTCTGACTATTCTACTTTACTTCAAACCACACATTCAGCAAGAATGAAAGATAATTGACTGAAGATCTTACAAGCAACGTTTGTGCTATGGAACGATTGCATTGTCTTACAGTATGGAACAAAGCTGCAGGGAATTGTCCCACGAGGCATTTGAGAACAAATGAGAATGATCACACTGTTTAATAGTTCATTAACACAAAGCAAGTAAATACTGGTAGGTACAATGAGAGAACTCAAATTCTGTTCCAGCATTGCAAATTGTCTAGTCCCACTGCAGTCTTCCAAAAAGAACTAAGTATATTTGCCAGATTTTTTAAAAAAGAATTCTTTATGATGATTGTTGAAAGGTACAAATATTTTTTTGGGTTAACTATCTACACTGTGTGCACAATTATTAGGCAAGTGAGTATTTTGACCATATCATCATTTTTATGCATATTTTCCACCTCCAAGCTGAATACACTTGAATGCTTAGTGGATATAAGCATATCAGGTGATGTGTATTTGTGTAATGAGGGAGGGTGTGCCTAAGGACATCAACACCCTATATCAAGGTGTGCATAATTAGGCAGCTTCTTTTCCTCAGGCCAAAGAAGACATTTAACTGAAAGTAAAAAATTATAAAAAGTACTTCAGAGGGATGCAGCACTCTTGAAATTGCTACGATATTGGGCCGTAATCACAGAACCATCAAATGTTTTGTTGCAAATAGTCAACAGGGTCACAAGCAACGTGTTGAGGAAAAAAGACGCCCATTAACTGCCAAAGATTTGAGAAGACTCAAACATGAAGCTACTAGGAACCCATTATCCCCCAGTGCTGTCATATTTCAGAACTGCAACCTACTGGAGTGCCCAGAAGTACAAGGTGTTCAGTGGTCAGAGACATGGCCAAGGTAAGGAAGGCTGAAACCCGACCACGTAAGTTGAAACGGCAAGACTGGGCCAAGAAATATCTGAAGACTGATTTTTCAAAGGTTTTATGGACTGATAAGATGAGAGTGACTCTTGACGGACCAGATGGATGGGCCTGTGGCTGGATCAGTAATGGGCACAGAGCTCCACTTCGACTCACATGCCAGCAAGGTGAAGGTGAGGTACTGGTATGGGCTGGTATTATTAATTTATTTATTTCTTGGTTCTTATATGCCGCCCTACTCCCGAGGGACTCAGGGCGGCGTACAGCAAAAATACAAGAACATGATTAATGAGCTAGTTATACTTTTTTGGGTTGAAGAATCAACCCCCAAGCCTACTGCCATTTTTTAGAAAACATTTTCTTCAAGCAGTGATACAGGAAAAAGTCTGCATCTTTCAAGAAGACCATGATTTTTATGCAGGACAATGCTCCACTGCATGCATCAAAGTATTCCACTGCGTGGCTAGCCTTAAAGATGAAGGCCTTAAAGATGAAAGAGTAATGACATGCCCACCTTACTCACCTGACCTAAATCCTTCTGAGAACTTGTGGGCCCTTCTTAAATGGGAGATTTACGGTGAAGGAAAATAGTACACCTCTCTGGACAGTGTCTGGGAGGCTGTGGTTGCTGCACAAAAACTTGATCGTTAACAGATCAAGAAACTGACAGACTCCATGAATGGAAGGCTTATGACTGTTAGTGAAAAGAAGGGTGGTGATATTGGTCACTGATTTTTTTTTTAACGTCAAAAATGTTTATTTGTACATTTTGAGTTGTTTATTATTCTCTCTTTAACAGATGCAAATAAATGAGATGGGCAAATTTTCGTTTTTCATTTAGTTACATAATAATTCTGCACACTAATAGTTGCCCAATAATTGTGCATACATAGATATTCTCCTAAGAAAGCCAAAACCTCACTTTAATTTTCTTCAATATTCAGGTTTGAGGTTTATTAACATTTTGGATTGACCGAAAGTACTGTAGTTGTTCAATAATAAAATTAATCCTCCAAAATACAACTTGCCTAATAATTGTGCACACAGTGTAGATCAGTGTTTCTCAACCTAGATCAGGTTGAGAAACCTTGGTCATTTTAAATTACATGGACTTCAACTGCCAGAATTATCTGAGGATTTCTGGGGGCTGAAGTCCACACATCAGAAGGTCAAAGTTAAGAAACTCTATTATAGATAAAGAGGGAAGAAAACACCTAAATTATGGAAACGTGGCATTTAATAGAAAAGGAGTGAATGCACTAAGCCTTAAACTATAGATGGAGAAAGTAGTGTTCCTATTATTATTAACATTATTATTATCATTATTATTATCATTATTATTATCATTATTATTATTATCATCATCATCATCATCATCATCATCTCTTTTATTCATTAAACATAAAATTCAGTCAACTGAACATTTAAAAATGTATCACTATTATTATTATTATTATTATTATTATTATTATTATTATTATTATTATTATTATTATTATTATTATTATTATTATTATTATTAACAACAACAGCAGCAGCAGCAGCAGCATTCATGGGACAACACAGTACCAAGGATCACGAAAAATAATTACATAGCTGACTGGGTTTTTTTTATTTTAGAAATTTGAGTTCCATTCACAAATGAATAATGAAGATGATGAATTAACAAGCCTCCCAGTTCACGAGTGACTATGAACTTTTCCACTGAAACTCAGTGTTATATATAGACTAGGTTACTACAGCTTATTTAAATTATCATGACCAAAGTACTGGTTTGACGTGATATGAAAATGTTAAGCAAAGTGAAATTCAATGAAGACAGTCTGAGAACATAACATTAGGAGCCCACAGAGAAGGCAAATTACACTCCCTTCCTCAACTTTTCTAACATTAGAAAAAAGACATACAGTATATGCCATTTGCTCTAATAGTACATTCCATTTCAGAGAAGTTGTAAGGATGACATCAAATATATTGGAATTAGAGGTAAAAGAATCCGTTATTCTGAACTCCTTCAGCAATCTGTAATAACTCATACAACCAAATTATGTATAAAATATACCACGTCAGGGGTGGATTCCACTTACCTTCCCTACTGGTTCGCATCGCGTTAGAAGTGCGCGTTTTGCCCCATCATGTCGCGCAAATGACCCTCTGCGCATACAGAGAGGGTTCTTTGCAAGCTGATTACATGGAGCGATGACCGGATAACCAGTTCGGGGGCGTGGCCAGGTGGCCATTGCTGCCGGTTCGGCGAGCGGGGGGAAATTTCCGCCACCGGTACGGGAGAATCGGTCCAAACTGGCAGCAACCCACCACTGCCACATGTGATGGCATAATATAAAATGTCACATAATGTAAATAATATATCTGAACAGCCCAGGCAGAATTTTCAAAATTACCTTATTTCACTTCAACCAAGGCTTTTCATAGTTCACAATTTAGCCCATAGTCTCCAAGAGCATTCATGAATATAGAGTAGTTTACAAAGCACAAAATGCACTAAACATGATGTAAAATTAGGGTTTGTTTTTTATTGTGCTTGTATTTGAATATTCCTATTCCAATAGCTGGTTTCTCAAAAATTAAAGAAGCTTTTTCAACATCAGCAAAATGTTTATCTTTCCTCTTTTAAGTTTTTAAAATACAGCAAATCGCTAACTGAGAGATCAAAAATCTAACTGCTCCTGTTTTATTCACCACATCTTGAAGGCATCTTACATTTTATTGAGGCCTTTGAAAGATTATTAGAAGGCTGCCATCCACTGTCTCATTCAAGTATTGCAACAAAGGTGCAAAATTGCCTCATCTGTTGTAAAATTGCTTCCTGTGCAACATAAAAACTGCTTCCAGGTTTACAAAATGCTAACCCTTCAAATGCCAAACACTTTTCACATGGGGGAACACAATGCAAAGAACCGTGAAACAGAGTATTTTGAGAAAGGATTCACATCAGAATTCAACATATGCATTTTTGACAAGTGAAAATTCTATAGGGACATGTCAAGAAAAAAAATATAATATTGAAATTCTAAAAGTGCCTGTGCTGCTGGATTAGATTCAATGGGTTTACTTGCTGCAATAGGAAAAATATCTCCAAATATGAGGCTCCATCTTAATGAACAGCTTTACAAGCTTATCTTATTTATTTGTTCCTTTAGCAAATACATCTTCAATTGCAGACATATACAAGAAAAAACAGCACACATCCAATATTTATAATTAAATTTAAAATTAAGTGAATAATAAAAAATATTTTCTGAACCCTTTGGCATGCAAAACGTTAAGGCAGAGAAAAAGTGACTATAACACATTTAAGAAATTGATGTAGTAAGAAATTGATGCACTTCAACAACACCTTTCAATAAAAACTCAGAGCATAGCTTATAATAATAATTCAACTTCAAATGAGTAAAATAGCAAAAATACGATTAAAACAAAAGTGTTCACCAGAACAGATGCAACTGTAATTGAAACCAGCGTATAGAATGAAATAAAGAGATTGTTTCTCCTATACTGAAATGATATCAAATCTGATCTATTTTCCTGGAAAAGAGAATCCATGTACCTCAGACAAAAAAGCCCCCTTTTTGTCACAAAAACTGTACTGGGGAGAGAACAAACATAGCAGAAGGCCTAGTGATGACCGCAAACTCTAATGGCAGTGTTTCCTTCCAATTGAATATTTCTGTATAAGATATTCAATGTAAGCACACATAGTGCCCAAAACTACAATCTGCAGTCACTATTTTGAAATCTCTCAGCTGCAAATCCTAGCAGCTAACTTCTTAATCAGGCAGTAGAAGAAAGCAAGACATACAGAAAAGCTTCAACATTTCATTTGCTAAGGATCCTTTTTGTTTTTCAACTTTCAGTTTGAAACAAGCAAGGCTCAGCTCATCGTAAAACAAAACATCCTCAGAATATTGTGAACACTCATCAAGCTTCCAGATCCTACCACTTGAGTGAATTAAGAGTTTTGTGTTATGCAAATGGCACACCTTTGGACTACAAATATTCTCACATTTTTGATGTGTCAGATGCAGGTCAGAAGTGACTTTTTTAAAGGAAAAAAAAAGCCTCCGCATTAAATGAGTCATAAAAAAGGGGACTTTTTTGATGGACATTCAAGGTGATATTGTGCTTAGGAGTCTGGATTAGACTCAAATTCAATTTTTCATTTGGCCATGGTGCTCAAAGAAAATAATCTCTGGCCCAAACTATCTCTGAGGATTATATGAAGGTAACGTCTTTGTGAGCAAGCTACCCATGAACTAAAATAAAACAAAAACTGAGCATGGAAACTTACTGGTTACAATATCTCCTTGAAGATGAAGAATCTGTGGAACAGGCATTGTGAGAATAACTGTATCAAAGCAGTCAGAAGAGCCTGTACTGGTGCCCACTTCCCATTTTCCATCTTTGAGGCAGATCTGAGTAACATGGTGATTGTAGAAGACATCTGCGTCTGTTAAGAAAGAAAGAAAAAGAGAAGCTAACAGATGCTACAATCCCCTTGGAGTTAGGTGGCTAATAAATTTAAATTAAATAACTACCGTATTTTTGGGAGTATAAGACGCACCTTTTTCCTCCCTAAAAGTGGCTGAAAATTTGGGTGCGTCTTATACTTCGAATGTAGCTTTTTTTCCAGCCCTAACTAGGTGCTAACAGACCTTCCCAGCTCTTACCTTGCAGGCTTTTTCATTGTTACTCTCTCCAAAGAATGTTTTTCCAGCCCTAAGTCTTTGCAGTTTTTTTTTTCATTGCTCTACTTGCTCCAAAGAAGTTGTTTTCTAGCCCTAACCAGGTGCTAACGATCTTCCCAGCTCTTACTGGCTTGCAGGCTCTTCCATTGTTATTCTCTCAGAAGAAGGTTTTTTTAAGTCCTAACCAGGAGATAAAATAATGTGCTGAAGCTGACCAGACTAAGGATGCTAGCCAGATGAATACCTGGTAGGCAAATTGTTTTCCCCTATTTTCCTCCCCAAAAACTAAGGTGCGTCTTATACTCCGAAAAATACGGTAAATAAAAAAAATTAAATGAATAAAATCAGCAATGCGGGAGAAAAAGGACAAAAGTCTGGGAGCTGAAACAACAGTCTAGGTAGTCCTCAACTAACAACCACAATTGAGCCCAAAATTTATGTTGTTAAGTGAGAAATTTGTTAACTGAGTTTTGCCCCATTTTACGACCTTTCTTGCCACAGTTGTTAAGGGAATCGTGGCAGTTGTTAAGTTAGATACACAGTTGTTAAGTGAATCTGGTTTCCCCATTGACTTTGCTTGCCAGAAGGTTGCAAAAGGGGATCACATGATTCCGGGACACTGCAACCGTCATAAATGTGAATCAGTTGTCAAGCATCCAGATGTAAATCATGTGACCACGGGGATGCTGCAACGGTCATAAGTGTGAATAATGGTTATAAGTCACTTTTTTTTCAGTGCCGTTGTAACTTTGAACGGTGACTAAATGAACTGTTGCCAGTCGAGGATTACCTGAACCTGATCATTGTAAAAACTGATTGTATTAACATATTTCGTCATTCATATAAACTTGAGGATGAATGTGAAGTTTCACTTTTTAATCACCTACACCCAAACAGGGGCGTCTGCAAGATTGGCTCTGTGTGCGTGTGTGTTGGAATTATAAATGCCAAGATGGAGGTTGCAATTATGATCAAAATTCCTCCTTTTTTATTTTAATATGTATTACACATGTGCCACATGTATTAAAAAGGGATGGGGTTTTGACCATTCTGTTACAACTTCCATTTTGACTTTTTAACACTGGCCCTGGCGGAAGCCCCCCTCCCCCCAAGCATTTTCAGTGAATTTTATTATTCAAAAACAGAAAAATCAACTATACATCTGAAGCTCACCTGCCTTATTTAAGTAATGTTTAGCAATGGATGAACTTCCTTGGGGTGTTACAAAGTTATCTACTCCTTCCTTCACCACCATTCCTTTTACTGGGACAGTCAATGGCTTCAGGACTCCATGAGACAACAAATCTTCATAAAAGCTAAAAGGAGAGTTAATCTGTTAACTAGTTAATCTGTTGACTGCTCTTGTACAGATATTATATTGGTTTAACTGGTTGATTTTTAAATTATTTTAAAACTTCTTTAGGATAGAAATTCAGAGTTATTGATGAGGGGTCTCCAAACTTGGCAACTTTAAGACTGGTGGACTTCAATTTCATGCTGCTGGGAATTCTGGGAGTTGAAGTTTACCGGTTTTAAAGTTGCCAAGTTTGGAGGCCCCTGTTTTGGATCATTGTTCCAACAATCTTTAATTATGGCTTATTTTTGAAATTTGCCCCTTAATTAAATTACATACACCAATTTGTACAACATCCTACAAGATGGGAGACATAGAGTGCAAAAAAGATCCTAGCCCCAACTATAACACTATGAGAGGCAGAATGAAATCCTTATATCTGTTGAAGTTGATTCAGATATCAAATGTTATCCAGATGAATACAAAAATAAAGTGATAAAGTAAAAGTGAATAAAGAAGAAATTATTACATATTTCAGGGCTAACTATTTTAAATGACCATATTTAATTCAAATTATGTTCCATTTTTATCATGGCCCTATCTCCCTTTGAGGTCTTGATAGCAAAATGCTGTGCCATTTTATAAGCTATCTACAGAAATTACAGCCTTGGAACCACTAAACCAGTGATGGCGAACCTTTTTTTCCTCGGGTGCCGAAAGCACATGCGTGAGTGCCCACACCCATAATTCAATGCCTGGGGAGGGTGAAAACAGCCTCCCCTGCCCCCCCGGAGGCCCTCTGGAGGCCAGAAACGGCCCATTTCCTGACTTCCGGTGGGCCCAGTAGGCCCGTTTTTTGCCCTCTCCAGGATCCAGAGGCTTCCCTGGAGCCTGGGGAGGGTGAAAATGCTCTCCCCTGCCCCCTGGAAGCCAAAAATGCCCTCCCAGAGCCTCCGTGCAAGCCAAAAATCAGCTGGCCGGCACGCACATGCATGCTGGAGCTGAGCTAGGGCAACAGCTCATGTGCCAACAAATATGTCTCCCTGTGCCACAGGTGGCACGTGTGCCATAGGTTCGCCATCACTGCTCTAGTATATCAGATCTCAAAACTGGGTGTAAGGTTTGAAGGTAATATCATAAAAATATTATTCCAGTTAATCTTAAGGCTTGTTTTATTTGCGGAGAGAAGAACATTTCATCTTGGGTGTAATGATTATGGGTCACTCATAAAATTGTTCTTATAAAAAAAAGAAGCCAATTTTTACTTTTGTAGCACAGATTATCTGCTGTCTAGTTGCTGATCTAACACATTTGTTTAGTGCAGTGATGGCGAACCTATGGCACGCGTGCCACAGGTGGCACGCGTAGCCATATCTGCTGGCACGCAAGCCGTTGCCCTAGCTCAGCTCCAGCATGCATCTGCACGCCGGCCAGCTGATTTTCGGCTGGCGCGGAGGCTTTGGGAAGGCATTTTAGGTTTCCAGAGGGCCCCGGGGGGGGCATTTTCATCCTCCCCAGGGAAGCCTCTGGAACATGGGGAGGGTGAAAAACAAGCCTACCGGGCCCACCAGAAGTCGGGAAACGGACAGTTTCTGGCCTCCAGAGGGCCTCTGTGGGGGAGGCCGTTTTTGCCCTCCCTAAGCATTGAATTATGGGTGTGGGCACTCGCACGTGCGTGATAGCGCGCATGCACGCGCTTTCGGCACCCGAGGGAAAAAAGGTTCACCATCACTGCTGTAGGTTTTTAAAAAGAGATTGGACAACCATTTGTCTGAAATGGTATAGGATTTTCTGCCTGAGCAGGGGGTTGGACTAGAATGTCTCCAAGGTCCCTTCCAACTCTGTTATATCCTCCTTTGAAATTATCCTCTTTTGAAATATTTGTACAGCCTTAGTAGGCAATTGCATTTACATGGGCATAGATAAGTATCTCCTGGCACCCAGAAATTCTCCACTTCAAATCACATAATGCAGATACTTAGAGTGATCAGCACACAGGGTTCATTATGAAAGGCGGATTTCATTTCTTCCTTTCACATAGCACTACGAAGACCTCAATCTAGAAAGGCTGACATTTGATTCCAAAAATGCACACAGCAGCATGTTTTCCAATACACTATCTAATTAGTATCCTGTTTTAGCTTTCATCTACAGAAATAATTTAATTTGCAAGCAACATTACTCCTTCCATTGGAGTTTTATGTCTGGAGATCTCAATGTAGTGACTTTTTCTAAAAGCAACGCTTCAGTGTTTTGGCTCAAGAGTCACAGAGGTTATGGTAAAGCTATAGTAGAAAAGAATTTGGCCTTTATCCCGTCCTCAGTATTGCTTCTAGAAGCAAGTTTAGTGATTAATTTAGAAAAATGGGTCTCAAAACTTGGCAACTTTAAGACTTCCACTCCCAGGATTTCCTAGTCAGCTTGACTGGCTAAGGAATTCTGGGAGTTGAAGTCCACATGTCCTAAAGTCGCCAAGTTAGGAGACTCCTGGTTTAGAATACTAAAGAAAATAAGTTCTGGAAGTTCTAGAATAATTTTAATTGGTTTTGTTCTAAATTAATGGATTACGTTTAGAGCAATGTATGAATCCAGGCACTGTGGCTTATTTGACAAACTATGGACTAGCAATTCAGCCTGGAGGTAACCTATATTCAATAAGCTTGAGAAGCTGTAAGGCAGGGGTATCAAACTCAAGGCCCGGGGGCCGGATCTGGCCCGTAGGGTGCTTAGATCTGGCCCATGGGGCCGCCCTGGAAACAGCAGAGGACTGGCCCTGTGGTACCTCTGCCAGCAAAAATGAGCACACACACACACACACACACACACACACACCCGAGCTCCATTTTCACTTGCAGAGGGTTGCAGGAGGCCTTCGCAGTCAAAAACAGAGCTCGGGAGCCTGTTTTCGCTGGCAGAGTGCTCAGGCAACCACAGACGCCCCCCAACACGAGTGACCTCAAACTGGTCATACCCACCCTGGCCACAGCCCCCCTGCCCCCCCCCGAGGTCAAACACAACCCTCAATGAACTAGAGTTTGACACCCCTGCTGTAAGGACTCCAAACTCTTCAACACAGAACAGTTTCACCAACTCTTGCCTTAGTAAGTGGCTATGGGCAACCAATTAAAGTTTATAAACCACCACTTTCAATTTTCCATAATGTCTGAAGTAACTACATTTTATGGGAAATCTAAAATAGGCACTACAGGTAGTCCTCAACTTGCAACCATTCATTTAGTGACTATTCAAATTTACGCTGAAAAATGTGACTGGAATTAGTGAAGACTTGCACAAAGATTCCCATGTTCCATCTTGCCAATGATTAGGGACATGGCCCCACATATTGTGTGCTTAGCCACAGTGTAATTATGGTTTGTTGAATAAACTATTTCTGGATGGATTCACATAATGGACTAAATCCAAGCTGAATGTGCAATGTCTGTACTTATCATATTTATGGATGTTAAATGTGTTTAGGATTACTAGCTCATCAGAAAAAAAAAGATATGCTGATCTACCACTGTGCTTTTTACAGTACTACAGGTTGATCAAAAATCAGCAGATGAGTTGTTTTCATAGTCTGGAGGGAGACACTGACACCAGGTAATGGACTGATTTCAGACCTACACATAAATAAGACTCAATCCCTAAATTCCTACCAATTTCAAAGAGTCTATTCCAACATTATTGAGTCCTTCCATGGAAGTGCAACTCAAGTTGAAACTATGGACAGTCCTTATTTAGCAACCACAATTGGGACCAACAACTCTGTTGCCAAGCAAAACACTTGCTAAATGAAAAATCATTGGATGGTCACTGGCAGTACAATTTTACTTCAACTTTCCTTTGCTTTTTACATTGTCAGAAGGCTATGACCACAAACTGCTGGGTAAGCCCAAATGGCAGGGAAGGTTTTTAAATGGAAGACTGCAGAGAAAAGCAACAAAGATGATATGAGGTGTGGAAGCTAAGTCATATGATGAACGATTGATGGAACTAGGTATGTCTACTCCTGTGATGGCGAACCTATGGCACGCATGCCAGAGGTAGCACGAAGTGCCCTCTCTGTGGGCACACGAGCCGTCGCTCCAGTTCAGTTCTGCCACACATGCACGTGCGCCTCCCACCAGCCAGCTGGTCTTCAGGTCTCTGCAGTGCATGCATGGAGGACGCATATGTGAGGGTGCATGCATGGGGCTGCATGCACAATGCATTTTGGGGGTTCGGGCGCGCGTGTGCTTTGGGCACTCAGTCCAGAAAAGGTTATCCATCACTGGTCTAGTCTAATGAAAAGAACGACTAGGGGTGATATGATAGCAGTCTTGCAGTACTTGAGGGGTTGTCACTGAGAAGAGGGGATTGACCTATTCTCCAAAGCACCTAAGAGCAGGATAAGAAGTAACAGATGGAGGATCATTAAAGAGAAATCCAATCTAAATTTGAGAAATCAAATTTCTCTAAGGAGAAATTTCCTGACAATGAGAACAATTAATCAGTGGAACTTCATTCTGGAAGTTGTTGGTGCTCCATCACTGGTGGTTTTCAAGAACAGGCTGGACAGTTATTTATCCAGAATTATACAGTATGTGGTCTCCTGCTTGAGTAGGAAGTTTGACTAGAAGACCTCCAACTCTATTATTCTATGTTCTCTCTTGTCTCAGAAGAAAGTTCAGTAAAAAGGTAAATCCTATCTTTTTCCCCATTCCCCGACCCTTTGCAATGCTCACTCTGGGTGCTAAGATAATAAGCAAGAAGAAAATTGATGCTTGCATTCACATTCATTGGAGAGAAAGGGACTAAAAATAAAAGAGAGTAAGCAGGCACACAATGGGAAATATACTGAAAGAAATGTGTTAGTGCCAGCTGTTTGTCTAGCTTTTTGGTCAGCTGCTTAAGTGTAAAACTGATTAGGGTCTGGTCAGTTTCAGGCAGCAGCAGCACAGTCAGATTCTAATCAATTGGCTACCTTTCTTTGACACTTTTAAGGGATCCCCTGTGCTATGGGGGAAAAAAGTAGCCCAGGAAGAGATCACTTGTTCAAGCAAAGTTTCGGAGAGAGGGGGGGGGGAAAGAAACTGGTCAGGCACAGGACAATGCATAATAACTGATTGTAATGGTGAACACATGGGAGGGAGGGAGGGAGGGAGGGAGGGAGGGAGGGAGGGAGGGAGAGAGAGAGAGAGAGAGAGAGAGAGAGAGAGAGAGAAAGTGATAAATGTAGACATTGGTCATAAAGTTACTTTTCCATCACTGTCATGAATAAGAACTGTTGATGTCCAAGACAATTTCTAAATGAAGACTACAGGTAGTCCTCGATTTAAGACTACAATTGAGATTTAAGTGAGACTTTATTTATTTATTTATTTATTTATTTATTTATTTATTTATTTATTTATTTATTTATTTGTGAGACTTATATACCGCCTCATAGTGCAAGCACTCTCTAAGCGGTTTACACCATTGCCCCATTTTACAACTTTTCTTGCCCCAGTTGTTAAGTGAATCACTGCAGTTAATAAGTTAGTAACCTGGTTGTTAAGTGAATCTGGCTTCTCCATTGACTTTGTTTGTTAGAAGGTCGCAAAAGGGGATCACATGACCTTGGGACACAGCAGTGGTCATAAGTATGAACCAGTTGCCAAGCGGCTGAATTTTGATCACATGACCATGGGGATACTACAAAGGTTGTAACTATGAAACATGGTCATAATTCATCTTTTCAGTGCTGTTGTAAACTTTGAAGGGTCACTAAATGAAATGTTGTAAGTCGAGGACTACCTGTACGTAATTGGTGATGTTGCAAACCTAACACAGCTCTTTATTGGAAGTAAAATTTTATTTATTAATTTTTATCCTGCCTTTATTATTTATACAAATAACTGAAGGCAGCGAACATAATTCAACACACCTTCCTCCTCCTATTAAATGAGGTTTGACAGCCTCTATCCAAATGAAACCAATAACTTCTGCCTCCAAGCATTTTATAAGATGCATTTCTACATCAAAATGATTTTGTGACAAAATCCAAAGCAAACCAATTGAGTTGCAAGACATTTTCACCATGTCCTCATTCATAAAACCGTGAGTGAAACCAAGTCAGTGCACAGACAGTTATCATTCTTACCGTGAACATTTGATGGGAAAAAAAAGTATTTGAATGCCAACTAACAGACTGATTGTCTGTAGAGATTCTCAGTCATCCAGGTCATGGTTGTCCCAAAGGTGATTTTTCAGGAGGCAACTGGACTTTCTTTCTTTTTCTTTGAAGACATTTCACTTCTCATCCAAGAAGCTTCTTCATCTCTGACTGGATGGTGGGGAATGGAAGGATGGAAAGGCACTATCCTGTCAGAACTGAAGCAGCTTCTTGGAGGATAAGCGAAACATCTTCAAAGAAAAAACAAGAAAGTCCAGTTGCCTCCTAAAAAAAACATCTTTGGGATAACAGACTGATTATGTACAACCAGCTCTCAAGTTAAACCCAAGTCCCACTGCCTCTATGGACAAGTCCATAGCAAGAATTATGAATCTATCATCCCTGTTGCTTTATTCTGCTTTCCCTCTCTATTTTTCAGCCTGGGCTTCATTCCTCGGATTACCTAGTGGTCTCCCCTCCACAGCGCAACCCTGCTCATTTTTGTTCAGGTCAGCTCAGGGCTGCCCTCCTTTTTGCCCAATACCATTTGCGCATCATTCCAGCCCCTGATCCCAAGTACGAACTACCACCTGTTGCTACAACAGCATCGACTCCCCCTCCCAACCCTTCCTTATTTTTCCAAGCCAAAGAGCTCCCCTTTCCCCCCCTTTCGCTCACCTCTCATGCGCCTTCGCATAGTCGGGCGTCCGCGTGATGTATTGGCCACCCAGATCGGCCGTGCATTTCGGATCGCGAGCGCTACGGTGCGTCGACATTCTTCCCCCTTGAAAGTCACGTGCGTGGAGACAAGAAAGCCGTTTAGCGCGCGCGCGCTGCCGCCAGTCGCCCAATCAGCTTCTCCGGAGGGGCAAACCTGAGCCTTAGTAACAGGGAAACACCCCCCGCCCAACACACCCGCACCCGCACCCCACCAATCCCCGCGCAGCACGGGTTGCACGCGGGCGCTCCGGAGCAAGCTCTGGGGCAATGACGCCGGTTGCAAATCTTAAACCACGAATCTATCACTGAGATTTGCATTGGCGGGGATGCGTATTTCGGGTTAGGGGACGATAACGTGCACCGAGTTACGGCTGTTAGCATCTCGGGAGTTTACCTTCTTGCTATTAAAAATCCCTTAGCAACAGATTAACCAGGCGATCCCTATTGGAATCCCACCCGAGTCTCGGAGGCTTTGCCTCGGGTGTTTTGGGCGGGAAAGCTCGCTCTTTGCAGGCTGATTGGGAAATGAGCTTCAGTATATATATAAAAAAAAAGGGGGGGGGAGGGTTGTCCTGACATTGAGCGTCAGGCGTGTACTTCGAAAGGGTTTCTTAGCTACGTATAGGATCGCGTTTCCTTTGAGAGCAATCCTGAAAAGGAGCCCGACAATCTTCTCGGTGCCAGATGAATTGCTGGCAAGACAGGGGAAAGGAAGCCTGGCTGTTTTGATTTCCCTCAGGCGCGGGTTTTGCCGCTAACCTTCCCGGATCCCCTCGATTGGCCGCCTTCGCCTTTTCCACACAGTAGAATCTGCGCCCAACTCACCTGCGCCCTGCGCCTTATCCCAAACCACGACGCGCAGGAGGCGCTGGGGAAACTCGGCGCGCAAAAGCGCAGCGCACAGGCTACCTGTCAGCCCAGCTCCTACGATCAGAATCCGCGCTGCCATGGCCGGACCGTCAGACAAAGGAGGCGGGCCGGCCCGGCCCACCAGATCCTCCTCCTTTTCCTGGAGTTTATGCAATTCAGAGGCGTTACCGACGGAGGGAGTGACTCCCAGCCCCTTTCCCCTCTTTAAGCCGCCGATCTTGCTCGCAGCGCCGCGAAGAAAGCGGCTTTGCGCCGCGGTTACCTCCGCCAAAAGTCTTGATTTAGCCCAATCACGCAGGAAAGGGCGAAATCCACTGGGGGAAAAAAGGGGGGAGGAAGGCTGAGGGGTCAACTTGACCTTGAAAAGCCCCCCCCGGGCTTTGTAAACCTTCCCAACTAAGGAACTTTGGGCGGCTGCGTTCCGTCTGGTAAACTTTTTAATTCTGGAATCTGGAAATCTACAGGAGGATTGAAATGGCTTGATCCGCATCTCCGCACGAGCTGTGCATGGGGCTGGACTAGAAGACCTCCAAGGTCCCTTCCAGCTCATTCTATTCTTTCTATTTCTATTCCTATATTTCTTGTTCTGTTCTGTTCTGTACTATCCCATCCCATCCTTTCTCAGTGGATTTTTATGCGGGGCGAGACTTAGATGGTTCTGATCATTCAGAGTTAGAATGTCTCCACCCATCTTTTAGTGGGTGGTGAACATATGGACGTGAGATATGGTGTCTGGGATGGTATATAGGGTATAAGTTTTCCTGCCTTGAGCAGGGGAGATGAATTGGAAGACTTCTGAGGTCCCTTCCGGTCCTTATGATTCTGTGTTCTATGTCTACTTTGGTGCTGAATCAGAAATGAGCAGCCTTTGCTCAGTTCCATCCAGTCACTCTGACTCTATGCCAAATTAAGGGATTACAGGGTTGTAAAAAGGAAGTTATTTTTTTCTAATGGAGGGAAGACCATTTGCACATTCCTGGGAGTAAATGTCTATGGAGGTAAATGTCTTCTGTCATCCAGGTCGTGGTTGTCCCAAAGGTGTTTTTTCAAAAGGCAACTGGATTTTATTTTTCCTTGAAGATGTTTCGTTTCTCATCCAAGAAGCTTCTTCAGTTCTGACTGAGTTGGGGTGTGTATGTGTGTGTGTTTAATTAAACCATGCCACTCTGGACTTGGTTTTTCTACCTTGGATGCTGCCGCCCGCAGGGGAACTGGAAGCAAATGAAGCTATCTGCCTTGCAGTATCTGGCAAAGGATGCAATTTCTGTACAGGTACATTGTACAGAATGTACAGGTACATACACAGATTACCTCATTTGTGGCAGTTGCTTGATATTGTCATTGTTGAAAGTGTAATAATTGGCACTGACTCTGCAATGCCTCAAAAATCACTCAACCTTCGCTCCTGTACCAAAGGTGCTTTTTCAAAAGGCAACTGGACTTTGTTTTTCTTCTCATCCAAGAAGCTTTTTCAGTTACGAACTGAACTTCAGAAGTGAAGAAGCTTCTTGGATGAGAAGTGAAACATCTTCAAGGAAAAACAGTCCAGTTGCCTTTTGAAAAAGCACCTTTGGGGCAACCATGACCCGAATGACTGAGAATCTCCATAGGCACTTTACTTCTGTAGGATCTATTTATTCTTTTCCTTTTCTTCTTTAATTTTTTTAAAATAATTTCAAAATTCAGTGGAAAAGCATCTTAAGGTACTTTGCAAGGCACTCTAAATTATAACTAAGCATGAAAAATGTACAAGTGGATTTATTTTTATAATGTAATGAACTGACTCTTGCTGTAACACAGTTTTATGTTTTACATGTAAAGTAAAACTTCTCTGACAGTTTAAGACATTTCATTAATTTTATTAGGAATATGAATTAGATTTAATTTTAATAAGCATTTTTGTAATATTTTGTTAATTTTATTACATTAAATAGATACATGTGCATATTTTTATGGATTACCACTTTGCAATAATTTTGTTATGACTGTCTCTCAATAAAATGAGCAAAGTTTTATTTTTTTAAAAAGTGAAAAGACTTAGTGCCCCTTATCTCTGGAATGTAACTAGAGATTTAAAAATTTATGTTGTAGGATGAGGACTATGTTAGTCTATGGTGGCAAAAAGTTTTGTCTCATGGTTTTCTCTGTGCAGAGAATTGAATGAAATAGGAATAAAAGCTTATTATATCCTACAGTGAGCTTCTCCCGTGAAGCATATGATCTACTGTGTGGTTTACTGGTGGAATAATCTGATCCCCAGTAATCACTTGAAGGGGGTTTAAAAAGAGAAGTATTGTTAGACTTCCAAATGACAAGTTGGTTAGAGATAAGATTCAAGATATATGGATGACTTATGGTAATTATTATAGCTTGTTTGGTTCTTCTCCTTATTAAAATACAAATCCTTTATATATGTACCTTGGAGTGAACTCCATGGAACACGTGTAAGATTTCTTTCAATGGAATAAAATCTACTTGGTTTTCAAATATAAAAAGTTCTTCAAATGAAATACTTATTATGATCATAAACCAGCATATAAAAAGTTCTTAAATGTGTTTGTATGCTAGCTACTAATAATAATTAAATCCTTGTTAAAGTGACAACACTATTATCTTCACTCACAGTGTAAAATAAGTTAAGGTGGTCACACAATAAACTTTATTGTGTAATCAGATATAGTGTCCTATTTCTGATGCAAACTTTCCACATCAGAAGAAGAGATGAGAAACCTTTGGGTGGGATGAATGGAGGAGTACATATAATTACATTTAATAATAGATAATATATTCTGTTACAGTTTACAAGGTCTCAAAAATCTCAGGATCAACATAATTTTACATTGGTTTATAATAATGGAAAGTAAAATTACCACTTGCTTCATGCAAAGCAATTTGTTGAGTGAAAATAATAAAACTCGTGTATATGGGAAATAACCACTAGAGGGAGGCATTGTTCTTCCTAATAGACTTCACTACCCACCATCATCTTCGTTTTTAGCTTTTCGATTCCATTTTTCTAATTTTAATTGTTTTCTGGTACTTTTAAAAACTTTTCATTATATTGTAAGCACCCAGAATCAGTGTATCAGTGAAATGGGAGGCATAGAAATTCCATAAATAAATTAATTAAAGGAATGACAATGACAATATTTTATAAATACTCATTAAAAACAAAAAATGCTGGAGAAGAATATAATTTTGGGTAAGATAAAAGGAAAGGAAAGAAGACATCAACCAATGGCAAGATGGATGGACTCAATTACAACAGGCATGGCTCCCCTTGGCAGACTGAAGGACCAGATGGGGATAAATTGTCCTGGAGAAAATCTATGTGATCAAAAGAGTTGACAGTAACTTGATACACAATTGATGAATCAACTTCAGAATTTCTTACAATTTCAGAGTATCTGACCATGTTGAAGCCAAGTGTCTAACAATAAGTAGCTCTAAGGTTATATTTGCAGGTATGAATAGTACATACATTGTTTTTAATACATGGGCAACTTTTCCCATAACCTTTGCATGGTTTACATGTTTTCATTATATACTCAGATCTTATGAAGGCTTGTTTTAATTCTTGGGTTTTGGTATGTTGCAATCATCTTTGGGAAATTTTTTTTCTACTATGAATAAAGAATATGTACTCAATGATAGCTTTATGGTTTTGGAAACAAAGAGCCAGAGCAAGATAAAGTGAAACTCTAGTCATCTGTATGTTTGAATAAAGAAGCCTATAAGTTCTAATAATAAAATAAAATAGCTAATGTCAGGTGCCGGGGAAATCGGGACATTTAGACAGTTCAAATGAGCATAAGATTATTGCAAGCTTAAGCTCTCTACAAAAAAGTGGGAATTAAGAAGGCATTCAAGATGGGCTGGACTTGGATCTCTTGTGGGTGTGCAGGGATTTGTGACTTATAACATGTTTGACTCCTCCCTTGGGCTCAGCCTGATCATCTACAGCTAACATTTTAATTCACAGTTAAGCCATAATTTAATAGTTCTTGTTAGAGCTTAATCTAATAAAATTTTGTCCAGTTACCCTTCAAATCATGATTGTCGTATTGATTATTGACCCCCTAAAAAGTATTTGTTTTTAATAATTGCCAACAAGAACTGTAATGGAAAGGGGGGAAAGAATGTTGCTCCTGTGCTACTCACTCATGAGCCCAAATGTACTGATCATTTCCATCAGTGTTTGAACAAGATGACATCACGTATGTCGTGAGGTCATCCCACAGAGGAGACAAACTAGACAAGAGTTTAGTACTGTATAGTGATGTTATGTTCCCTACCTGCCCACGATCATTAGTCCTCAGAAAAGTGTCCTACAAATCCTTAGTTGCGCTCCTACAAATTGTACACAACAGATAGCTTGCCTCCTGTGTTTCTCTGCAGGAATTAATTCCATGGTAAGCAACATATTGTCTTCTAATTTGGGGGAGTTTAATTTTCTTCAATCCCAGGTAACGTGACTTCATAAAGCAAAGGAAAGTGGGTAATGCAATCCGCACTCAATAAAATAATTAAGATGTATTTAAGTGTTGTGAAGTGTATCACCCTATGACAAACACAAGCAGCATGACCTTTGGATTCATAAGGAAGTGACAGTCTTGTAAATCTGAACATTTTATCTTCTGAGGAACATAGATATCTTTGAAAGGATCATAATTTAGCAGTATCTCATGCAAAGATTGCTTGCAAAAATCACATTGTAAGTGAAACAACATAATGCAAACACTGTAGGATGCCATAGTGAGAGTATAATTAGTCCTCATTTACTGACCACAATTGAGACGACAACTCCATCACTAAGTGCTATAGTCGCTAAACAAAAAAATAAATCAAATGACCATGTTGGACTTGCGAAGTCACTTTCAATTCTGTCTCTAAGCGAGTCATTGCAGGTTGTTAAGTGAGACATCATGTGACCAGGGCTTGCAATTTTACTGCTGACTTCTAGGAAGCCTGTTGTGAAGTGCACAAATGATGATCATGTGAACCATAATTTAAGAGTGTTTTTTTAAAAAAATGAAGCACTAAGTTGTAAAACACTTTAAAAATGACAACAGTATCTTGGGGTTGGGGAGTTAATTTATCAATTTTTTAATTCATAAACCAAAGGAAATATACATACGGTCAATAGAGACAACATCCGGCATTATTTGTCTCCAGCAAATGTCACAGTTTGGAATATTCAAATTGAAGACTAGGATTCTCTTTGACAAAATTTTTGCTTGAAATGCCAGCAGATTTGGCGCACAAATTACTATTTTTAAAAAAGGCTTGCAAGATCTCCAAAATCTTGTCAGATTACCGTTGACCTCAGAGGAGAGTAACATCTTATTAGATTGTTCTTGTAGATTGATCCAGCCTTGGTCAATCTCACGTTGGCAGTAAATCCTTCATAACTCTGACCCAACATGAAACAACTTTAGAGTTTGAAGCATGATACATCTGAAAGTGCCTGATGAGGACCTGTATTACCGTCAGTCCAAAATGAGAAGCTCAGCTCATAATTGGACTTGACCTCATGCAGTGGGAAAGCAGACAGCAGAGGCAATGTTATTTTGTCAGCTTCGTGGCATCTGGACTTTGTGCTTGATCTTCATAATAACTGGAATCCAAAGATTAGTACAAAGGTGGTGGGGTGGTACTCTCTTTGCCAGAGAAATCTCAGGATACCAACAGTGGGAAAAATGAACATGCAGAGAAATTGGAAAAAATCGCAGCAACATTCTTTGGTAAGTTCTATTTGCAGTTACCTCTAATCCATGTGGTTGCAAGAGAATTATAGTAAAGTTAGCCTTTGACTAGAAAATAGAACTGTTATATTCAAAAGAACTCTATTTAATCTCTTCTATCATATTTTCCTTCTTTGAAGAGCTGTTTAGGATTTTATTTTCCAGTACCAATACAATCAATATGACTATATCACCAGAATGCTTAAAAAAAACCCCACATTTTCCAGAACCATACCTGCCCAGGAATCACCAAGTTTAGTCTCTAATGCTGAGATTTATGCTGGTCTCCCATCCCAATGCTTATCAGGTCAAACCCTACTTAGCTTTTCTGAGATCAACAAAGCCAGTTATGTGTTCCCATCGGCGAAGGTTATTGTACAGTCTTCTTAGAAATTATGGATGATTTACAGTAGTACAATATTAATACAGTAAGTAATACATAATAGTAAGTCCTCGACTTACAACCACAATTGAGCCCAAAGTTTCTGTTGCTAAGCGAGACGTATTTTAAGTGAGTTTTGCCCCATTTTACAACCTTTCTTGCCACAGTTGTTAAGGGAATCATGGCAGTTGTTAAGTTAGTTACAGTGGTTGTTAAGTGAATCTGGCTTACCCATTGACTTCGCTTGTCAGAAGGTCGCAAAAAGTGATCCCATGATCCCGGGACACTGCGACCATGTAGGTCTGTTGCCAACTGTCTGAATTTTGATCACACGATCATTGGGATGCTGCAATGATAAGTCATAAGTGTCAAAAATGGGCATAACTCACTTTTCTCAGCGATGTTGTAACTTTGAACAGTCACTAAATGAATTGTTGTAAGTAGAGGACTACCTGTATTAATTTGTCAGAACTGATATGACTTAGCTTCAGAGCACGGACCTAGCTCCTTTGCATTAAAATAGGGCAGAGGTGCTTTTCCAATAATAGGAGTTCTATTCTTAGATGCCATATCCATGATGGATTCCCCAGTATACATAAAGGGGAAATAGATCTTCAGATCTATTAATAATACGAATGTGTCCTGTAATGCTAGCATGAGGGGACTGTTTGGGTGCAGCACTGAATCCTTTTAACCTATTTATAGTCTTGAAAGGAGTTTTGGTTAACAAAGGGAAAATAGGAAGCAAATAGATTAAGCAACAGTAAGAAGAAGTAGCTAGCCTTGAAGAAATATCTAGAAGTACATTCTAGCCGATCGGGTACAGCTGCCCTAGTCTCTGGCTGAAATTGCTCCTTATCTTGTTACTGTTTCTTCCCAATTTTTCAATTGTTTCATTTGGGATATGGACAAGGATAAGGTGACCAGATTTTTTTTTTAAAGCGGGAAACCATTGACGGGGGGTGGGTTTCTAGGGGAGCCGCCATTTGAGTTTTGCCCTCTGCGCATGCGCAGAACGCTGTGCGCATGCGCAGAGGGCAAAAGAACGCTAATGTCGGCGTCCAGGTGGGTGGGTGGGAGGCGGGAGGCCTTTCCTCGCCTCCCGCCTCCCCTTCGGGAGCCAGCAGTGGCTTGGGCTGGCTGGCTGGCAAGCGCTTCCCCTCCCCCGGAGCTGCGAACTCGAGGAAAGAGACGCTGTTGTTGCCGCTGAAATGCAATGCGGGGAGGAGCGCAGTTGACTCGGGACTCCCTCCGCCTTGGCTGCTTTTTTCCTCCTCTCGTGCTGTGCCTGGGGTGAGTGAGTTGCTGAGTTGCGGGGAGCCCGAGCAAGAACAACTGCTGTCGCCGCCTCTCTCCCTCTTCGGGGCGGGAAAGGAAAAGGCGGCAGCGGCAGCAGCAACCGCCGCACGAGAGCTGCTTTCCAGCCGCTAGCCCTGCCCGGTCCGCTTTCTTCCGCTCCCCCGTCCGAGAGGGGAAGCGGATGCGGCGGGAGCTTTTACCCCCGCCTTGAAGTTTGTTTGTGGGATAGGCTGGCAGAGAACCGAGGGAAGTCGCTGTGCCCTTCGCCCCTCGGCGTTGCTCAGGGCGGCCGCTGTTTCCTGTCCCTCTTCGGTTTAGCGTTGCAGCCTGTCCGGCAGGGGGAAAGTCCCGAGTCCAAGCCCTTGTTTTTCCTGAGGTTGAGGGCCAGGTGGGGGGAGAATAAGGTGACCAGACGTCCCGTTTGTTTGTTGTCGGGCATTCTTTCCAAAAAAGCGTGACTTTTTGGAAACAATGCGGGACGCGGGACACATGCTTGAAAAGCGTGTCTGTCCCGCCAAAAGCGGGACGTCTGGTCACCTTAGACAAGGACCATGATTTTCCCATCTTTGAGAAGGTACTTTTCTTTCTCCTCTCCTTCTTGATACCAGAGGGGAGGAGAAAAAATTAACAGAATTACAGTATTATAAGAAAACGTTGTTTTATTTCCTCGCCTAATTATTTCCCCAATTTAGGAAGAATCTGTGAGAGTAAAAGAGGAAAGCATGCTTCTAGCTGTTCTTTTGGGAATAGCGATCTCTGAATGCTTTCTACAGTTGTGGGATTCCAAAAGATATCACTGAATTTGTGAATTTTAAAGTCAAAATGGAAAACTGTTAAGTCCATGGAGAATCCATATCAATTGCGTTTCATTTATTTAATGTTAATTTGCTTTTAATTAAATAATATCAAAATGTGAATGTAATACTCTTAGAAAGTTCTTAGAAACTTTCCCATTGTTGAAGTGAGACTATTCCTTGTGGGGACCTCTGAGTTGGTGTCCCTCTCCAACAGGCTAAATCTTCTTAAATCTTCTTTTCTTTCTCAGTTTTTATGCAGAAGTGTCCCTATTCCTATGTTTCCTAAACCAAAACTTCTATTTTATAGTGCTTGGTTAGAACTGACCACAGTTCCCCAAGTGAGGGAAAACACATAGAGATGGGTTAGAAGTTTTATTTATTTATCCATTTGTTAGGTTTATATCCTGCCTTTCCTGAAGGAGCTGAAAGTGACATAAGGTAGCACTCCAGAGAATGAAAGTAAATATATGTGTCCCAGGATAATGTTGCAGGATCCAATCTGAGTCAATCACTGGGTCCAAAGTTTATTCTTCCAAGCTTTTGGGTCTGTGCTAATGCCCATATCAGAGAACTTCTCTCTTTCCAGAATATGTACACTGGGCTGTTTTATGTGTTGTATTTATATAGTTCCTATGTGTAGTTTTTAGTTGTTAATTAGGGTGTTAATGACTGGTTATTGTTAATTGTTGTTCCCTTGTGCCACCCACCCTTTGGCTCCTAAGTACCTGATAGGCTGGTGGTAAATCAGTACCCTTATTGACTAACAGGGGCCCATTTCCAAGACTTGAATGATTTCTCTGGCTATTTTTGTCCCTACTTGGCCAACAATAATAATAGCCACAAAATTGAATGCATGTTTTTGCTCATTGCAATATGAGGCTGCCAATGGGTTCGGGTCACGTTTGCTCGTGTTCTTGCAATCCGCTGGTTAGCTTCCTCCTCATCTCTCCATATGGTTGTGGGGCAATCCATGCAGGGAATTCAGTAAATTACATTTGAAATTTCTTCCACCTCCAAATGTTCTTTGTAGTGCATAATCTGTCCAGGGGCGGGTTGCTCTCGAAGTTGCTACCGGTACGCTGTGCACGCATCTCCACGTTTCGCGCACGCCCTTCGTGCAATTTTGCTTTTGTGCATGCGCAGAAGCAAAATCTCGCGAGGGGACGCGTGTGCGCACATGATTTCGGCGGTTTTTTTGCTTCCATGCATGCGCGGAAGCAAAAAATCACCAAAATCTCTCTCACGCGCGCATCCCCTCGCGAGATTTTGCTTCCGCACATGTGCAGGAAGCAAAAAAAGCCCCAAAATTCTGAAAAAAGATGGCGAGGTGCGACGGACCGGTGAAGACGACAGACCGGTGTCGCGCGCAAACTACGTCATCGGACGGCCGCTACCGGTGCAGTAGAGTGGACCGCACTGGTAGGAACCCACCACTGGATCTGTCCTCGCATGGTAGCCTCTGGCCTCAAGTCCCCAGTTTTTTCCAACAAAAATAATGTTGGGGGGTAAGTTGAGATGAGATGGCGAATGATCTAAAGTCACCAAGTGAGCTTCTTTAGGTGAGGGTTAAACTTGAACCTGGATCTCAGTATACTACACTGACTATTTTTGAAAAGGAAATTGGCTGTTGTAGCAGTATTTTACTGTCTCATCTGAATTCAGCAGTAGCCATGGCTGACTAATTTGAATGAAACTTCACTTTACAACATTTTTCTAAATGCTTGGTCAGCCACTGGGGTGTGTGTCACAGATCAAGGAAGTGCAAAACATTACAGATCTGAATTGCTTCAGTGTTGGAAAAATACATTTAGGAATGGATTGAAGTCCTGAAGTTACTTGTGGCTTTAGAAAGAAATGCTTACAAACATAAATTATGTAGGGGGTGACTATACTGCAGTGAATTATGATAATTCTTTTGAAACTATTGCAAACAATGCTGTAACCATAGAGGTTATTTTATATTTATACACATAAATACATTTTTATATTAATGATGGAATGAAGGGATAGAGAGGAAACAGAGTATTATAAAACGTGGAATAGATGGTATAACTGGCTCAAAAAGAAAAGTAAAATCAACGCATAATGAATGTATGAAAATGTTAAAAAGTGAAAAAATAATTTAGAATGTAAATAGATGTGTAAGTGTTGTATATATTATATAAAGGAGTAAATATGAAATAAGAAGGTATATGTATAAAACAATAGGCCTTAAAATGGATAAGATGGAATTAAGAAGAAATTCCGATGACGGAAAGCTGTAATAGTGTAATTGTGATTTTAAATGTTAAAAGTGTTGAATAATAAGTAATAAGTAATAAAATAAAAATCTTCCTTAAACATCTCATAATTATTTCTGGGTGAGGAAATAAGAACTGAACACAACCTGTTTTGATCAAGATTTGCACTATAACAGGGCTGTAAATCTCTCATTGTTATTTGTAGTACTAAAATATTACAACGTCAGAAATTTGACCTTTTACATTCCTTTTCCTATTCTATCCCAACCTAC
The DNA here is from genome assembly GCA_023053685.1 of Diadophis punctatus similis. NCBI lineage: Eukaryota > Metazoa > Chordata > Lepidosauria > Squamata > Dipsadidae > Diadophis > Diadophis punctatus. The sequence continues at coordinate 10,794,192 of JALIGW010000005.1, forward strand.
AGTTAAAATATAAGGTAGAGTTTATCAAGAAGAAAGGATCATTTGTCCAAAGTAACCATTATGAAAGCACTGTGGCTCCACTTTGTTCTGATATAATCTGTATTATTTCTGCTCTGCTTTTATTCACTTAGCTTATTTTTCTGAATCTGGCAGGTTATACCTTCCAAGCAACTGATATTCTCTGGTAAGTTCCTTTGAACTATCCAAACTGAATATAAATGCAACATAAATGTATATTACGTGGCATTTCTCTATGATTAATGTTGTATAGAGAAAAATAGCTACAGGTACTGAAAGATTTTCATGGTTTTTCTCTATCTTTGCACAAAGTATTGAACTGGACAGAGGGTCCAATTACACATAAATATCTATTAAAATAGCAACTGAATGGATACATTTACAATTAAATTGCAAGCTTAAGAATCAGGGTTCCTATGAATGCAAACTTAAATTCCTGAAATTCACTTCCAAAGATTGCTGAGTTGATTTTAGGCAACAATATGTTGCTGGGTACCCTCTATATTTTGATAATAATGTAGAAAATGTATGTGTGGGAAAATGATGGTCACTATGCATCCAAAGCAGACCTTTATGAGAATTTTAATGATTTAAAACAAAAACATTCACTAGGCTACAAAATTGAAACCGAGATGCACCATTTCTTTTGGCCATTGCAAATATTTTCTTAGTTTTTAGAATAATTACTATTTTTATTCTAAATACTGATTTATATCCTTGATGGAATAGTTTTAACTGAAGTTTTAATGGAATTATTTCAACCTTTGGTGCGAATTTAATTGAAGCAAGAGAAAATCTAGTGAACTTGCTTCTGATTCTTTAGAATAGAATAGAATATTTTATTTATTTATTTATTTAAATGGATTTATATGCCGCCCAACTCCCAGAATAGAATTCAAGATACTGGTAATTACCTATAAAGCATTTCATGGCTTAGGCCTGGGTTACTTATGGGACTGTTGCTTCCTAGTTACATTTACTAATCCTATTAGTTCTCATGGGAGAGGCAGGCTATGGGTCCTGTCTATTAAGGAGTGTTATTTGGCAAGAGCTGGGCATACAGCTTTTTCTGTTGTAGCATCTAGCCTATAGAACATCATTCTTCTGGAGATTAGACATAATAATAATAATAATAATAATAATAATAATAATAATAATAATAATAATAATAATAATAATAATAATAATAATAATAATAATAATAACAACAACAACAACAACAACAACAACAACCATAACAACAACAACAATAGCACAGTTGGAAGGGACCTTGGAGGTCTTCTAGTCCAACCCCCTGCTTAGGCAAGAAACCCTACACCACTTCAGACAAATGGTTATCCAACACCTTCTTAAAAACTTCCAGTGTTGGAGCATTCACAACTTCTGGAGGCAAGCTGTTCCACTGATTAATTATTCTAACTGTCAGGAAATTCCTCCTTAGTTCTAAGTTACTTCTCTCCTTGTTTAGTTTCCACCCATTGCTTCTTCTACCCTCAGGTGCTTTGGAGAATAGTTTGACTCCCTCAGGAGCTGAGATAGCGCAGTGGTTAAAAGCAGCATTGCGACCTTCAGCTGATTGCTAGTTCAGCAGTTCAGCTGTTCAAATCTCACTAGGCTCAAGGTTGACTCAGCCTTCCATTCTTCCGAGGTGGGTAAAATGAGATTGTTGGGGGCAATATGCTGAACTCTGTAAACCGCTTAGAGAGGGCTGTAAAGCACTATGAAGCGATATATAAGTCTAAGTGCTATTGCTATTGCTATTGCTATTCTTTGTGGCAACCCCTGAGATATTGGAACACTGCTATCATGTCTCCCCTGGTCCTTCTTTTCATTAAACTAGACATACTCAGTTCCTGCAACCGTTCTTTCTTTATTTCTTTATTTCTTTATTTATTTGTGAGATTTATATACTGCCTCACAGCGGTACTCTCTAAGTGGTTTACACCAGTAAGCAATGTATATTTATATTGCCCCCAACAATCTGAGTCCTCATTTTAGCTACCTCGGAAGGATGGAAGGCTGAGTCAACCTTGAGCTGGTGAGATCTGAACCGCTGACCTGCGGATCACAGTCAGCTAAAGTGGCCTGCAGTACTGCCTCTAACCGCTGTGCCACCTTGGTTCTTCATATGTTTTAGCCTCCAGTCCCCTAATCATCTTTGTTGCCTCAAGATGTTAGGACTGGTTTTGTTACCGAGCTTTGACCCCAAGTATGTGACTGAGCCTATACCACGGTTATGTTAATTGGTTGATTTTTTTATCTCATATATGTTATTGATTTACTATTGTTTTTATTTTGTTTTTAATCATTGATAGCTCCCCAGAATCTTGCATTTAAGATGGGTGGCTTACAAATCAAATAAAAAAACCAAATCTTCTAATTACAGGTAAACTGAATATGTGGCTGGTTCTGATTTTACTTTATTGGCCTGTATTAGTTGAAGGAAAATTTTTGAACAGAAATGTTAATCCTGAAGCCAGACTGAATTCAGTAAGTAACTTCTCCAAGGAATTTTTCAGAACAGCCCATTCCATTGGAACAATGCTGAAGCAAGGATGATGTCTACTTTTAAGGTCTTCTAATGCCTCATAAAAACTATGTTGGAAGGCTTTCAAAGACTGACAATCTTGCCAGAATTAAACTGAACTTGATTAGCTGTTACCATGTTCAGGGTTTTAATGTTCAGAATATATGTAGTTATCTATAGATGTTGGTTACTGTATTAGTATGTTTGTCATATTATTCACATCTATACTTCTTAATATTTCTTTAGATTGAAATAGTCTATTAGGTTTATTCATAATATCAGATTTATCACTATGATCACTGTTCCCTCTAAGCTGAGCGGCCGCGCGGCCGCGCAGCCGCGCACGTAACGAGAAAACGCCGCGCGGAAGTTTCTATCTTCCGTGCGGCATTTTTTAATGGCAGAGGCTGCGCACCTGCGCAGCCGCGCACATTAAAAGAGAATGCCACGTGGCAGTTTCTAACTGCCGCATGCCGTTTTCTGATGTTACAGGGAACACTGACTATGATGAGTTGATTATGCGTTTGTCTTCTTCGCTTTTTGTAGAAACAGCTCATCCAGTACTGGAAATATCCTTTTGAGGAATATTATGTGGTTACAGAAGATGGCTATATTCTCAATTTATTCAGAATTCCACATGGCAGAGAAAACAACACAACCACAAGTTTGTATTCTTACTAAGTTGGGTCATTTTACAATAGTAAGGTGAATGTACTGTTCAGCAAGGAACATAATTCTGGATTCAATGCCAGAATGGGGGGAGGGAAGCAACAATTTAAGTTGGAATAATTCTGCTACAAATTATAATTTTGGAATAAAGTTACAACAACCAATATTAGTCTTACAAAGATTACCTGAAGCACCAAATGACAGGATGCCTTTGTGACTGCTTTGTTTCAGGTCCAAAGCGAGTAGTGTTTCTACAGCATGGCTTGCTGGTGGATGCTGCCCAATGGTACCAAAATTTTCCTCATAATAGTCTGGCTTTCATGCTAGCAGATGCTGGATATGATGTCTGGCTAGGAAATAGCCGAGGGAACACCTGGTCCAAGAATCACACATCTCTTTCTCCCTTGTTTGAGGAGTTTTGGAAATTCAGGTATCCTGATATAAGCTCTGCAGAGCAATTTGAATTTCAGAAGTGCCTTCATGATGGTTGTATTAATGCTTGGGAATTTTTATAGTCTTTGAGGCTATTATCAGTTGGGCTGCCTTCCTCTCTCTGAAGCACAATCCTAGATACTCCTGGGTTTCTTTGTTTTTCAGCTTCCTCAAAGCACTTCTTATTGTCTTTTAAGTTTATTACCTTATTTACCTTCATTCTTATTCTGGACAAGAACAGTACATGTCTGCATGAGATCTAGTCCAGTGGCCCCCAGTGGGGACAGCGATGGGTTGCTTCCGGTTCTGCCCGGTTCTAAGAACCGGTAGTGCCGGCGGCGGGAGGCTCTGCCCACCCACCCGGGACACTCTGCCCACCTGCCTGGGACGCTTCTGCATGCGCGAACTGGTAGTAAAGGGTTTTAGAACCCACTACTGCCCCCAACCTTTTGGGTACCAGGGATTGGTCCCATGGAGAGAGGTTTTTCCGCAGAGTGGAGGAGGTGTGGTTTCGTGTGCTGCCTGCATCCTGCAGATGGGGCTTTACTTGTTTGTGTGGCCCAGTTTCTTGTATGCCGCGGATCAGTGCCAGTCCACAGACCGGGGGTTGGGGACCCCTGACCTAGTCTATAGATTGATAAGAGCTGGCTTGTTTGCTTTATTCCACTCTCAACAGAAAAGATAGAGCATAGAGCAGATACTGATTTTTGGAGCAAAAGTAGGATTTCTCTGCCTTTTATTTCCTTAACAACAGTTTCTCCAAAATGCTTTTCTCCATTTGAAGCCCCCTTAGGGAAAATAAATTAATGCTGTAAAGGAAACCTCCTTTACGGTTTCTCAAAGCTTTTTGTTCCCATACTAAAGAGATTTTGTCCTAAACTTATGACCAAAATTGAGCCCAAAACTTCTGTTGCTGAGAAATGTTGTTAAGTGAATTTTGCTCCATTTTACGATCTTTCTTGCCACAGTTGTTAAGTGAATAATGACAGTTGTTAAGTTAGTAACACCATCATTAAGTGAAATCTGGCTTCCCCACTGACTTTGTTTGTCAGAAGTTTACAAAAGGGGATCGCATGACCCCGGGACACTGCAACCGTCATAAATATGAGGCCATTGCCAAGCATCTGAATTTTGGGAGTTGGGCGGCATACAAATCCATTAAATTAAATTAAATTAAATTAAATTGATCACATGACCATGGGGATACCACAATGGTTGTAAGTGTGAAAAATGGTTTTTTAGTGCTGTTGTAACTTAGAATGGTTACTAAATGAACTGTTGTAAATCGAGGACTATCTATATTAATTTGTCAAAACTGATATGACTTAGCTTCTTATCTTATTCTCAGGAAGATGAATTGTTTATTTTTATTACATATTTTTTTCTTTTGTCATCCCCATTATAAGTTTTTGATTGGCTTACATATTATAAAATGAAAACATGACATTCACACCCAAATTCTTGGCTGTAAGAACGCCACCACTCCCACACACACTCCAACCATTAGAAGTTTTCAACAACAATAACAACAAAAAGCAATTTCCCCCCTCTTTCTCCAAATTCAGTCTTAGTTGAAAAGAAATAGATAATTGCTATACTTACACTGATACCCCCATTCCCAACATATATGCCAACATATACTGTACATCAGCAAGGCTAGCACAGCTGGATTTAGGCACAATCTAAACAATCAGAAGGATCTCCCAAAATTTCAAATTTTTAAAAACTATTACAGTTTTATTATAATTCCATTGAAGATAGTTTCCATAAATTATCTTCCTCCAAGAGAATATATGTAGCTTAGGTTTGAACAGTGCTGATGATGTTACCTAGTTGTGTAATGAAGTGCTCTGGAATACAGCTCACCTGTCTGGAACCCGCACTGCATATCAGACATTAATACAATCGAGAGAGTCCAGAAATATTTCACAAGAAGAGTCCTCCACTCCTCTGCTCGCAAAAAAATACCTTATTCCACCAGTCTTGAAATATTAGGATTAGACAATCTACAACTACGTCGCCTCCAATCTGATCTAAATGTAGTTCATAAAATCATATACCAAAATGTCCTTCCTGTCAATGATTACTTCAGCTTCAACCGCAACAATATACGAGCACGTAATAGATTTAAACTTAATGTTTGAAACATTAAACTCAACTGCAGAAAATACGACTTCAGCAACAGAGTGATCAATGCCTGGAATGCACTACCTGACTCTGTGGTTTCTTCCCCAAACCCCCAAAACTTTAACCTTAGTCTGTCTACAGTCGACCTCTCCCCATTCCTAAGAGGTCTGTAAGGGGCGTGCATAAGAGCATCACTGTGCCTACCTGTCCTACTGTCCTATTGTCCTCTTTTATCGGTACTTTTTACTTATGTTTATACAAACAACTACTATCCTGTACATGTTTGACAAAACAAACAAACAAACAAACAAACAAACAAACAAACAAACAAACAAACAAACAAACAAACAAACAAATAACCAAACTCACTGAGCATCAAAAAAAGTCCACATTAAGCCCTTCTTTATGGCTTATGTATGCTCCTTAATTGATTAAGATGTGCTTTGTTCCTACATGCATTCTAGACCCCATCAGGGTTTGTTAGGCACCTTGATGGTGTTCAGTTGTCAATCTCTGTTAGCACTTGCCAAATAGAGCCTCTACGGCTTCCCAGGCTTTGAGTCTCACCTTGCTTAAACCCAGTCCTAAAGGTTAGTCATGGACAACATGGAAAGGTAGACTTTTGGTTCTAAATTTTGAACCCCTGTCCTTTACTTTATTAGAGATTGGGGCAATTTTAGGCTGGTTAGGATGCATGGCATGTCCTCCATGAAAGCGACTTTGTGAAAATGAGACTCACATATTCTCAGGATTTGAAAGGCTGAAGATCCTTGCCATGCATGCAGCTTAATGAGGACATTTGTTTTTGTTTCCAGTTACGATCAGATGGCTAAATATGACCTTCCAGCATCTATAGATTTTGTTCTGCAGAAAACTGGGCAGCAACAACTTTATTATATTGGCCACTCCCAAGGAACCACCATTGGTAAGTTCAGAAGATGTCCAACCTTGTACCAAGGGGCTGCTCTTGTCGAGGGTTGCAATCTTATGTATATTTATCGGAAAGTAAGTCCCACTGAACTCAAGTAAATGTTCTAATTAATATGGATATATAGGGCAGTACTGGGAATGCATTTGCTTGGAAGTACGTCTAGTGCAGGGATGTCAAACTTAAGGCCCGTGGCCAGATCCGGCCCATGGGGTGCTTAGATCTGGCATGCGGGGCTGCCCTGGAAACAACGAAGGACCGGCCCATGGTGTCTCTGCCAGTGAAAACGGAGCTCGTGAGGGCTGTGCGCGGCTCTCATGAGCTCTGTTTTTGCTGGCAGAGTGCTAGCAAAACAAACTACTAGCAAAAGTGACATTTGATCACATGAGTGATGTCAAGCTGCCCCCCCCCCCCGAGATCAAACACAACCCTGATGTGGCCCTCAATGAAATCCATTTTGCCACCCCTGATAAAACACACCCCTAGTGTGTTTTAGTGACAGTGACTCAGGCACGAAGCCAGCTGGGCAATCTTGGGCCAGTCACTTTCTCTGAGCCCTAGGAAGGAAGCAATGGCAAACCTCACTTCTGAAAAACCAAGAAAACTACAGGGACTTCAGCCAGACAGTCTCCAAAAATTGGACATAATTGAAAGGGAGGGGAAAAAAAACCTGCCAGTCAAGCAAGCGACAACTTGGAATTGTTATCAAAGGTTTGCATTTCCAAGTCCTCATAGCATATATAGCACACATAGTGCTGAAGAACAAGGTAAGCAATTTGTGTAGATGCCTCTTTTTCTTTTTACTGGCCAAGGTTTATAAGGCCAGAGTGAGGTAGCATCTCAGTGGGGGATTAATTCGGGATTCATCCTGTTTCATCTCCACGCTTTTAGTGAGAAGCTACTGTAGATGTTAAGCGTATCAAAGATGGAATCTTATTTAATCAGGTGGAATTTTATTTAATTGGGTGGAATCGGGTAATCAATTGACTTTGATGTTCACAAGCTGTTTCTCTCTTCTTTTTCTCTTCGTCAGCTTTTATAGCTTTTTCATCCAATAAACAACTGGCTTCCAAAATCAAACTGTATATGGCTTTAGCGCCTGTTGCTACTGCTAAAAATGCTAAAACACCTTTAGCCAAACTTGCAAAACTTTCTGATGCAGAAATTAAGGTATGTGGATTAGGTGACTTTGGCCCGTAAGTATTCTTTATATGAAAGTTGTAAGATTTAGAAACTAGGTCTTGTTGCAGTCTTCGGACACAGGGCATTTTCATTTTACATGGATGCCATCTCACCCCAATGGGATTGGACATTCCACTCATTCTGGCAGAAGGGGTATGCGGCGGACCCTGTCAGTCAAGGACTGGCGGAGTCCAGGAGAAGGGCCTTTTCTGCTGTGGCTCCTGCCCTCTGAAACATTGTGGGATCTGCCCCCACTCTCTTGGCCTTCCCTAAGAGTCTCAATACCTGGCTGTGCCAACTGGCCTGGGGGCCCTGATGTTGGAGGTGATACTAGTGCACCTCCACCCTTCCATGTTGGAGGTGGATTAGGAAGAAGAACCCACCTCCACCCTGTAGTATTCTGGTTTTGACTTACCGTAATTAATTTCTGTTTATTTACTATTGAATGTTTCATTTTCCCCCTTTAATTTTATGATGTTTTTAAGGTCATGTGACAGTGATATCGGCAGCATATAAGCTAAATAAATAAATTTTCTTTTAGTTTTGGAATTTTCTTCCTCCCTCCCTCCCTTCCTTTCCTCCCTCCCTCCTTCCCATCCCTCCCTCCCTCTCTCTCTCTCTCCCCCCCTCCCCCTCCCCCTCCCCTCCCCCTCTCCCTCCCTCTCTCTCTGACAGATAGGAATTTTCCTATCAAAGAGGTGATATAGAATATTGCTTCTTTGAAGTCATTCTTACTTAGAAAATAAAACCGAGATTCAATTCTAATTAACAAAATATTTATTTTAGTACAAAAGTAACAAAAGAATATAAACCTTAAATAAGCTACATTTTCTCAGCTAAGAATTCACGTCTGCCTCGGGCGAGGCTCAGATGAGAAGAAGGAAGGAGGAGACTCCAGGAATGCACACATGCGTAGTAAAACATATCACATGTCTGCTTGATTAGAAAATACAGTAAACCTAGAAATAGTAGAGATGCTCAACTGACAATGTTCACATTGTGACACACACTCTCTCTTTCTCTCTCTCTCTCACACACACACAGCCAATATTATTAATTCTTTTCCTATACATAGGTAGTCCCTGACTTACAACCACAATTGAATCCAAAATTTCTGTAATGCAAGACAGTTCTTAAGTGAGTTTAGCCCATCATGTGAACTTTCTTGCCACAGTTGTTAAGTGAATCACTGCAGTTATTAAATTGGTAACATAGTTATTAAGTGAATCTGGCTTCTCCATTGATGTTGCTTGCCAGCAGGTCGCAAAAGGTGATCACATGACCCCTGGACACTGCAATCATCGTAATTATGAGCCAGTTTCTTCTGAATTTTGATCACATGATCACCAGGATGCTGCAATGTTCATAAGCGTGAAAAACAGTCATAAGTCACTTTTTTTCGATGCCATTGTAACTTCAAACGGTCACTAAATTAATGATTCTAAGTTGAGGCCTACCTGCATTGGTTCCACAGTGTTCCTTACAGGTATATCATCTTATGTAGAACTGTTGGAGGTGGGGTAGGGCCAGAGGTGGGTTCCTCCCAGTTTGCACCGGTTCTATGGAACCAGTAGCAAACTGCTGGTGACGTCACAGAGCCGGTTCTGTCGGTGCCGGTCCATGGACACTGCCATCTATTTTTAGGATTTTTTTACTGATTTTTTTTCTGCGCATGTGCAAAAGCCGAGGTTTTGGCACTGCGCATGCGCCACCATATTGTTTTGGGCTTTGGGGGGGGGATTTTTTGCAAATTTTTGGCACTGCGCATGCAGGAGCTGAAGTGGTGCAGTGGTTAAATGCTGTGACTGCAGGCTGACTTCTAGTTCAGTAGTTCAGCTGTTCAAATCTCACTAGGCTCAAGGTTGACTCAGCCTTCCATCCTTCCGAGGTGGGTAAAATGAGGACCCAGATTGTTGGGGGCAATATGCTGAACTCTGTAAACCGCTTAGAGAGTGCTGTAAAGCACTATGAAGCAGTATATAAGTAAAATGCTATTGCTATTGCTATTGCACGCGCATGCCCACACGGCGCAGGAGGAAGTGAACCGGTGGCAAGGTAAGTTAGAACCCACCCCTGGGTGGGGCATAGGATCCTGTATAACTAACATTCACGTCTCTGAAATTTTACAGATCTTATTTGGAAAAAAAGAGTTTTTGCCCAAAACATATTTTGGTACTTTGTTTGCTACCAAAGTCTGCAGTCAGGAGGCACTGGTGTCTATTTGTAGCAACCTATTATTTATATTGCATGGTTTTAATAAGGAGAACTTGAATATGGTGAGTACCATAGGTTCAGCATAATGTTCTTCATTTTAAAAGATTTTCCCCAGTAATGCTACTAGTTGGACAATATTCCCAGCAGGCATAACCATTGGAAGTTACTCTCAAAGATGCTTTTTCAAAAGGCAACTGGACTGTTTTTTGAGGAAGACACCCAAGAAGCTTCCTCGGTTCTGGCAGGATGGTGGGGGTGATGGAAGGACTAGTTCTGACAGGATTGGGAGTGGGGGAAGCTCGAAGGATCATATTTCTTTGCACTCATCTGGTCGTTAGCACTCTATCTGAGAGGATTTGAGGCAAATTGGAGGTTTAAGTGGAGCCTCAAGTGGAGGTTAAACTGGAGCCTCAAGTGTGGCTTCAAGAGCTCTCACAGAGAATGCTAACAACCAGATGACTGAAAAGAAATATGACCCTCCCATTGCCCCCCTCCCCCATCCTGTCAGAACTAGTCCTTCCATCATCCCCACCAGAACCGAGGAAGCTTCTTGGATGAAAAGTGAAATGGCTTCCTCAATGGGAAAAAAAACCCAGCTTTTGAATAAAACACCTTTGAGACAACTATGACCTGGATGATTGAGAACCTCCACAGACATTGGAAGTTACCATTTCACTATGTCAGGAGGACAAAACCAAATAGGGCAGCATTTTTCAAACTTGGCAACTTCAAGATCTGTAGACTTCAACTTCCAGAATTCAAGCTGGCCAGGGAATTCTGGGCGTTGAAGTCCATATATCTTAAAGTTGCCAAGTTTGAAAAAAATACTGGATTAAGGGAAGGAGTTGTATTTGTTTCGAAGATTCACTCTTTTTAGTTTACTTAACTGACATAGAAGCAGAGGTCTCCAACCTTGGCAACTTTATGAGGTGTGGACTTCAATTCCCAGAATTCCTCAGCCAGCGTGGCTGGCTGAAGAATTCTGGGATTTGAAGTCCACACCTCATAAAGTTGCCAAGGTTGGAGACCTCTGACATAGAGGACCCACTACTAAATAGGTTTCTTTCTACAGATTAAGGGTAATAGTACTTTTAGTTGAGACACTTTTATAACAAGGGGTCCCCAACCTTTGTGGCTTGGCGGTCCAGCTGGGGTGGGGGAGAGAGGAGAGGAATTGGGCCATGCAAGCTCCACTCATGCAAGAGAGAAGAGAAGCCTTTGGGGTGCAGTCTTGACTCCATAAGGCTTCTCCATGCCAAAAGCTTTTGCAAAGGGACGGAAGGCCTGAAGCAGCCTTGGTGGAGTCAGCGAAGCTGAGCAGGGCACGCTCATCCCACTCAGCCTCTGTTCTCACTGCTCTGCTTTTGAAGCATTTGGAGCAGGTAACTTGGTGGCCCAGCTGGAGTGGGGGGGGAGGGAAACCTGGCCGCGTAAGCTCCACTCATGCAAAAGAGAAGCCTTTGGGGCACCCCTTGCATGGTGTGAAGAAAACGGTGTGAAGAAAAAAGAAACATAACTTTTTATGGAAGGTTTCAAACATTTTCAGTTCTCATTTCTATAAACCTTTGAGTGGGCTTTCAGCCTATTGAATTATGTATTATGCTGATTTACTCAATCACGGCTTATGGAATAAACACAATTTGGATTTGCATAATACAAACAACAGATGACTGTTTGACTCTCCCTTTCTGGAGCAGAGAAGTTTTTAAAGAAACTGCCAAATACGTCAACAGTAAACAGCTCAACCAAAGAATCTCTAAGATCACCCCCACCAACACCGACAGACAAGCCACTAGAATATAAACTGACAACAAATTGCACTCCTTACTAGCACTGATGATATTACTAGTTTGGGCAATGAAACGTCTGCAAGAAAACAAGCAAGCTCAGAGATTTGCACATTTTTAAGACTCTTGGTCTTCTCTGCCATAAGCCATGGTTTGCAATCATTAATGGTTAGATTTATGCAGTGTCATACAACCAAAGAAAGAAATCACATGATTCCTTAACATAAAACAACAACAACACTGAGCTGAAATTAACCTGGTTGCACAATAAAGAATCTGAACGATGACTTTTTTTTCCAGAGCCGAGTCGATGTGTATACATCATTTGTCCCAACTAGTACATCTGTGCAAAATATGATCCATTGGAAACAGGTAGATACCCTAAAATAAATTGCTTCCCTGGGAGGGCATAATATATTATGCTTTAAGAAATTATAGGATGGGCTTTTCTTGAGAGTTATAAATTGTTATTCTTTTGTTGATAATACCCAAGAGATATTTCAACCCTGAGCTGTCCATGTTATGCTATCTCGGTCCTGTCACAGTGTCTGAAACCTTTACAAGTCTAAATGGGGAGAAAAAAAGTCAGGCTAAAGCATGAGAGTACTGATTGGCTGTGAATATTTTTCCCTCCAGTTCCGGGGTTTTTCCATCTTTGGTTTTGAATGGGAGAGCATTTCCCCATTCATGAGTGGTCCAGAATTTGAGGGTTGCTTTGATTTCCATCCCTTGCTCGATGGCCTTTGCACAGATTTATCTCGTTTGCCAATCATGCTTGTTGCTGAATTGGAATCCCCTTAGCAATTATTTAGATCCTAGTCATCTCACCAATGGATTACTGCAATGTACTCCAAATGGGGCTGCCCTTGAAAACCAGAATCAGCGTAGATCTGGAAGAGACCTTGGAGGTCTTCTAATCCAGCCCCCTGCTCAAGCAGGAGATTCTATACCATTTCAGACAAGTGACTGTCCAGTCTCTTCTTAAAAACCTCCAGTGATGAAGCACCCACAAAGTCTGAAGGAGAGCTGTTCCACTGGTTTATTGTCCTCACTGTTAGGCAGTTTCTCCTTAATTCCAGGTTGTTCTCTCCTTGATTAGTTTTCATCCATTGTTTCTTGTCCTGCCCTCTGGTGCTTTGGAAAATAAGTTGATCCCCTCCTCTTTGTGGCAACCTCTCAAATACTGGAATACTGCTATCATGACACCCCCCCCCACATAGTCCATCTTTTCTCTAGACTAGCCAAACCCAAATCCCGCAACTGTTCTTCATATGTTTTAGTCTCCAGGCCTTTAATCATTTTAGTTGCTCTTCTTTGCACCTTTTCCAAAGTCTCAATATTTAATTTAATTTAATTTAATTTAGTTTAGTTTAGTTTAGTTTAGTTTAGTTTAGTTTAGTTTAGTTTAGTTTAGTTTAGTTTAGTTTAGTTTAGTTTAGTTTAGTTTAGTTTAGTTTAGTTTAGTTTAGTTTAGTTTAGTTTAGTTTAGTTTAGTTTAGTTTAGTTTAGTTTAGTTCTTATAGGCCACCCAATCCCGTAGGACTCAGGGCGGTGTACAGCAGAAATAAGAACAATCAGGAATATAATAAAAACAATTTACAAAATTAAAAAATTAAAAAAACCCCAATCACCCATGGGGGAATACAATCTCTTTTCACCCCGCCTGTTTTATCGGCTTTGCAGAAGGCCAGTAGGGTGGGGATATTCCGGATCTCTGGTGGGAGTTGGTTCTAGAGAGACAGGGCTCCCACAGAGAAGGCTCTCCCCCGTGGTCCCACCAACTGGCATTGCTTGGTTGATGGGACCTGGAGGAGACCAACTCTGTGGGACCTAACCAGTTGTAGGGAGATACGGGGTAGGATGCAGTCCCGAAGGTAACCTGGCCCTGAGCCATGTAGGGCTTTAAAGATCAAAACCAACACCTTAAATTGCGTCCGGAGAATAATGTGCAACCAATGCAGCTGGAGAAGAATGGGTGTTACATGGGTGTATCTGGGAACACCCACCACAACTCGCGCAGCTGCATCTTTTTGTAATCTGTAACATCTTTTTTGTAATGTGGTAACCAAAACTGGATGCAGTATTCCAGGTGTGGTCTTACTAAAGCTTTATAAAGAGGTACTAATATGTCACATGATTTTGATTCTATGCCTCTGTTTATACAACCAAGGATTGTATTAACTTTTTTGGCTGCTGCTACCTGGAAGTTATGGTTGCTCCAGAATATGGTGGAACCGACAGCATAGTGCAATATGCCTAGGTGACACCTTTGCTCTGTGAGCTGCATTGGTTACCAGTCAGTCTCCAGGACCAATTCAAGGTGCTGATTATCATCTAATACTGGCACTGGGCCTAGTATTTGAAGAACCACCTCTCTCCAATAGTGCATTTGTCTCGTATGACACAGTAGCTTTAAGGCCCTTCAGTTAAATAATGTGATCTATTAGAACAGGGGTCCTCAAACTTGGCAACTTTAACACTTGTGGACTTCAACTCCCAGAATTCTCCAGCCAGTTATGCTGGGTGGAGAATTCTGGGAGTTGAAGTCCACAAGTGTTAAAGTTGCCAAGTTTGAAGACCTCTGTATTAGAACCTAGGGAATAAACCTTCTCTGTCACAGTATTTGTTTAATAATCTCCCTGCTTCCTCAAGAGTCCTATGTGGCTCTCTAATGACATTAGAAAAGTCATTGAAAACTTGGTTATTTTCCTAGGCTTTGGGACAAACTGTTGGTTGAGTTTGTTTAATATAGAGACTTGGATACTAGATGCATATGAGCAATCCCTTAATTTTTTATATTGCTGCCCCAAAGGTGCTTTTTCAAGAGGCAGCTGGACCTTCTGGTTTTTCTTTGAAGACGTTTCCCTTCTCATCCGAGTAGCTTCTTCAGCTCTGACTGGATGGTGGGGAGCTGAAGAAGCTTCTTGGATGAGAAGCGAAATGTCTTCAAAGAAAAACCAGAAAGTGCAGTTGCCTCTTTGAAAAAGCTCCTTTGGGACAACCATGACCTGGATGACTGAGAATCTCCATAGATGTTTTATATTGCTGTTCCTTTTTAAAAAAAAAATGCAAATGTCCCAGAGTTATTTGAAGTTAGACAGCTTCTAAATTGTATAAATATATAAATAAATCAGTCAGTCCCTAATCAAAATTTGTATCAGCTTTGAACTTACTCGATCTCATTAGGAAACGCTTCTTCTTTCAGCTTCCTTGTGTTCCTCAAGTGTAAAATAGGTTAGCGATGCTAACTTACTGGGTTTTCTTTTTTGCTAGTGGCAAAATAAAGCACAGGGAATTGCTTGAAAGGCCAATAACAATGTTAACAGATGATGATCATCATCATCAGCAATTGCAGGGCGTGGTCAAAAGAGGCAGGATGGCAGATGCAGTGTGAAGCTACAAGTTTGGCCCTTTCTACACATAAATGTGATGTTGTTATCATTATTCCTATTATTATATTTTATGTTTATATTACACAATCTGTTGATGCACATACAAAAGGGATGTCTGCCATCTTGCCTGTTTCAACTCCTCATCACCCCAAAGACATTGCAGCTGATAGAGTGTATAGGTAATCCTCATTTAGCAACTGCCTTGTTTAACAACCAGTCAGTTACAATGGGTATGAAAAAGTAAGTTTATTTTTTTAAAATTAAATTTTATTGATTTTCAACATTTTTCTTTAAAAATAACAATTTCCATATTTCCTAAAGCATTTCTACAATCATACACAGTATTTTCATTTTCACATATTCCTTGTTACAGTTAGATTCTATATCGCTTATCTTAATTACACATATAGTTTAATTTACATATTTACATTTTACAATCTATTATTTCACTGTTTCTTTTCTTCCCTTCTTAATTTAATCCATTTGTACCATTTTCCCGAGATATTGTAGTAATCCGAATCACTTTGGCCCCTTAAGTACATTGTTAATCTTTCCATTTCTGCACACTCATAGATTTTTTTAACTATTATATTTTCTGGAGGTATTTCTGTATTCTTCCAAAATTGTGCGAAGGTTATCCTAGCTGCAGTTGTGATATGGAGGACTAAGTACTTAATATCTTTGTGGTAATCTTTTTAAAATATGCCGAGGAGAAATAGTTCTGGAGTGAATTCTAATATCTCATTGAATATTTCTGATAGCCATTTATGAATTGTGTTCCAAATTTTTTTGTTTCTGAGCACAGCCACCACATGTGAAAGAAGGTACCCTGTGTTTTTTTGCATTTCCAGCATATAGGATTCAAATTTGGATAAATTTTTGCAAGTCTAATTGGGGCTAAATGCCATCTATAACTCATTTTGTAAAAATTTTCTTTGTATGCTACTGACCTAGATATTTTAAGATTTCTATTCCATATCTGTTCCTAATCTGCCAAATGGATGTTATGTCCTATGTTCTGGGCCCATGCTATCATAGGACCTTTTACAATATCTTCAAATCTTTCCTGCTGTAGTAAATAGTTATATAATTTTGTAATAATTTTGTTTTCTGGGCCAATCAATATTTTATCTAATGGTTTGGATTCCAATTCAATTCCGTATTCTTCTATATCTGTCTTGTATCTAGATTTTATCTGCGAGTAAGGCCACCAGTCTATGTTTATATTTAGTTTTTGTAGTTCATCTCTGTCTTTTAATTTATCAGTTCCATCCAATATGTCAAGTAAGTTTATAACCAATCCTCATAGCGCTTGTAATGCAAAGGAAAGCTGAAGTAAGATCATAAACACGGTTTCATTTAGCAAATGCTTCCCTTAACAACCAAGATGGAAGTCCCAATTGTGATCCCTTAATGAAAACTACCTTTAAACGTAGATTCTGGGTTCATCTTGTGAAGTTCTAGTTCTTCATTTCTATTAAAAATAAATAAATACATTCATTTGAGATTTCTTTATATTTGCAGGCCATTAACAGTGGTAAACTTCAAGCTTATGATCATGGAAGGCTTGAAAATAAATTTCATTATGGACAGGTAAAGTATTTTCCAGCAGATGGGTATCTCAATAGCAATGATATGTATTACACATATCTCTTCTATTGGACATTTGGTCAGCTTCTGCAACCATCTAGCCCACATGTGATTTTATGCTCTCCACTCTGTTTGGAAGCCGAGCCAATTTATTATTACGTAACTAGAATTGCATCGAAGGGTTTCATCCCCAGTGCTGTCGCTGAGAGTAGCCTAATCCTGGCTTTTGGCCACTGGGCACACAACCAGCTTCATCCAGCTTTGCAATTCCCTCCCTCCCTCTCTTCATGAAAATGCACATAAAGTGAACTAAAAACAGATAGGTGGAGAGAAAGAGTAGAACAGGGCTGTCAAATTGCGGGCATGTGGGCCGGATGCCCACACCCGGTTTAGCGAAGGAGAAAAAACGTCCTGATACATCACATGACGCCACCGTGACGACGTGAGTTTGACACCCCTAGAGTAGAAGAATATTTTTTTTGCATGATGAAATTGACCAAATCCCATTGGCTTTTCTCCATTGGCCCAACCCTACTAACTCATGCCTTTGATTGCACATGTTCTGTTGTGAAACTGCCTTTGAAAACAACTTGGAAGCTGCAGCTGGTACAAAATGTGTCAGCAAGCCTGCCAATTTAGAATTGCATTTCTACTAGAACTGCCAGTATGCTTCTGGGCCTGCTTCAAAGTGGTGGTGAAAGTCCTAAATTATATGGCACTAGGGTACCTCAGGCAAACCTTTGTCAGAACTGAATTTGCTTGGTTCAGTCATCGAGAAGGAGATAGTTGCAAACTCCCTCCCCTCTGTGAGGTTCATGGGGTGTGGGCCAGACAACAGGACTTCTTCTATTGACTGCTCCTTTTGAATATTTTCCTGTGTGAAGCCCCCTCTCCTTACTGCAATTCCATAAACACGTTAGAGCAGTTTTATTCCAACATGCTTTCATTCCTGGATGATTGACAGCATGTCCTTGTCATGGGTTTTCTCTGGACTTTTATTTTTTATCATACTGTTCTTAAGTAGCATTATTTTGTTTGAGGTTATCTCTTGGCATTGAGGCATGCTATAAGTACTACAAAATAAACAAACAAATGGATAGATAGATAGATAGATAGATAGATAGATAGATAGATAGATAGATAGATAGATAGACAGACAGACAGACAGACAGACAGACAGACAGACAGACAGACAGACAGACAGACAGACAGACAGACAGACAGACAGACAGACAGAATAGGAATGGTCTTAATTAAGAAATATGAATAGTTATAATAGAAGGTTTAAGACTGAAAGTAGATCATACAAAATTCTGCCTTGAAATTTGCCTTAAGCATGTATGCATCAGAAATTCAAATAATAGGCCTTGAGATACAGACTTTCCCAATGTCTTTAAGTATTGTGTGAACACACATACACAAACAAGCAACCATGCACATGTGCATATTTGTATGGGCAAACTCAATATTTACTTGATGAAGACTGATTAAAAATTGGGACAATCGTGCCTTTCACCATTCTGAACCCATCTGGAGCTTTTCAGAGGATACCTCCCTGATATATCAAGATTACCTTTAACGTAAAACATAACCGACAGAAGGAAAAGGGTGAAGTGTGAAGGTAGGTCAACCAGGAGCAGTACACTTCTTTTGAAACTCAGTAGTATGGGTGGATACATTGCATCCTCAATTACAATGAGAACATACGTGGTCTTTAGAAAGAATGTTAATACATAGTTAGCATTCTAAAGAACTCAAGTTAATGAATACTCAAGAATTCAGCCCCATTTCTTTCCTTTCTGTTATTGCAAAGTGGCACACAATTTAGCCAATAATCCCTTTGTCTGGGTCTGAGAAGTAAGACTATATCACATTTTCTTTTTCATTTTTTTAAAAACAGGATTCACCTCCTGAATACAATATATCAGCTATGACTGTACCAACGGCAATTTGGAATGGTGGAAATGATTGGCTTGCTGATCCTGATGATGTTAATCAATTAATCCCTCAAATTCAAAACCTTATTTACCACAAATTTATTCTTCAGTGGAACCATCTGGATTTTATGTATGGTATTGATGCACTGGATAAATTGTATTATGATATAATGGACTTACTCCAGAGGAATCCTTGAGAAATGCTTCTGAATAATGATATGAAGTTCATTTGCTATTAATTTTCTACTAGTTTGTTTTTCCATGATCCATTTTTAATAAACTTTCGGAATACATACAAGATGAAAGACCGTCCAGTGAATTCATACTCTTATCTCTGTTGACTTGTTTTCCATACACGACAAATGATTTAGCTTGGATGCGTAGATTATTTTATTTACGTACAGTATCACTCAGAGTTTATTTTGTCTTTACAATTACTCCTAAACTACTTTTCTTTCAAAGATGGGGTGGGAAGAAGTCATGAAAGTGATATCCCTAATGGAGAACCTGAGTATAGCCATGGTTAGAATGCAGTATTGCAGGTTAATTCTGCCGACTGCCAGCAGTTCAATCCTGACCAGCTCAAGGTTGACTCAGCCTTCCATCCTTCTGAGGTTGGTAAAATGAGGACTCAGATTGTTGGAGGCAATATGCTGATTCTGTAAACAGCTTAGAGAGGGCTGTAAAGCACTGTGAAGTGGTGTATAAGTCTAAGTGCTATTGCTATTGCTTACACATCTTGTCCCATTTGTGTTGGAAGCACCTTTTAAAATGCTTCTGGGTTGAAAGGATTAGTCAGTGACATCACCGTTGCCTGGGGGATGCCCGGCGGGGGCTCCTTTCATGTGATTCAAAATAATATAATCTTCCCAAATACTTAAAAGGTAAAAGAAAACACATTGAACCATTGGAACAGACTTCCCTATCTTGATCATATAGGCCTGATAGACTGTAGTTCTTAGAACTAGCATAGTTCTGCTAGTTGATGTTGAATTCCAGTGTAGTCAAGCCAACGAGAGTCACTTTGGCTAGTATTTAAGGCACCAGATAGAAACACTGAGACAGTGAGCTTAAATCCTGCCTTAGTGATGAAAGTCAGCTGGGTTTCATCACTAAGGCAGTGGGTTTCCCACTTACCTGGGTGCCAAAATGGGGTGCGTGGAGACTCCTAGAAGGGGAGGGGCAGGGCCAGCTAGCAATTTAACTACTGGTTCGCCCGAACCGGCTGAATCCCACCACTGATTTAAAATCATTCCATCGAATGAGGACTCACATGATCAACCAGAAATGATCTTGTTTTAATTGCTCAACTGATGTTAACACCAAAATAGACCATTTTCCCTATGTGTCCAAATGTATTCCTTTGATCCTTGGATAAAATAAAATCAAAGAGTGCTCAAAGAAACTTTCAAGGCAAATCAACCAAAAAGAAAAAGAAGTAATGAAAGTTAATTCAATCATTACAAATTCACCTATTACATTAACCACAATACAATTAAGTCATTCTTAGAAGAATCCAAAAGACTATTTGTATCTGAATTGAATTGTATTGAATAAGGAGGAGACATCATTGATTGCTGTTCTCAGTAAACATGGAGTGGCTCATGCTGGCGAGGGGCAAAGCAGAAAGTGCCGATCTGCCCACCCTATGCTGCTATAATAAAAATAATCCATTTGATAGGGAAGTCCTCCTATTGGATTGAGTCAGAAGACATCAGCCAGCAAGGTGTAAATATGACCGAACAGCTGCTACACTCAGCAGGTTGCTATAGGTGGAAGGTGTGTACAGTTTATAAAGGGAGGTTCCCAGACTTGTTTCTGGGAAGAAAACATACCATTCAAGGAGAGGACATTGGTAACTGGTCTGTATCTCATCAGGAATATTATTGTGTGCTGGGTTTGAAATGAGAAGAGTAAAAGAAAAGAAAGCAACATTAATGTAAGTTCTGTCACTGCTTCAATCAAAACATGTTTTTCAAAAAGCTTATTGATGAAATGGAATTTTCATATGTTGGAAGGAAAATCCACCTGGTTCAGTTCCCAGCTGGGAGAAAGATGCTGCAAATAACATGAAGGCTGATTGGAAACAGGGTCCATTTATTGATGAAGCAGAATCACCAGCAGCATGTGGTTCTGGGACAGCTGACCAAATGGCTGAATAGGTGGATGGATCTTTATAGGTTTCTGTGACTTTGAACTGTTCTGGGGGTGGGGGGTTGTGCAATGAAGGGGCTTGTGTCTTTTGCTAAATAGGTTAATCCTATTATGCCCTAAAGGGTCATGTCCTGTTCTTACAATTTGGGTGGAGGAGAATGTAAATTTTAATCCCATTCTTGAAGGGGAAGTTCTTTTGTTTTGTGAATAGGCTGGCCCAATCTTTCTTAATGGGCACAAAATATCTGCTGGGACCTATTAAGAAAGACTGAGTCTGCCTTCTGTTTTTAAGAGCGTGTTTCTCCATTTTTCCTTTGGGGAAATATAATATTCTGCCTTTTAATATTCCCCAAAATATTTCATTCTTGGGGGGGGGGGGGGCTTCCCACACATATTCCATGTCTAATGGATTAAAGTTTGGACCTATGGCTGCTGGATGAATGTTTGGGGGTGTGTTAAGGTTATAACTAACCAGATTGGGTTTTCTAATAGAAGAAGTAAAAATGAAAGGCAAGTTTGTAGAATATGTCATTGTTGCTTTAAGGGAATCCAGGTTTGTTTGCTGATGATTATAAAAAGAGAGCAAGAAAGCACATATGCGGAGGAGTGCATGCAGCTTGGCTTGATAGAGAGAACGAGAGAGGTTTGCTTGATTGTTTGTTACTCACTGTGTGTGAAGGACTAAACATTTATGAATATAACGTACAAAGAAATGCAAAGTGTTCTACTAGAGATAAGTAAAGAATGGACTGTTTATGTTATTGTGCTGTTTATTTTGAGTAAAGCTTATTTTTTACAACACGTTATCAATTATTGACTTTATCAGGCCACAACCACCCATTCCGCTTTGTAAGCACTGGACTCTGCAGCTTTCATTCCTTAACATTGGTTATGGGCCCAGTGCCAGAGCAGTAGTCAGTGCCAGAGCAGTTGTCAGGGCCAGAACCTTATCTACAAGTGGTGTGTTGTTGGCAAGATATTGAATTCTAATTATTCCGAAGAAGTAACGTGAAGGAAGAAGTAATAATGGCACAAGGAAGAGCATCATATTTATCAATGATAACACAGCTTGATGGTACAAACTATGTATCCTGGTCAACTAAATGCAAAATGCTATTAAGGAATGAAGGACTGTGGAACATAGTTAACAATCCCCCTGATATGTCTATTTTGGATCCTGATGATGATGATGATGCAAAGAAGATTGAAGATTTCAATCGTGACAATGAAAGAGCTTTAAGTATAATTATTCTAACACTGAAAGACCAGCAACTTGTCCATGTTAGGCAAGAGGAATCGGCTGCCAGGTGTTGGAATAAGTTACAACAGATTTATGTGCGTGATTGTATTGGAGCACATATCCATCTTACTCGTAAATTGTTTAGAGCTTGTTTATCCAAGGGCGGAAACATGTTAGCTCATATAGAAGAGATGCAGAAGATATTTCAGGAGCTACATGAAAAGGAGCTGATATTTTCAGAGCTATATCAAGTATATATTATTTTGTCCTCGTTAGATGACAGTTTCGATGATTACGTATCTTCTTTTGAAGTGTTGCCCAGAAAGGAACTAACATTAACTGGGATAACAGGGAGATTGCTTGAAGAGTCAAGACGACAGGAGGACAGAAGGGTAATGAGATCAGGAGTGCAGAAGAATAAAGATGAAGAAAGAAGATCTTCAGATGCATATTATGTTAAGAAATGTTATAATTGTGGGAGTAAAGGGCATATAGCTCGTTATTGTAGAAAAAGTAACAAACAAAGTTTAGGATTTACTATACATACAGTTAGAAGTACAGCAAGAAATGATAAATGGGTAATAGATAGTGGAGCTACCCAATGTATTACTAATGATAGGAAATTGTTTGTAAAAATGTTTAAAAGCAGACAATATGTTGCTTTGGCTAATGGCTGGAGAATGAGAGCTAATGGAGAAGGGAAAGCTCATTGTGTGGGAATCAATGAAATATTGCCTATGTTATATATGCCAAAACTAACTTATAATTTACTTTCTGTTAATGTGTTAATTTATTTATTTATTTATTTAAACGCTCTTATAGGCCGCCCAATCCCGTGGGACTCAGGGCGGCGTACAGCATGAATAAGAACGTACATTTAAAAACAATCATAATTTAAATTAAAATATAATTAAAAAGAACATTATAAACACAACATTCAGGGGGAATCTGGTTGTCCTATTCACCCCATCTGCCGGAAGAGCCATGTTTTTAAGGCTTTACGGAAGGCCAGCAGGGTGGGGATAGTCCGGATCTCTGGTGGAAGTTGGTTCCAGAGGGACGGGGCTCCCACAGAGAAGGCCCTCCCCCGTGGCCCCGCCAGTCGGCATTGTTTGGCCGACGGGACCCGGAGGAGGCCCTCTCTGTGGGACCTAACCGGTCTTAGGGAGGTATGTGGTAGGATGCGGTCCCGCAGGTATCCTGGCCCTGAGCCATGTAGGGCTTTAAAGGTAACGACCAACACCTTAAATTGCAACCGGAGACTAATCGGTAGCCAATGCAGTTGGCAAAGGAGAGGTGTTACGTGGGTGTATCTTGATACACCCACTACAGCTCGCGCAGCTGCATTCTGTACCAACTGGAGTCTCCGGATGCTCTTCGAGGGTAGCCCCATGTAGAGAGCGTTACAGTAGTCTAGCCGTGAGGTGACAAGGGCATGAGTGACTGTGAGCAAGGCCTCCCTCTCCAAGTAAGGTCGCAATTGGTGCACAAGACGGATTTGTGCAAAGGTCCCCCTAGCCACAGCTGAAAGATGTTGCTCCAATTTTAGCTGTGGGTCTAGGAGGACACCCAAATTGCGAACCTGTTCTGAGGGAGTCAATTTTTCTCCCCCGAGAACCAAGGAGGGACAGTCGACATAGTCCTTGGGAGGCAATATCCAGAGCCACTCAGTCTTGTCTGGGTTGAGCCTGAGTCTGTTCACTCCCATCCAGACCCTCACATCGTCCAGGCAGCGGCACATTACATCAACTGCTTCACTGAACTGACACGGGGTGGAGATGTACAACTGGGTATCATCAGCATACTGCTGATACCTCACCCCATGTCGTCGGATGATCTCGCCCAGCGGTTTCATGTAAATGTTAAACAGGATGGGCGAGAGGACCGAGCCCTGTGGCACCCCGCAAACCAGGGGCCTAGGGGTCGACCTCTGTCCTCCTGTCAACACCGACTGCGTCCTGTCAGAGAGGTAGGAGGAGAACCACTGTAAAACAGTGCCTCCCACTCCCATCTCCCCAAGACGACGCAGAAGGATACCATGGTCAATGGTATCGAAAGCCGCTGAGAGGTCAAGTAGCACCAGGATGGAGGAATAACCCCCATCCCGGGCTCGCCAGAGATCATCCATCAGTGCGACCAAAGCAGTCTCCGTACTGTAGCCGCGCCTGAAACCCGATTGAAAGGGATCCAGATAATCAGTATCCTCCAAAAGCCGCAGGAGTTGGAGCGACACCACCTTCTCAACAACTTTACCCAAAAAGGGTAAGTTGGAGACTGGACGGAAGTTCTTTAAATCCGCTGGGTCCAGGGAAGGCTTCTTGAGGAGGGGCCTCACCACCGCAGCTTTTAAAGGCTGTGGGATGGATCCCTCTCTCAAAGAAGCGATCACAACCGCCTGGAGCCAGCCGCGTGTCACCTCCCTGCTGGCAGAAACCAGCCAGGAGGGGCACGGGTCCAATAAACAGGTGGAGGCGCTCATCGCTCCTATGGCCTTGTCCACATCCTCAGGAGTGACAGGTTCAAACTCGTCCCATATAACAGGACTAAGACTCACCCCTGTCATCTCGGCTTGCCCTGTCCAAATGGAGTCCAGCTCCGTCCGAATCTGAACGACTTTGTCCGCCAGAAACTGAGAAAATTCCTCAGCTCTGCCCTGCAAGGGATCTTCAACTCCCCCCTTGGCTAGGAGGGAGCGAGTCACCCTAAACAGGGCAGCTGGGCGGGAGTCGGCGGACGCAATAAGAGCGGAAAAATACGCGCATTTTGCCGCCCTTATCGCCACTAAGTAAGACTTAATGCAAGTTAATGAAGGCTGGCTACACTGTAACTTTTAAAAGTAATACTTGTTTAATAGAAAAACAGGGTAAAGTGATTACAGTGAAATCAGAAGGTGGTTTATTTGTGCTACATAACAAGCAAGGCAATATAGCCAATACTGTATATGATAATAAGAAACAACATGATGATGGGACATTTAAATTATAAATTAGTGAAAAGAACAGCAGAGTTGGCTAATGGAATAAGATTACAGCCATGTTCCAAGTATGTAGAATGTAAAGTGTGTAATCAGGAGAAGAGCAAAGTAACTCCTGCGAATAGAATTAATGGTTTTAAGACTACAAAACCTCTAGAAGCTGTATTTGTTGATTTAATTGAGCCAAAGTCACCTAGTATGGGAGGAGCTCGTTATATTTTGAACATAATAGATCATTATTCCAGATTTGGTTTTTGTTATTTAATGAAAACGAAAACAGAAACTTATGATTGTTTTTCAAGCTGGTTAAATATGGTTGATAGGAAACAGAACAGGAAAGTTATAAGTGTGATCACTGATAATGGTACAGAATTTACAAACCATAGATTTGTTAATTTATTGAGGAATGCTGGAATAGACCATAGAAAGACAGCTCCTTACCGACCTACCCACAATTCTATTGCAGAACGTAGGGGTCAAACATTACAAGCAATGGTGAGAACGATGTTGAATGATTTTGGTTTACCTAACATGGTATGGGGTGAAGCTGTTATGGGAGCCACTGACATAATTAACAATGCTGTCAATGCTACTACAGGTGAAATTCCATTCACTAGATGGTACAACAGAAAACCTGAACTTAGTTATCTTCATACTTTTGGAACCCCTGCATGGGTTCATATACCATCAGAATTAAGAAGAAAAGGTCAGCATAGAGCCCGATTATTATATTTTGTAGGGTATGACAGAAACCATAGATCGTTCAGATTCTGGGATAAAGACACTAGGAATGTTTATAGAAGTGCTAGTGCTAAGTTTCTGGAAAATACAGGTTGGAGCAATGTAGAGCAGGAAGAGAAGAAAAATAGTATTGTAATTGAAACTCCTCTATTCAGTGATAATACTACTAGGAGATATATAGATAAGAATATTATTAAAGAGGAAGAAATATTGGAGGAGGAATCTTCATTAGAAGAAGAAGAACCTTCGATAGGGGAGATTAAAACAGAGTTAGATAGTAGTAATAGTCCACTGACTAGTGGCAGAATATTACCAAGAAGAGGAAGTAGAGTTAGAAGAGAACCAGATAGGTATCAAGCCAATATAGTTTGTCCAGTTGGACTAGCACCTTCTAGCTATTTTGATATTAAGAAATGTAATGAAAAAGAGCAAGTATTATGGAAAGAGGCAATGAATAAAGAGTTAAAATCTTTAGAAGAGTTAGGTGTGTATGAAGAGGTTGTTTTGCCAAAAGGAGAAAGAGCTATTGGGTGTAAGTGGGTGTATAAAATAAAAACTGCCAGTGATGGTAGTGTAACTTATAAAGCTAGGCTAGTGGCTCAAGGATTTGGGCAGACTCCAAGTGATTATGATGAAGTATTCGCGCCAAGCTTAAAAGCTAGCACTTTAAGAGCTGCATTAGTATGGGCAGGCAAAAATAGATGTATTGTTCACCATATTGATGTTGAAACAGCCTATTTACATGCAGATTTGCAGCATAAGATTTTTATGAGGAAACCAGATGGGTTGAATAATAGGAATAACAAGGGTTATTGGAGACTGAAGAAAAGTCTGTATGGATTGAAACAGTCTGGATACGAATGGAACCAGTGCATCGTAAAAGAATGATTAAAGATGGGATTTAGTGCTGGATTAGGAGATCCATGTTTATTTAGAAAGGAAATGAATGGTAAAATTGTATTGTTATTGCTTTTTACAGACGATATAGCAATTGTTGCTAAAACTCAGGATGAGGTAAAAGAAGTTATAAGGAAGTTGAAAGAGAAATTTAGAATTAGAGAATTGGGTGAGATACAAAATTATTTAGGTCTTGATATAAGGAAGACAGATATGGGATTTAAAATATCTCAAGTGAAAAAGATAAATGATTTATTAAAAAGATACAATATGGAAGATTGTAAAGGTACTAATACACCGATGAGTACGGAATTTAACTCTAGCGAGATACAGGTAGGAAAAATAGATAAACAACTGTATCAGGGACTAATAGGAAGTCTTTCATATTTAGCTAACCAGTCCAGACCAGATATTAGTTATAGTGTTAATCAACTAGCAAAACATAATGCGGAACCCAACCAACATCATTGGAAAGCTGCTAAAAGAATTTTGCGGTATTTGGAACATTCAAGTAATTATGCTTTGTATTTAGAACCGAAAGAAGAGTTAAATCTCAAAGCATATGCAGATGCAAGTTTTGCTACAGATCATATTACTAGAAAATCAACTTTGGGTATTGTTGTGTTACTAGGAAATGTATTAATAGGATGGAAATCAATTCGGCAGCAGCATATTAGCCTATCCACAATGGAGGCAGAATTTTCAAGTTTATCTTTATTATGTACAGAATTGATTTGTTATAAACAAGTGTGTAAAAATATTGGTATTGATGTAAAAGAACCAATTATTGTTTATGAGGATAATCAGGCTGCTATTAATATGGCTACGAATATAGGGGTAAAGACTAGATCAAAACATACAGATCTAAGGTATTTAAATGTACACCAAGGTGTAATTAATGGAACGATTAAATTGGTATATTGTGAAAGTGAACTGAATATAGCAGACCAATTTACCAAAGCTCAAAGCATAGAACGACATAAGGAAAGTTGTGACAAACTAAATGTAAAAATGTAAAGGATTGATTTGTGAATTAGAAAACCCAAAGGGGAGAATGTTAAGGTTATAACTAACCAGATTGGGTTTTCTAATAGAAGAAGTAAAAATGAAAGGCAAGTTTGTAGAATATGTCATTGTTGCTTTAAGGGAATCCAGGTTTGTTTGCTGATGACTATAAAAAGAGAGCAAGAAAGCGCATATGCGGAGGAGTGCATGCAGCTTGGCTTGATAGAGAGAACGAGAGAGGTTTGCTTGATTGTTTGTTACTCACTGTGTGTGAAGGACTAAAGATTTATGAATATAACGTACAAAGAAGTGCAAAGTGTTCTACTAGAGATAAGTAAAGAATGGACTGTTTATGTTATTGTGTTGTTTATTTTGAGTAAAGCTTATTTTTTACAACACGTTATCAATTATTGACTTTATCAGGCCACAACCACCCATTCCGCTTTGTAAGCACTGGACTCTGCAGCTTTCATTCCTTAACAGGGTGGGTGGGATTTTATTTACTGATATTTATCTCATGGAATTCCTCCTCTTCCCCTCCCCTCCCAATCTTTCCGAGTTTAACTTTAATCCATATTCACAAAAGGGAATTATTTCTGCATCAAAATGTTTTGAATTTAGTAAATTTTTAAATACGAATTTAAAAATTAAATGACACATAGAAATGTGGTAAGTTTGACCAAAAATGATTTACTGTATGTGAGAATAACTCTGTAATAACGAAAGGACTATAATATCATAAATTGTAAATACTGTATATAAGGAAATAATATTGATAAGCTGCAAAGGAAAATTGAAAATGTTTGTTACGACTTAGACATATCTTATGTCTAAGTTCGTTGTTTAGTGTGTTTAGTTTATTGTTCATTTTTGTATATATGTATGTCTGTGTTGTTTTTAAAAGAAAAATCAATAAAGATTATTTTTATATTAAAAAAAGAAATGTGGTAAGTTTGCCATGAATTTCTAAGAAAACAATGTGATTTTAAATCTCACATGGGTAATTTTGCTGTGTTTTATTTCACATTTGAAGAAATAATGTATAAAGAAACAGATATTTCATTACAACTACATCTCAATGAAGCACAATATATAATTATATCCAGCATTTTTTGTTCAAGAAATTTATTCTCTTTCAAAAATTAAAAAAATATACTTTAATAGTGTAGGACTGTGCTCTTTATGCCAAAGGCAGAGAAGATAAAATATCTGTGATCACATTTGCTGATACTGTAACGTTTGAGTAATTGCTACATTTTTTGACCATGTGTATTTGACTGATGCTGAGGGAAAACTAGAACTACTATTTGTGCCTATATGATTTTTTAAAATAAGGAAGTAACTTTAGTTAGAATGGGAAATTAATTTGAATGCCTGTACAATACAATATTAAGAATTTATGCGCTAATCCTTCCTTCCTTCCTTCCTTCCTTCCTTCCTTCCTTCCTTCCTTCCTTCCTTCCTTCCTTCCTTCCTTCCTTCCTTCCTTCCGCAATCTCTGGTCTACGTATTTAAGTTTTAGAGCTATTTTAAAAAACTACAATCATAATACCAGTTAAGATACATTTTAAAATTTATTTTTATTTATTTTTTAAAATCCCACCTTTATTACTGTTTATAAATTACCTTTATTACTTTATTATTGCTATTTTTTAAATAAATAAATAACTCAAGGTGGCAAATATAATACTTGTTCCTCTTATTGTCTCCACAACATCCCTGGACTGGCTCAAACTCCGCAGTGGTGGGATTCAAATTTTTTTACTACTGGTTCTGTGGGCGTGGCTTGGTGGGCGAAGCAGGGGAAGGATACTGTAAAATCTCCATTTCCTCCTGATCAGCTGGGACTCGGGAGGCAGAGAATAGATGGGGACAGGGCCGGTCAGAGGTGGTATTTACTGGTTCTCCAAACTACTCAAAATTTCTGCTACTGGTTCTCCAGAACTGGTCAGAACCTGCTGAATACCACCTCTGGCTCAAAGTAACCCAGCTGGTTTTCATGCAGAAGGTAGGACTAGAACTCACTGAATCCCAGCTTCAAATAAGCAGAGCAAAGCAGCTGTTTTGAAAATTTGGAAATCTAATCCAGAAATATTGGTCATGACATAAAGAAAGAGAGGTCTAATGATATAGTGCCAAGCTTTTTCCTGAAGCACTACTTGCATATTGTTAGATTGTGGGCAAGGATCACAGGAGACAGACTTCATAACAGCTCTTTTACTCAGCTCACTCAAGTAACCAGCAACTTGCAGTCTGACAGCTAGCCCTTTTATAGGGAGCTGTCAGACACAACAACCAATAGCGTTTGAGCATTCAAACACATGACCAGGGTGGCAACAACAGTTCAGGTAGACTTCAACTATAAACATAACAACTTACAGTTCAATCAGAGGTCATCTAGTCAAAACAAGTTTAGGGTTCAGTTAGAGGTCAGTCAGAACACAACACATATTGAAAACAGAAGCATATAACAGTTTAAACACAGGCATCCCCAGTCTTTAATTTAATAATCTTTGTTTTGATCCTTCACTGGAGGCAGTAAGTTAACTTTTTATAATGAATTATTAAATTCAACTTTACTTTTTATCAATTATATAATCTGACCTTGATTTGCTACTGGGAAAAAAAGTGAAAAAGATGAAGTTAAGAAGATTTATCATTAGGAAACTTTCTGGAAGATTATTAGTGATTGTCTATATATTATTTGGAATTAAAAGCTCACCTAAATGTCAACCTAAATCCCATCATTGAAGGAGTAGAAATGGCTGATGCTGGGATAACCGGAGACAAACATTTTATATCTCTAGTACATTGAACAGCCATCTGAGAATCTGCATGTGGTGTTTGGGTCATTATGTCCTATACCCGTGATGGCAAACCTATGGCACGCGTGGCCAAAGTGGCACACAAAGCCATGTCATCTGGCACACACGGTCTTGCCTGATTGTCTTCTGGGTTTCTGGGTTTCTGGCACACATGTGCGCACGACGATCAGCTGTCCTTCGTGCATGCGACAGTGCTGAAAACCAGCCTGTGCATGCACGCTGGCCAATTGATCATCAGGTACGCATGTGCGCTAGAACCTGGAAGTTCGTCTTTTCTGGAGCATGGCCCCGACGAATGCACATGCAATGTTTCTGCGTGACCTTTTCGGCACTCAGTGCCGAAAAGGTTCACCATCACTGTCCTATACAAGGATTTGGTTTGAGTTTCCTGTGCACTTTATATGCTCAGAGTATAGAGACATATCCCAACATTTGGGTCTTTGGAATTTGCTCAGAGACTCCACATAAAGGAAATTCAACCTGGGAGCAGTTCTCAGAACAAAGTAACTTGGGTTCCTCCTGGCATTGATAAGAAGAAACATTTTCTCTTCTCAATGAAATGACCAAGAGGGCCATTTAGGGCTCAGTTTATGCAATTACCGTATTTTTTGGAGTATAAGACGCACCTTTTTACCCCCCAAAAAGGGTGAAAACTTGGGTGCATCTTATACACCGAATGTAGCCCCACCCACCCACCCACCCACCCCCACCCTTTGGCTTCTGTCTTCCAGCAATTTACCTGTTTGCAGCAAACAGGGAAGAGTCTGTTAAGACAAGCAAGTTCTTAGCAGCTTCCCGATCCCCAGCTGATTTGCTACGTGCTAAAATGAAACTGAAACTGCAAAGAGGCAAATAGTTGGGAGAGACACACAGATTTTTATTTTCTGCTGAACTGGATGAAAGGGGGTAAGTGAATAACTATAAATATCTGTAGAATGTTCAAATTATTAGACTTATTTTTAAAGACTGCTTTATTATTGTTCTAGACAACTTAACAAAATGAAGAAGCTTTTTAAAATAAATGCTTGCTCTGAAGAAGCCCAGTGCTATTGTATCTTCTTTTAAATAATAGAGAATAATGTATACTTCCAGAAATTTTAATTAATTTTAACTGCTCTGTACAAGTATAGTCTGAAATGTAACAGTGTCCTGTTTAGTATTAGAGTTAAATCCTGACTTACCTTGGAGTAGATCTATTTAAATAATTGGGAGGAGTTAGTGTGACTACATTTAAGAAAACTTTCTGGCATAATGTACATTTCTCCAATTCTTTGCTATTTCTATGGGTCAGGCACACATGCACAGAAATACACAGCAAACAGTGTATATCATCTGTGCTGTTTGCTGTTTGGCAAATTGCTTGGAGGCAGAGGCCTTTTTTCCTTGTTTTCCTCCCCCAAAACTAAGGTGCGTCTTATACTCCGATGCGTCTTATACTCCGAAAAATATGGTAGTATCTTCTGTCCATGGAGTGATGTGTTATTTAAAAAGTTTCCTTTCTCAGATTATTTTTACCGAATGCATTTTAGGTCTTAGCAATAGCAATAGCACTTAGACTTATATACTGCTTCATAGTGCTTTACAGCCCTCTCTAAGCGGTTTACAGAGTTCAGCATATTGCCCCCAACAATCTGGGTCCTCATTTTACCGACCTCGGAAGGATGGAAGGCTGAGTCAACCTTGAGCCGGTGAGATTTGAACAGCTGAACTGCTGAACTAACAGTAGCCTGCAGTGCTGCATTTAACCACTGCGCCACCTCAGCTCTCTTACACAGTACATCAATATGATTTTCTATATATAAAATGATTGCAGAAGATTCTATAGTAAAAAATACCTGTAGTCTATTACCTATAGTCATTATTTCGTTTACATTAAGATTTCATTTTCTTCATCTTCCAAATGTAGCTTCTCTGATGTATACTTAATTATACAATTTTTTTCCAGGTGACTTAATTGGTTTCTTCGTTTTGTCCCTGCCCCCCATCCTCCGGCCAGTTGCAACATCTTAACTGGTTTACATTTAAAGTCATGCCTATACTAAAATGGCTAGGGATGCAGTGGCTCAGTGGCTAAGATGCTGAGCTTGTCGATTGAAAGGTCGGCAGTTCAGCGGTTCGAATCCTTAATGCCGTGTAATGGGGTGAGCTCCCGTTACTTGTCCCAGCTTCTGCCAACCTAGCAGTTCGAAAACAAGTAAAAAATGCTAGTAGAAAAATAGAGACCACCTTTAGTGGGAAGGTAACAGCGTTACGTGTGCCTTTGGCATTAGTCATGCTGGCCACATGACCATGGAGACGTCTTTGGGCAGCGCTGGCTCTTCGGCTTTGAAACGGAGATGAGCACCACCCCCTAGAGTTGGGAATGACTAGCACATATGTGCGAGGGGAATCTTTACCTTTACCTTTTTATACTAAAATGGATGATTTTAGTATAAAATTCCATTCCATCCCATCCCATCCCATCCCATCCATCCATCCATCCATCCATCCATCCATCCATCCATCCATCCATCCATCCATCCATCCATCCATCCATCCATCCATCCATTTATTTATTTATTTATTTATTTATTTATTTATTTATTTATTTATTTATTTAGTCTTTCTTTCTTTTTTCTTTCTTTCTTTCTTTCTTTCTTTCTTTCTTTCTTTCTTTCTTTCTTTCTTTCTTTCTTTCTTTCTTTCTTTCTTTCTTTCTTTATCATTTTTACAAATAACTCAAGGCAGAGAACACATCCAGCACACCTTCCTCCTCCTATTTCCCCCACAAAATAACAACCCTGTGAGGTGGGTTGGCCCAAGAGACAGTGTAACTGGCCCAAATCACCCAGCTGGCTTTCATGGCTAAGGCGGGCCTTGAACCCCTAGTCTTTTGCTTTCTAACTTGGTGCTTTATCGGCTAGACCAAACTGGTCCTCTTATTATATTTTGTGATTGGGTGACTATCCATAAATTTACCTAATAGATATATATCAGGGCTGTAAAAATGACAGGACTTAAATAATTTAAAAGGAGCGATTTTCAGAGTTTTGCAGATGTGAAGCACTTGCCTCAAAGTATTAAAGTAGCGATTGTCCTTTGGAATTCCTGCATGGCTGCTTCAAAGGCTGTCCTGTGTTTGAAAGTACAGCCTCACTCCATTTATTGCCCCAGCAGAAATATCTGCAGTTAACCAAATTTCTCATTTAGCATTTTTACATAATGCTTTTTATTAGGTATATCTAGTATGAATACATATTTCAGAAAAAAACATGTGTCTTTTTCCATTGGTAATTACTCCATTGTTTTATAGATGTTTCACCCTGTGGATGCTGATTGCTATGGCAGCTGTACAAGGACATTTGAGTTCAGAAGAAGTGAATGGCAAAACATTTATGAATCCTGAATCATTTATGAACATAGTAAGTTGAGCTCTTATAATCGTAATCAGTACCCATCCAACCATGTTAGACAGGATGGGCCTGCTTCTACTCCCTTCTTTTAAACACTATCACCTTATAGCAGTGATGGCGAACCTATGGCACGGGTGCCACAGGTGGCACGCGGAGCCATATCTGCCGGCACGCGAGCCATTGCCCTAGCTCAGCTCCAGTGCGCATGTGCGTACCCGCCAGCTGATTTTTGGCTCGCGCGGAGGCTCTGGGAGGGCGATTTCGGCCTCCGGAGGGCCTCCAGGGTGGTGGGGGGAGTGTTTTTGCCCTCCCCAAGCTCCAAGAAAGCCTCTGGAGCCTGGGAAGGGCGAAAAATGGGCCCACTGGGCCCACTGGAAGTCGGGAAACAGGGGAGTGGGGGGGTCTCACATGCATGTGCAGGGGGTGGGGCAAGTGAGGGGCTTTGAATTATGGGTGTAGGCATGCACGCACGTGCAATAGCGTGCATGTGCACTATTTTGGCACCCGAGGAAAAAAAGGTTCGCCATCACTGCCTTATAGGATCTAAGAAGTATGTCTTTTCTCTGGTAGCCTCTGCCCTATGGAATGCTCTTCTCCCTAAAATTTGGCAATCTTCTACCCTCTTAACCTTCTGAACACACTGAAACCCTGGCTTTTTCCCCTAGTGAGGAGACTGCAAGTCCAGAACATCCAGATAACAGATATCTCCCCAATTCACTCAATTCTAAGAAAGAGAAGGAGGTCCAGCACAACCAGATTTATAAGATTCTTTTATTAGAGTGTTTCTCAACAACAAGAACTCCAGCTTTCCTGTGGAGTTGATTTACTCAACTGATCAAATTAGTGGGACTGACACAGAGGGAAGCACAGTGGTCCCAAGTGAGTGGATGTAGGTTTAAATCTTTAAAGCAGGGGTCTCCAAGCTTAGCAACTTTAAGCCTGGTGGACTTCAACTCCCAGAATTCCCCAGGCTGGGAAATTCTGAGAGTTGAAGTCCATCAGTTTAAAGTTGTCAAAGTTGGAGACCCCTGCTTTAAAGGATTCACATTGTAGAGAGAATCACCACCCCCAAAAGGAACAACCAGTCCCACAGAAACCAAGCGATTAGCGCAGAAGCCTCAAAATAAAAAGCCTTTCGCAAAGAAAAAAACAAAACAAAACAACTCTACGCTCAGCTAAGCGAAATAGCCTCAGGTGAGCTTCTGCAAGTTGAGACATTGTAGCTGTTAAAAAGGGAAACTGTGAAACTGCAGGAATGCAGCAAGGAGCGTCTTCCAATGCTTTAAGCTGAGGCAGTCAGAACTGATAGTATTAAGCTAGCAGAACACAAAAGCCCACTAAGGTTGCATCCCCTTCCCTTCCCCAAGGCTGAGCTTGACCCCTTCCTTCCCCAGGAGCAATTGACATACCAAAAGACACACTGTTAAACTAATCAAATACCCCATCAGGCATCTCAATCACAAAAGCTCAGAAGGGTATAAAAATAATCATACTCACCTCCTGATCAGCCAGCTGGCCCGGAACCCAATGTTATTGTCACTGCAGTCCTGTGGCTTTCTTGCAGCTAGCTTCCAAGTCACCCATTCCGTTCTCATATTATCCTGGCTTTAGGGAACAAACTGAAGATTTTCTTCTCACAACATATTAGCAAGCCAAATAAATATTTTATCAAAGAAACAAAGAGGTGTGGCAATACTTTTTTTAACCTATTCGATGTCGTTTAAAGGTTGAAATTTTCATTTTCAGTTCCACCCATAACTAAGATGACGTGAAGCTTGCATTCCAGATCATTTTAAATATTCTGCTTCGTGTTAAATATTCTTGGTTAAGCATAGTCTTATTGTCTGAGGAATTAGCAACACTTGAGTGCTTCTGGGCCTTGAAGTTAATTCAGGTTTGGAGGGCACATTACTAGGCAGACTAAGAAGCCATAAAGCATCTCAGAAGGAGGCAATGCCAAATTTCTTTTTAATTGCTGCTAGGATTATATATACTATTATACCGTATTTACCCTATTTGGCCATAGGGTATGGCAAAAAAAGTCAAGATTTGCAGTCACAACAGTGGTTCAAAGCTCTACTATGCAAGATACATAAAGACTAGTTTGATCAAAGTTGTGGCCATCATCTTGACTTTTTACCCCAGACTATGGACACTCTTAAGTTGTTGACAAGAAAATTCAATATATCCATATAATCATCAGATGCTGATCTTGACTCAATAATATCTGAATTTAAAAAAAAAATTAAAATATTTTTCCTCATAAAATTCAGCCATAATTTAAGTATTTTCCCAATGTAATCATTCCCTAGATAATTTCTGGGATGACCACATATGTTCATTGTACCACAATCCATTCTAAGTTATGGATTTGCTTTTCAATCTTTTCAGAGTGAAAGAATCAGATATTGGGGATATTGTTGTGAAGAATACGAGATCCTTACAGAAGATGGCTATTACCTAAATGTGAACAGAATTCCTGGAGGTAAAAAAAATAAAATAAATAAAATAAAAGCAAAAACAAAAATTTAGGGTCTGGGTACTTTTTGGGAAACAGAGCAGTCGTGTTTATTCACATCAGCCCCTCTTCATGTATTCCATGAAGAAAAACAGTGTTGAAATGTCACTTCCCATCCAATACAGTTTAATGCAATTCTGATTCTATGAACCTTATTATTAAGAATCTGATGTAAGAAGTTCTTTCTTTTTCAGGCAATAAGTCTGCTATATTATTAATGCATGCACTAGTTATGGATGGTAGTGTGTGGATATCAAATTTACCCCACCAGAGCCTGGGCTTCATACTAGCAGATGCTGGATATGATGTATGGATTGGAAATAGCAGAGGAAACTTCTGGTCTAGAAGACACAAGCACCTTTCAGTTAACGAAACAGAATTTTGGAATTTCAGGTTAGTATTTAAAATGTAGCTCTTACTCAAGCTGGTTATCGGTCAATTGATTATTCAACCAATTAATCAATTCAAAGGTCAGTTAAAGAATACCCAGTGCAAATAATCAGGAATTTAGGTAGTTCAAATGATTATAAGCGTATTGCATGCTAAAGCTCTCTAAGAGAATCTGAATTATTCTGACGGTCAAAGCAAATAGGTGGTAGAAAAGAGTGGACGGAATTCAGGATGGGCTTAAATCCCTTGTGGGTACGAAGGGACTCAAGAGTTATGATGGGTTTGAGCCTTCCCTCTGGCTCAGACTGGTCGTCTCCTACAATGAATCTATTGAGACAGAAAAGGACAGTTTCTAGTGCCTGCTTTCCATTAGTTTTCCAAAAGGAAGACCAGTTTCTAGTTGGCCTCAGGAATTTACAGCAAGATATTGCATAGCCTCCTGCAAAAGTTCATATCGGTGTTTAATGGCATGTAGAGCAAGATGGAATTTTGTGTAAGTGAGGGTTCCCATCTTACTTTCATGATCTAACAGGACAAAATACCAAATGTCATATTCAATGACTAATCCCATCAAACGTTCTATGATCAATTGTGTTGAAATCTCTTGATAGGTCCAGGACATCTTCACTCCTCTCATCCATTTTCTAGTGTTAGGTAAGGTGATAGTAACTGTACCACTACAATATCCCAGGCAAAAAACGTATGAAATATAGAACCAAATCATTGGTAATATTCTGGATAATTGCCATCTTCTCGATCAATAATTCCAGGAAATGGATCTTTGAAACGTCAGATTTGCTGATTCTAAGGGATAATTTTATGTATAAATCTTAACTGCTCCTTTAGCCATCAAGAAACAAGTATTTGTAATCTTCAATATACTTTTGTTTGTTTCCATGGTTGGCATGGAAGCAGTGAAGCAGTGACAAGCTTTTGGGCTGAATGGTGTGGTATAGAAAACTAGATCATGGCCATTCAGCCCAAAAGTTCTTCACTGCTTCATTCATCTTCTTCCTTAACAATGGGTTAATTGTGGTTTAATTGGCCAGGAGGAACAAGAGTCAAGAAGCCTGTATCTCTTCTTACATTCTATTACACACTACAGTGATTGCTAATTTACAATTTTATTCAAACTTGTTTTGTTGCAGTTAGCAATTAGCTGACCTAAAAAGCATTTCTATCTTCTCTTCATCCAGATCGATTTGTTATTTGCATATTCTGTTGGTTAAATATACTTGTTAATGATTTGCAAAGGGAAAAGCCATAGCACATGATTGGATGCATTGATAAATATTTTTTCCCCAAGATGATCTGTGTTCAGGCTGGTCAGTCAAGCCTCCCAATACTTCCCAATTGCTGCTGTAATTTGTTTCTCTCCACCTTTCCCAGAATTAAAGATTTATCCAGTTCTTTGCACAATGTGTCCAAAGTAATAAACTTTGAGTCTCTGCCTCATGGGAGAACTCTGGGTTGATTAGTGCACAACACAACTTATATTTTACATGGCATCCTTACATTTGCAGTTTCCATGAAATGGGCATCTATGACCTTACTGCCATGACAGACTTTATTCTACAGAAAACTGGACAGCAGAACATTTTTTATGCTGGTCATGCTTTGGGATCTACAATAGGTAGGTCGATGATTTGCCATTCTTTTTACGGGAAGGTTTTCCTGCTCTTGGTGATACCTGTAAAACCACTAACCAATTTCAGAGAAAAACTTGTTGCCAGATATATACTATCCCCCAAATTGGTGTCAGAGAGATTGATACAGTGTTGAAATTACTTTTGGCTGCTTGAAGAATGGAGATGCCATCCTAGCAATGACCAAATGGTTTAAGTGTCAATACCACATATGTGCATTTTCCCCATCTTGAGCTGTCAGGAATTTTACACTCTAGAGCAGCGGTTCCCAACCTTCCTAATGCCGTGACCCCCGCCCCGCCCCGCCCCCCCACCGTGAACCACCCTGCCTCCGTGATTCCTGCCCCGCCATCACCATTTGGGCGAAGTCTCCCGACCCCTGTGAAAGGGTTGTTTGACCCCCAAAGAGGTTGTGATTCCCAGGTTGAGAACCGCTGCTCTAGAGCAGCGGTTCTCAACCTTCCTAATGCCGCAACCCGCCCCCTGCCCCTGCGCCCCCACCGCGACCCACCCCGCCACCACGCCTGTCGCCACGACCCCCACCCCGCTGCCGCCATTTGGGTTCTTTTACCCTCTGTGCATGCGCAAAGCGTTCTGTGCATGCGCAGAGGGTAAAAGAACCCAAATGGTGGCATCCAGGTGAAGTCTCCCGACCAAAGGGGTCGTGATCCCCAGGTTGAGAACCGCTGCTCTAGAACATAAAAGTCCATTTTTCCTCTGAGAAAAGAGCCAATCGCTAGTTCAGTGATGGCGAACCTATGGCACGGGTGCCACAGGTGGCACGCGGAGCCATATCTGCCGGCACACGAGCCATTGCCTAGCTCAGCTCCAGCGCGCATGTGCGCGCCGGCCAGCTGATTTTTGGCTCGCACGGAGGCTCTGGGAGGGCGTTTTCGGCTTCCGGAGGGCCTCTGGGGGGACTGGGAAGGGTGTTTTTGCCCTCCCCAGGCTCCAGGGAAGCCTCTGGAACCTGGGGAGGATGAAAAATGGGCCTACCAGGCCCACCAGAAGTTGGGAAACGGGCCATTTCCAGCCTCCAGAGGGCCTCCAGGGGAGCGGGGGAGGCCGTTTTCGCCCTCCCCAGGCATTGAATTATGGGTGTGGGCACTCGCGCGTGCGCGATAGCACGGTTGCATGCACTTTTGGCACCCGAGGGAAAAAAGGTTCGCCATCACTGTCCTAGTTCATATTTGCCTTCTTTCCTTTTTCCCGATTTTTTTTCTCCAGATAACTCATGATGCATATATCTTTGCCCAGCCAGTACCATTTTTACTTCAAGGTTCCTAATCCCACAGTCTCTCTCACCATTTAGAAAATTATTTTTATTAAAGCCAGCTGGAATCCCTTTTTAGATCATGTCACACTTGTGATGACATCAAACTCCGAATGAAAAGTTGAAGACTCATTCCCCACCCTCATTGACTCCTGAGATGAATTCCTGAATTGAGGGCAGAAGGAATAATATATGAATGAGAAGGAATTATATATGAATGAGTTAAACATATATTCTATTGGCATATACGGGGTCAGACATGAGAGCTTTCCATGAGGTTATACAAATTACAAAAACAATGGTGTGAAATAACAAAGAAAGCATTTCATGGACATACTGTAGTTATTTTCAAGAAAGTTAATTTTATGGATTTATCTTATATTGGCCTTGCTTTCCAGAGTCTATGCTTATCTCCTGGTATCTTTTCCCAGGTTTCCTTGGCTTTCTAAATATTTTCATGGGGGAGCCTGCACAATTTATGGTTTCCCAATTCCATAGGAAAGAAATCCAGACAGGGAGATGTTTTGCTTGCCAAAACCAATGCCATATTTTCTCCTTCATTTAGAATAGAATAGAATAGAATAGAATAGAATAGAATAGAATAGAATAGAATAGAATAGAATAGAATAGAATTTTATTGGCCAAGTGTGATTGGACACACAAGGAATTTGTCTTGGTGCATATGCTCTCAGTGTGCATAAAAGAAAAGATAAGTTCATCAAGAATCATATGGTACAACACTTAATGATAGTCCGGGTACAAATAAGCAATCAAATAATTTTAGGAACCAGTCAATATAAATTGTAAGGATACAAGCAACAAAGTTATAGTCATACAGTCATTTGTGGGAGGAGATGGGTGATGGGAACGATGAGAAGATTAATAGTAGTGCAGACTTAGTAAATAGTTTGACAGTGTTGACGGAATTATTTGTTTAGCAGAATGATGGCGTTCAGGAAAAAACTGTTCTTGTGTCTAGTTGTTCTGGTGTGCAGTGATCTATAGCGTCGTTTTGAGGGTAGGAGTTGAAGCAGTTTGTGTCTAGGATGTGAGGTGTCTGTAAATATTTTCACAGCCCTCTTTTTGACGTGCAGTATGAAGGTCCTCAATGGAAGGCAGGTTGGTAGCAATTGTTTTTTCTGCAGTTCTAATTATCCTCTGAAGTCTGTGTCTGTCTTGTTGGGTTGCAGAACCAAACCAGATAGTTATAGAGGTGCAGATAACAGACTCAATAATTCCTCCGTAGAACTGTATCAGCAGCTCCTTGGGCAGTTTGAGCTTTCTGAGTTGGTGCAGAAAGAACATTCTTTGTTGTGCTTTTTTGATGATGTTTTTGATGTTAGGTGTCCATTTTAGATCTTGCGATATGGTCGAACCTAGAAATTTGAAGGTCTCTACTGTTGATACTATGTTGTCTAGTATTGTAAGAGGTGGAAGTATGGGCGGGTTTCTCCTAAAGTCTACCACCATTTCTATGGTTTTGAGTGTATTCAGTTCCAGATTGTTCCGGTCGCACCACAAGGTTAGTTGTTCAACCCGTCTGTATGCGGATTCATCATTGTCTCGAATGAGTCCGATCACTGTTGTGTCATCTGCAAACTTCAGTAGTTTAACAGATGGATCGTTAGAGATGCAGTCATTGGGATATAGAGAGAAGAGGAGAGAGCACACAGCCTTGGGGGCCCCCTGTGCTAATTGTACAGGTATCTGATGTGATTCTGTTTAGCTTCATCTGCTGCTTCCTGTTTGTTAGGAAGCTTATGATCCACTTACAAGTATGTTCAGGTACCACTAGCTGGTTCAGCTTAGTTAGAAGAGTGTCTGGAATGCTGAACTAAAGTCTACAAAGAGGACCCTTGCGTAGGTCTTTGGAGATTCAAGATGTTGTAGGATGTAATGCAGACCCATATTAACAGCATCATCTGTTGTTCTGTTTGCTCGGTATGCAAATTGCAGGGAGTCTAACAGTGGATCTGTGATGGTTTTCAAGTGGGATAGCCTTTCAAAGGTTTTCATAACTACAGATGTTACAACAAGTGGTCTGTAGTCGTTCAGTTCCTTGATGGTGAGCGTCTTCAGCACTGGGATGATAGTAGAGTGTTTGAAGCAAGAAGGAACATAGCACATCTCTAGCAATTTAGTGAAGATTCGGGTGAAGATGGGGGCCAATTAGTCAGCACAGACTTTTAAGCAAGAAGGAATTATCTTGTCTGGGCCTGGAGCTTTTCCTGGCTTTTGTCTGTGAAATAGGTCTTGCACTTCCTTTTCTGTTATCACTAGGGGTTGTGAACCTAATGGTATGGGGTCAGTTGTAGGAGGTTTGGCTGTTGTTGGTGTGTCTGAGACGGGGATTGTGGAGATAAGTGGCTGTAGTTTCCTTTCAAACCTGCAGTAAAACACATTCAGGTCATCTTTCATTTAGGAAAATATAAAGTTCAGTGAATAATCTTGGCCATTGTCTTTCAGCCTAGCTCAGAATATTATTGTGAAGTTAAAACCACCCTCTGCTCCAGTGGTGGGATTCAGCCGGTTCTCTCCGGATCGTGCGAACTGGTAGCGGCAACTGCAGGAGGCTCCGCCCACCCATCCTGACGTAAATGGCGATCACTGCGCATGCGCAGAAGTCCGTGCGCATGCACAGATGAGGAATAGGGAATAAACATATAAGCAATGGTCAGTTCATAACTTAAGCCAAGCAGGGGCGGGTTTTATTTATTTATTTATTAGTTGCATTTGTATGCTGCCCACTCCACAGAGATTCTTGCTTACTTATAATCCCTCGGATTATAAGTAAGGGTTGCTTACTTATCGATACCGGTGCGCTGCACGCACATCTCCATGTTTTGTGCGTGCGCACGCTCGCTACGCACGTGTGCCTTCTTGCGTGATTTCGGCGAGATTTTGCTTCTGCGCATGTGCAGAAGCAAAATCTCACCAAAATCTTGCGAGGGGATGCGTGCGCGCGCACGATTTTGATGAGATTTTGCTTCTGCGCATGCGCGGAAGCAAAATCTCATCAAAATCGCCGCGCGCATGCATCCCCTCGCAAGATTTTGGCGAGATTTTGCTTCCGCGCATGCGCAGAAGCAAAAAAGCTGAAAAATTCTTTTAAAAGATGGCAATGCACGCAGCTGTCCGGTGAAGACAGTACCGGAGCAGTCACGCGCAAATTGCATAATCGGCGGGTCCCTATCCGGAGCTGTGCACTGGACCGCACCGGTAGAAACCCACCCCTGAAGCCAAGGGATTATAAACTTTGTTGACATCAACCCAGGTAGCTGATGGTTTCAACCATAAAGGACTCTGTAAAAAACCCCTAATTGTTGACTTTTACATATTACATCAGGTAGCCCTATGAAGTCTACAGACATTCCATTTTTGCCTTTAAATACAGAATTACTTTCCTCTGCATTCAAAAGGTGCTAAAATAAAATGTTTTATGTTTTCACAGCTTATGCTGCATTTTCTGTCCTCCCACACCTGGCTGAGAAAATAAAACTGTTTTTTGCCTTGGGTCCTGCATACTCATTCCAGAAAGCTATAAGTCCCATATTACAAATATTACGTTTGCCAGAAGTATTAATCAAGGTATGTGCATTAAAACTGAACCTGTCAGAAAAGCCTTGGAAGTCTTCACTAGGGACTTAAGGTTAGGAAAGACTTTCAAGAGCAATAAGGGAGTGCTTACCACTTTGCTGATATTAATAGTTTCAGATACATTTCTACTATTGTATTTTAAGATATAA
The DNA here is from genome assembly GCA_023053685.1 of Diadophis punctatus similis. NCBI lineage: Eukaryota > Metazoa > Chordata > Lepidosauria > Squamata > Dipsadidae > Diadophis > Diadophis punctatus. The sequence continues at coordinate 10,837,796 of JALIGW010000005.1, forward strand.
TTTAGATTTAATATGATTTTAGTGTTTACATTATAATTTCATATATGTTGTATCCTGGATCTCAGTTATTAGATGCTAGTTAGGTTATTTTACAAATGTATTTTAATTCTGTCTTAAATTTTAATACAATACAGTTAGTCCTCAACTTATGACCACAATTGATCCCAAATGTTAAGCAAGAGAGTGGTTAAATGAGTTTTGTCCCATTGTACGACCTTTCTTGCCCCAATTGTTAAGTGAACCACTGTACTACGTCTACCCTCAGCTATGTAGACTTACTGGTTGATTTTGGCTTGTTGGGAAACATGGAAACAGGAAAGGTGGGATATAACTCAAACAAATAACTAAGGAAGAATTTATTTGATTGAATTATATAATGATTGGCATAGTTTGATTTAGAATATCAAGTACACATTTGTTTACAGCCTTGTCACAAAATGTGCATTTTAATGTTTGGAACTGGAATTAGAATAACAGAATAATAGAATTGGAAGGGACCTTAGAGGTTTTCTAGTCCAACCCTCTGCTCAAGCAGGAAACCCTGTACCATTTCAGACAAATTGTTGTCCAATCTCTTTTTAAAAACCTCTATTGTTGGAACACCCACAATTTCTGGATGCAATCACTGCTTGATTGTTCTAACTGTCAGGAAATTTCTCCTTGATTGAGTTTTCATCCATTTCATCTTATTTTGCCTTCAGAATGAGAGCCAGTTTGGTATAGTGATTAAGGCACTAAGCTAGAAACTGAGAGATGTGTGTTGTAGTCCCACCTCAGATTCAAAGACAGTTGATAACCTTGGGCTAGTCCCTCTTTCTCAGTCCTGGAAAGGAGGCAATGGTAAATCACTTGCAAAATCTTGCCAGGAAAACTGTAGGGAGTTCTCTAAGTCAAAAGCCCTATTCACTGGCTGTATTACTACCGAAGACCATTATAACATTTTCCTATTTGAAGTCAAAAGAGTCATTAAATTATACTTATCACTAATAACTCCCAAAAACAGGAAAAACAAACTACCCATAACAATAAGGAAGCTCCAAGCAAAAAAAAAATCTCTTCAGCAAAAAAAAACACAAAAAAAACTGGCTACATAGCCAACTTCAACAGCCGCTACAAAAACTTATGCCAACAAAAAAGATTGAATGCACCAATTATCATATCAATCAAGAGGAAAACCTCCTGCGCACGAATTCCAACCGTGCATTCTACAATTTCGTAAACAACAAACTTAAAGAGACGAGAACCATCCCACCCCTAAAAGGACCTAACAATAAATGATGAAACCGTTAAAGCCAACCTCTTTAACACATTCTTTGGCTCTGTCTTTGTTAACAGCAACAACTTATGTCCAATATTTCCTAGTCGAACCACAAACAATTACAATGATCTAATACACACCGATTTCACAGAAGACAACGTTGGAAAGGCTCTACGCAATCTAAAACCATCTCTATCCATTGGACCAGATGGACTATGTGCCTACTTCTTAAAAAAACTTTCCACTACCCTAGCAGAACCACTGAGCATAATTTTTGATAAATCTTTCAAGACCAGCTCCCTGCCCAACCTATGGTCACTAGCCACGGTCATCCCTATCTTCAAAAAGGGAGACCCCAGCCTAGTTGAAAATTACAGACCAATCTCTTTATGTTGCATCATCTGCAAAGTCATGGAATCAATCATTAACCAATCCATTACCCTACACTTAGAGACAAACAAGCTACTCTCTCACAAACAATTTGGTTGCAGAAAAAAATTATCCTGCAATCTATAACTTCTACACTGTAGAACTGCAATCTATAACTTCTACACTGTAAAAACATATGGACTACACAACTCGATCAGGGCAAAGCAATAGACACAATTTACATAGACTTCTGCAAAGCCTTTGACTCAGTGGTACATGACAAACTACTTCTAAAAGTAAAATCTTATGGCATTTCTGGACCTCTGCACAAATGGATTACTGCGTTCCTGTCAAACAGACAACAAGTGGTCAAAATAGGAAACGCTCTATCAAACCCTGTACCTGTTAACAGCGGTGTTTCCAAAGGCAGCGTTCTAGGACCAACTCTCTTTATTCTTTACATAAATGACCTTTGTGATAATATAAAAAGCAACTGCATCCACTTCGCAGATGATGTAAAACTATTCAACACCACCGACAATAGCTGTACTACTATCCTTCAAAAAGACCTTGACTATGTATCAGAATGGTCAAACAAGTGGCAACTTCAAATCTCAATCAACAAACACATTGGCAAAAATAATCAGAACACAAAATACAAACTAGAGGATCATGACCTTGTTGACGATCCTCACTCAGTAAAGGACCTTGGAGTATTCATCTCTAATGATCTAAGTGGCCAGAGCCCACTGAAATAGCATTGCTAAGAAGGCATTAAGAGTGGTCAACCTAATCTTGTGTAGCTTCTTCTGGTAATATTGTACTTCTAACCAGAGCATATAAAACATTTGCTAGACCAACACTAGACTACAGCTCATCTGTCTGGAATCCACACTACATATCAGACATTAATACAATGTCAAGATATTTCACGAGACGAGCACTACACTCCACCATTCGCAACAGAATATGTTATGCCACTAGACTTGAAATTTTGGGCCTAGAAAATTTAGAACTCCACCGCCTTCGATCTGACCTAAGTGTAGCACACAAAATTATATACAACAATGTCCTACCTGTCAATGACTACTTCAGCTTCAACCGCAACAATACACGAGCTCGCAATAGATACAAACTTAATGTAAACCGCTACAGACTTGATTGCAAAAAAATTGACTTCAGCAACAGAGTGATCAATGCCTGGAATACATTACCTGACTCTGTAGTTTCTTCCCCAAACCCCAGAAACTTTAACCTTAAACTATCTACCGTTGACCTCACCCCATTCCTAAGAGGTCTGTAAGGGGGGTGCATAAGCGCACCAGTGTGCCTACCATCCCCGTCCTAAAATCCCCATATATTTGTAAAATATAATGTACTCAAAACCATGCTTATACTTCTTATATATTCATATTAATGTTCATACTTTCATACTTTGTCTGTAATCTTATACATGATTGACAAAATAAATAAATAAATAAAGATAAAAAGTTGAATTTACGGAACAACTGAAAGTACTAGTATTGCCAGTAGGAGATTCTTATGCTAGAATCTTTTGGGACCTCTAGAGAGCAAGGCAGGGGAACAGCGCTCCCCAATCCTGCACGAGGGAGGCTGGCCCTTCTGGAAAGGGAATTCCCATTTCCAATCGTATGTGGTAAGGATGCTGGCTTGTTGGGGCAGCCTTCCCTCATGCAGCTCTGCCACCCCCTCCTCTCCAAAGATCTGCAGGGGAGAAATATCTGGAGGGCAAGGCACAGCCTCCATATTGGTCACTTCTGCCTCTCCAAGCCACCCCAATTAAACATACATTATATAAATTAAAATACAGCCAAAAAGAAAACATAGTTAAATTACTAATTGCAGCTCTTCACACATTTTCTGGAAAAACCACCTTTATTGATAGGAAGGAAGAACAAACCTTATTAAGGAACTCTTAGCAGGAAGGGATTGAAGGTCTCGTTCTTTCTAATCTGCCTTTTCTTCGAGTCTTTAGTTCTCATTATTTTATTATTATGTATTTAAGAAGAAGATCAAAGGCCTCCGTAGCTCAGGATACTCACTTTAAAATCAGAATCCAGAAGAACTTAGTTAATCCATAATACCACCCTATGAAGAATGAAGATAAATTTTGGGCCCTGAGAGCATGCAGGTGTCAGATCAGAATATTAGTGGTGCACCTGTCAGCAACTGGAAGTGCACAAGTCCATGTACTTCCCTTTCCTGTCTCACAGCTCATACATCCTTTAATTTTCAGACACATCTTTTTCTCACACCTCCTTAAATACCCCACAAATATACTGTAATTAGCAGGAAAAATAAATCTAGCACGTCTGAATTCTTTCTCCAAGGGGCAAAGGGAAGTTCACAGTCTGCAGGCTGCTAGCAAATATGTCAAAGAACGTAGTTATTGCTGCTAAAGGCAAGAATAAATAACAGAGCAATTTTGCAGCTCTCTTGTTACTACATCCTCTTACCTCCAGAATGTGGCTTGGAATTGCACAACGGGCTAGGGCAGGGGTGTCAAACTCAAGGCCCGTGGGCCGGATCCGGGCTGCGGGGTGCTTAGATCTGGTTCATGGGGCCGCCCTGGAAACAGTGAAGGACCAACCTGCGGTGACTCTGCCAGCAAAAACAGAACTTGGGAGGCCGCAGGCAGCTCCGTTTTCACTGGTAGGGTTGCAAGAGGCCGTCGCAGCCGAAAACAGAGCTCAGGAGCCCATTTTCACTGGCAGAGCGCTTGGGCCACCACAGGCATCTCGGACATGAGTGACGCCAAGCTGGCCATGTTCACCCTGGCTACGCCCACCCTGGCCCCCCTAGGTCAAACACAACCCTGATGTGGCTCTCAATGAAATCGAGTTTGACACCCCTGGGCTAGGCTAAAATCCAGCTGACTAGTTTGCAGCTAGGTGTTCGGTACAAACCTTACCAATGTGATTTTAATAGCCCAGGAAGGGATAGGAAAACCTGAGGAAAATTTGGCAATCAATAAACCGTGGTGGATTATGCTTGTTTTGCCCTATTTTGATTTTCCTCCCCAGCAGCAGCCCATTGATTTTAGAACTGCAAGGCCACAAAGATAGAGGCCTTCAGCCTCCCGAGCCCTGCTGATAGAGAAACCCTCTTGCATTTTGGCGACAGTCAAGCCATACACCTCAACCAAAGGAAAAACCCAAATCCAGCAGGCCAGAAGGCAGCCCAGCCACCACGCCCCTCCCGTTCCTTCTTCTTGGCCTAAGACGCAGTTGCTGCTCTGGGCTGGGCTGGGCTGAGGTGGCAGGGGCCGGCCCCTCGCTGTCTCCAAGGCAGCCTTGCGGCTCAGATCTAAACACCTCATGGACCTGCGGGCCTTGAGTTTGACATGTCTGATATAGACCAATACCAATCTTTAATTACCTGTACTAATAAGAAGGAAGAAAGAGGGAAGAACAACTTTCAGAGCTGCTTCATTTTGGCACTGACAGCGATATTTGCAAACCTTGCAGTGCAAATTCTTCTCTGCAGTTTTTAGAAAGATACCCTGAGTTTATTCTAAGGTACGGGAGCATTTGAAGGCATCATAGGTTTCACGTTTGCCTCCAATGTCCAGTTTTATTGTCTCATCTACTTGATTCTGTTTTTGACCTCATGCACATGATACTCCTCCTGAATTTTGCTTCTAACATGAGCAACATTTATTTCTGTTAGGTTTCTTTATTATAAAGACCACATAAAATTGTTTTATTGTGCAAAATTAAACCTCTGTCTTGTTCTTCTGCCTTCCTATTACTATAAGTTTACAACTATTTCTATTCTTATTTAAGCTATAATGTCTATCTTTATGTTCTATTTTTATGTTCCCATTCCTATATTTGTAGCACTGAGTTTTCTTATCGTAACTGTTTCTTAGTTATTTAAAGCAGGCATTTCAAGCTGTGGCCCACATGCCGCATAAGACCCTGGACAGCTAGTAAAGCGGTCTCATAAAATTGTAAACTTTAAACATTATTACCGGTATGTGCAAAAGAGCCATGGGGGTGCAGTGGTTATAATGCAGTATTGCAGGCTAATTCTGCTGACTGCCTGCAGTTTGATTCTTACCAGCTCAAGTTTGACTCAGCCTTCCATGCTTCCAAGGTTGGTAAAATGAGGATTGTTAGGGGCAATATGCTGACTCTGTAAACCACTTAGAGAGGAGTGTAAAGCACTATGAAATGGTACATACATTTAAGTGCTAATTATATATATTAACCAGAGGTGGGTTCCTCCCGGTTCAGACCGGTTTGCCCGAACTGGTAGCAAGCCACTGGTGACTTCACAATGACATCACCAAACCGGTTCTGTTGTGCTGGTCCGTGGACACTGCCATCTTTTTTTTCTTTTGAATTTCTTTTGAATTTTTTTTTAAAAAAATCCAGTTTTTTTTCTTCTGCGCATGCGCAGAAGCTGAGTTTCCGGCACTGCACATGCATCGCCATCTTGTTTTTGACCTTTTTTATTGGGAATTTGTTTTTTGATTTTTTGGCACTGTGCATGTGTGAGTGCGCAAAGCGTGCTTATGCCTATGCGGCGCAGCCATGCGGCACGGGAGGAAGCGAACCGAAAGCGAGGTAAGTTAGAACCCACCCCTGATATTAACTATATTATACATTTTATATATGGCCCTTTTTACTCAATGTGGCCCAGGCAAACGAAAAGGTTGGACATGTCTTTTAAAAATCGTTCCTTTTCCCTTCACCCAGATGGTGAGTTTACTCTTCAATACTTTCTAATATATAGAGCTTTATGAAAAATTCATATATTAAAAAAGAAAGAAACTAAAGAGCAAGGCCAAATTCTTTTATACATCTGAAAATTGGAAAAATAATTGAAATGGGAAGAATCTCAAAAACATATTTACGTAGCCTGGAGCTTTTTTTCTTAATTTAAGGATTTTAGAACATTAAGATTCTTATTTTGCCAGTTTGTTTAAGAAATCAATTGGAAAGATTGACAGGAAAAAGGATTCCTTGGTTTTGCAGTTCATATTTGGGAAGAAGGAATTTGGTCTGCTGAATCCACGCCAGAGAACAGCTCTGGCCCAACAATGTAGACTGCAACTGGCTGATGAACTCTGCAAACAAGCACTTTCTCTAATTAGTGGATTTAATCTGAAGAATTTGAATAAGGTATTTAAATGAAGTTTTTCAAAATGCTAAAGAAAATGAAGCTTTTTAAAGTATGTCCCCATATAGTAAAAGGGTTAAATAGTCCAGGATAAAGAGTTTGCAGAACAAAATACATTTCTTAAAAAAAGTTCCTACGTGACTTAAATGAGGTACGCTGGCAGAAATGTTGCAGGAGGTTTGACAACTATGTTGTCCAGCATCACATGGATGTGTCTTCAGTCTTTAATAAAGGGCATCCTTGTGATCTCTTTCAGTTTCACAATTCTACCGTATGATTCTATTAATTCAATCCTAGCCTGGAAGCCCAATTTGCATTGGGAAAGTATGCAAGGGTATGTTAAAGTGTGGAGCTTTTGATTCAGCTTCTCAACAATACAAATATACTTTTGCAAGTATTTCTATGATCATTTGAGTCTCTGGATGAAAACAAAATTTAAAAATAATGCCAATGGTGCTTATTGTTCTTTGGTGTGTCATACTGTGTAACGCTGTTTCGATGCTCTTTCTGTCTTTAAAGCACATTGTATTTAAACACTGAAAGATAAACATAAACTTTTTGGATTATTTATGATAATTTAACATTGTCTTCATATTTCATCCGGTTATCCCTCCCTCCCTCCCTCCCTCCCTCCCTCCCTCCCTCCCTCCCTCCCTTCCTTCCTGTTGTATGAAATTACTCAATGATTAGCTCAAGATTAGCCTAAATCAGTGATGGCGAACTTATGGCACGGGTGCCACAGGTGGCACGCGGAGCCATATCTGCCGGCACTCGAGCCGTTGCCCTAGCTCAGCTGCAGCACGTATGTGTGTGCCCGCCAGCTGATTTTTGGCTTGCGTGGAGGCTCTGGGAGGGCGATTTTGGCCTCCAGAGGGCCTCCAGGGTGGCCGGGGGAGCGTTTTTTGCCTTCCCCAAGCTCCAAGAAAGCCTCTGGAGCCTGCAGAGGGCAAAAAATGGGCCTACAGGGCCCACTGGAAATCGGGAAATGGGTGACTGGGGGGGTTGTGCACGCATGTGCAGGGGGGGTGGGGTGAGTGGGGGGCTTTGAATTATGGGTGTGGGCACGCACGCGCGTGCAATAGCGCACGCACACACTATTTTGGCACTCGAGGAAAAAAAGGTTCGCCATCACTGCTTCTCATCTTTCATGCAGTACAGTTCACAGAAGCCTTTTGCAGTATAAAATTCTTCTAAACAGTCTTTTCTTTACCATTTCTAGAGCCGTTCTGATGTGTATATTTCGCATTTCCCAGATTATACTTCGGTGAAAAACATAATCCACTTGGGCCAGGTAAGACTCCTTTTGATTATTGAATTCAACAAACATTCTCATCTTTTAATAAAAACATCCCCATGGTCAGGTAAAAATAATCATAAAGTAGTCTGCTGAGAACCCCAATAAGAATAAGAGAAAAACAAGGTAAGTAAACAATTAGGACAACTGCTGGTTAAATCAGTTCAGCAAATTCTTAATTAAAGACAGCATTTGCTTAATGATGGAAAATGTCTTTCAAAATTATTGCACATCTCAGTCCTTCTTCTAAAAGGCTGTTAGTTAAGAAAGGAAATATTTGAACATAGATCTTTTTATCATTTATATTTTGTTGCGTTTTACTAATCTAAGTGAAATGTTAATATATATTGCTAGTGCATGTATAATATGCCATACACTAAACCAGAGGTCTTCAAACTTGGCAACTTTAAGACTTGTGGACTTCAACTCCCAGAATTCTCCAGCCAGTCCACAAGTCTTAAAGTTGCCAAGTTTGGGGACCCCTGCGCTAAACAATAAACACATTTTGTCTAATCCAAAAGTGAATGGGTTTTCTTTAGACATCTAGATGCCACATTGATTTTTAAGTTATCTTGATTATCAAAGATAGATGGGGAGGGGGTAACCGCATGATCAAAGCTTTGATGTATATAAGAAAAGGGGGTAAGGGGAAGGTGTTTAACCTTTTTCACCCACCCATTTACCCAGAGATGTCCATGGATGCATATGGCTTACATGCCAAAGCCTGTACAAATATGGTTTTCTCATGATACGTAACTACTCGGAAATCTTTTATTTAAAATAAAACTTCAGAAAGATCTTTTAAGGCAGATAATACACGGCATGCCTAATACATAGCAAACATCAAGGCTAAACATTAGGTGTAAATAACTGTGTATCAACTAATGGATCAACCATTTCAGAATGTTTTGGAGTGATAACATGAACTTTTCATTGGCCATTTTCTTGTTAGGAAGGCAGAACTTATGAGTTGATTTGTAAGATAAAAGATTTATGAAAAAAATGTCCACCATTTTTAACATAAACAAAATGGCTAACTGTGGCTTTGGTAAGGCACATGGTGTTGTATAAGTCAGTGTTTTTCAACCTTTTTTGTGCAAAGGCACACTTTTTTCATGAAAAAAATCACGAGGCACACCATCATTAGAAAATGTTAAAAAAATTTAACTCTGTGCCTATATTGACTATATATAAAGTAATTCTCTTGAATAGGAATCAAATAAACAAAAAGAAATTATTTTTTAATTGTTCATATTTCTGTTTACTTACTCAGTGCGAAACCTGGGCCTGTTTTTCTGAACACAAAGCTGATATTCTGGCAGGAATCGAAGAAAGACACACACGTAGCTCTTCATCAACAGCTCTCAGTCTCTCTCGGTCTTTAGTTTTTATAGCAGTCAGGCTTGAAAAGCTCATCTCACACAGATATGTAGTGGAAAATGGGAGCAATGTCAAAATAGCTTTGTTTGCCAGAACGGGGAACTCCTTGGCAGTATCCAACCAAAAACTGTCCAAAGGTAGATCAGCAAATCTTAGCTTGAAACCACGATTTTGTCTCAGTTCAGTTAGTTCCTCCTGCTCCTGTAAAGTCATGTCCTTTCCACCAATTGATGCTGAGCTAAAAGGGTCCCTAACCCAGTCAAGGCATTCAGTGGAGACTGAAGAGAAATAAAATGACAACTTCTCCTCGAGAGTTTTTAAATGTTTAACTGTTATCTCACACCGTGCAGCAGGGTGAACACCTTGCCATTGCTTGGTGAGTGTGAACATTTCAAGATTGCCACTTTCCACGTGTTGATGCCAGAGTTGCACCTTTGAACGGAATCGCTATATTGCCTTGTGCCAGAGAATTTGCTTGAGCTAACCATCTTTGCTTTCTTTTGATCCCCACTCATACTTGGGCTCTCATCTGGCTGCGAATTTTGTTCAGAGTCCAGTTCTTTCCTTTTCAAAAACTTGTCCATCACTGCAGTATCTGCTCCTGTGCAGTATAGTTCCCCCACAGACATACAGCCTTCAGCCATACAGTGTATTACTGAAGGCTGTATGCCTGTGTACTGCCCCACTTCGGTGCTCGGAACACCGAAGGAGACGCGCCGCTGGTAACACTTACCAAGTTGACAGCGTGCGTCCTCCTCGCTGCTCCGGTCCTCCGCGATTGTTGCTATGGGCGCACGCATGGGACGTCAGTGACGTCCCTGCGTGCGCTACCTCCCGGCGGTCCCCGCGTTTTAAAGTAAACGCGGGGCCGCAGGGACTTAATAGAGGCATCTCTGTGTCCCAAAAGCAACTTTCGGGACACAGAGATGTCCCACAGCAAAAACAGCCGGCGGGTGTTTTTCCCACGGCACACCTTAGACTATGTCACGGCACACTAGTGTGCCGCGGCACAGTGGTTGAAAAACACTGGTATAAGTAGTCCTCAACCTATGACCACAATTGAGTCCAAAATTTATGTTGCTAAGTGAGAAATTTGTTAAGTGAGTTTTGTCCCATTTTATGACTTTTCTTGCCATATTTTTTAAGTGAACTACTGCCATTGTTAAGTTAGTAACATGATTATTTAGTGAAATCTGGCTTCCCCATTGACTTTGTTTGTCAGAAGGTCTCAAAAAGGTGATCACCTGACCTTAGGACACAGCAACCGTTATAAATGTGAATCAATTGTCAAGCATCCGAATATAAATCACGTGACCATGGGGATGCTGCCACGGTCATCAGTGTGAAAAATGGTCACAAGTCACTTTTTAGCAGAGTATTCCTTGTGTTACCAAGGTTGTGCATACAGAAACGTTTAGATTGAGATCAGTTGTGAATAAGTACTCAGCCACACACAGATACACTAACTTGAATTAAAGTTTACTTTGAGAAATAGCATGTTCCTATAAACAGTCCAAAGTCATACACTTAATAGTCATAATGACAATCCAAGTATTATCCAGTACAAATACATTTTAGCTATAATACATAACTACAACACAGAGAGAAATGCATAGCATACATACTCTAGGCCTTGCTCTAATGAGTAGCAGAGAACACACTCTCTGAGTAGCAGAGACCAAAGACAAACAGAGAGGGACTCCCATAGAAATAAGCTGTGAACTCTAGCTCCCTCTTGTGGCAGTTTGCAACACCTAAGCTAAACAGACATAGCTGTTAAAAGCTAGACATATATTATCTATCCAATCAGTTATGGTCAGAGACCTAACATTCTCCCCTTTGGGTAGATCAATATATAATACCTTACATCTTTAAACCATAGTTTTCACAACACTCTTTGTGTTTAATTGCACCTTGCGCTTTAGTAAAATGATCTGCAATATTCTGTTCAGTCATGCAGTATTCCAACTTAACCATTTTATTTTGAACACATTGTCTAACATTCAGATATCTCAAATCAGTATGTTTCGACCTTGTTTTCACAGCTAAACTATTAGCCATACTAATGGCAGATTGATTGTCTTCATACACAATAAATGGCTCCTGTACAGTAATTCCTATATCCTTTAACAATTGTTTATAATACACCAATTCTGTACACATTAATGATAAACTTGAGAATTCTGCTTCCATAGTGGATAAACTAATATGTTGTTGCCTAATAGATTTCCACCCTATTAAAGCATTACCCAACATTACCACTATACCTGATGTCGATTTGCGAGTCATTGCATCAGTAGCAAAACTTGCATCAGCATATGCAGTTAACACTAATTCATTTCTCGGTTCTAAATATAAAGAATAATGTATTGTGTGCTTTAGGTATCTAAGTATTCGTTTAGCTGCTTGCCAATGCCTTTCATTTGGTTCAGCATTATATCTAGCCAGTTGATTTACGCTATAAGATATATCTGGTCTAGACCAATTACTCAAATATGAGAGACTACCAATTAGAGACTGATATATCTCCTTATCAAACACAGGACATTTAGTATCACTATTTGTAAATCCCTGATCCATTGGTGTCTTAGCAGTTTTACAATTCTCCAGGTTATATCTTTTTAACAATTGGCTAATCTTCTTAGCTTGCGAAATTTTGAATCCTCTATTTGTCTTCATTATATCAAGACCCAAATAATGTTTAATTTCTCCTAAATTTCTAATCTTGAACTTTCTTTGTAATTCAGAAACAATATCATTTGCTTCTTGTTCAGTCTTTGTTATAATCGCTATATCATCTGTAAATAATAGCAACAGAGAAATCAAACCATCTTTCTCTCTCCTAAATAAACAAGGATCAGCTATACCAGCTTTAAAATCCATGGAAACTAATACTTTTACAATGCATTTATTCCATTCATAACCTGATTGCTTTAAACCATAAAGACTTTTCTTTAATTTCCAATAATCATTTTTTCCATCATCTTTTAAACCTAATGGCTTTCTCATATAAATGGTATGTTGTAAAGGTGCATGTAGATATGCAGTTTCGACATCTACATGATTAATTATGCATTTATTTTTAGCTGCCCAAACTAATGCTCCTCTCAATGTATTTGCTCTCAGACTAGGTGCAAATACCTCATCATAATCCTTATCTGATTGAGCAAATCCCTGAGCAACTAATCTTGCTTTATGGGTAACAGTGCCATCCACACCAGTCTTTAATTTATACACCCATCTGCAACCTATTGCACGCTCACCTGGTGGTAACCTTACATCTTCATATACCTCAAGATCCTTTAAAGATTTTAATTCCTTATTCATAGCTTCCTGCCAAGCTACCTGTTCCTTTGTTGGATACAGCTTAAGTTCATTATAATTAGACGGTTCCACATTAATCTGGCATACAATACTTGCCTGATATCTATCAGGTGGACGTCTCTCCCTAGTTGACCTCCTAGGCAATTTAGTACAAGTTGTTGGAATTTCCTCTTCCTTTTCCTCCCCTATCGAAGTATCTTCTACATCATCCATAGATGGTTCCTCTATTGAGGATTCTTTCACTATCCTATCATCAGTACTTTTCTTATCAGAATCATCAGGAAACAATGGATCCTCAACAACGATACTATCTTGTTCCTTGTATTCCTGTTCCAGTTTACTCCATCCAACATGCTCAAGGAATTTAGCACTTGCACTACAATATACTCTAGTAGTACCTGGCTCCCAGAATCTAAATGATCTATGATTAGATTCATACCCTACAAAACATAATTTCCGTGCTCTGTGTTGTCCCTTTCGCCTTACTTGTGTGGGAATATGCACCCATGCTGGTGCACCAAATGTATGCAAATAACTAAGATTTGGTTTCCTACCATACCAACGGGTAAATGGCAATTCACCAGTTGTTGCATTCACTACATTGTTCAAAACATGGTTAGCACACATTATAGCTTCACCCCAGAGCCTCTCTGGTAAACCAGAATCTGAAATCATGGTTCTAGACATAGCCTGTAATGTCTGACCTCTTCTTTCAATATGTGCATTATGTTGCGGCCGAAAAGGAGCAGAACGCTTATGTTCAATACCAGCTCTCTTTAGCATATCTTCAAATCTCTTATTGGTAAACTCAGTACCATTATCTGTTACTAAACTAACCAGTTTCTTTTTCATTTTTCGTTCAACAAACCTTAACCAGTTTACAAAATGCTGATATGTTTCTGTTTTTGTTTTCATCAGATAACAGAAACCATATCTAGAAAAATGATCAACTATGCTCAATATATAACAGGCTCCACCTAAACTGGGTTTCTTAGGGCCAATGAGATCAGCAAATACAACCTCTAATGGTTCCTTGGTTTTAAATCCATTTAACCTGTTTGCAGGAATTACCTTGCTCTTTTCCTGATTGCAAGCATTACAATTTAAATATCTTGTACAAGGTTTTAATTTTATACCATTAGATAACTCAACAGTTTTCTTTAAAATTTTGAAATTTAAATGTCCCATACGTCTATGGAGCAAATGAATACATTCGTCATGAGGCTTTCTATTTTCATAAACTGAATTGGCCTTATTTAATGGACTATCATGGATAATGTATAAGCCATCATGCAACCTTGCAGTAACTCTTTTACCTTGTTTTTCAATTAAACATTTATCTCCCTGAAAAGTTACCACAAACCCTGCTTTTACCAATTCTCTCACAGATAGTAAGTTATATATAAGGTTAGGTACATATAACATTGGTAAATTTTCATTAATACATGAACAATATGCATTACCTTCTCCAGATACTCTCAATTTCCAGCCATTTGCTAATGATACATGCTGTTTACTTTCAGTCATATTAACAAATCTCTCTTTACTTTTAGTTATACACTGAGATGCTCCACTGTCTATTATCCAGATATCATGGCTTACAGTTTTATTTGTACTTGATATAGCTACACTAACATCATTATAAGCTCTCTGCATATTACTAGCATTCTGCTTTTTACCCTTTTTACAGAATCTGGCTATATGACCTTTAGCCCCACAAGAATAACATTTCCTAACGATATAGGCAGTTGAAGACCGTAGTTGTTTCTCTCTCTGTGGTTCTTCCTGTGGTTGTTTCTCTCTCAGTTGTTTTCTATCTTGCCTTCTTCTAGACTCTTCTAACAGTCTTCCTATTATGCCAGTCAATGTCAGTTCATCTCTGGTCAAAACTTCCAGTGAAGACACATAATCATCATAAGAGTCATCCAAAGAAGAAAGAATAATATAAACTTGATGCAACTCTGAGAAAATCAGTTCTTTTTCATGTAGCTCTTGTAATGTTCTCTTCATAAATTCCAAATGAGCTAACATGTCACCACTTTTTAACAAACGTGCTCTGAACAGTTTACGTGTAAGGTGTATATGCCCACCAACACTATCTCGAACATAAAGTCTCTTTAAGGTACTCCAACACTTGGCAGCAGAATCTTCACCATGAATATGGACCAGTTGCTGATCACTCAGTGTCAGTCCAATAATACTAAGAGCCTTTTCATTATCCCGGTTAAAGGCAGCTATTTTCTTCTTATCTTCATCATTTGTTGGATCCCAAGCTGTTATATCAGGTGGATTATTAACCACAGTCCATAATCCTTCTTTACGCAAAAGTAAGCTGCACTTCATAGACCAGGAAACATAGTTAGTTCCATCTAACCTGGTTATCAGGGATAAGCTAGTTGACTGTTCTTGTGCCATTGTTAATTTAACAGTAAACCACAAGTTAGCTGTCTGAGTATGAAACTGAATATTCACACTAACTCTCAATATCTCTCTGGGCCCATAACCAGTATTAATGTATTAGCAGAGTATTCCTTGTGTTACCAAGGTTGTGCATACAGAAACGTTTAGATTGAGATCAGTTGTGAATAAGTACTCAGCCACACACAGATACACTAACTTGAATTAAAGTTTACTTTGAGAAATAGCATGTTCCTATAAACAGTCCAAAGTCATACACTTAATAGTCATAATGACAATCCAAGTATTATCCAGTACAAATACATTTTAGCTATAATACATAACTACAACACAGAGAGAAATGCATAGCATACATACTCTAGGCCTTGCTCTAATGAGTAGCAGAGAACACACTCTCTGAGTAGCAGAGACCAAAGACAAACAGAGAGGGACTCCCATAGAAATAAGCTGTGAACTCTAGCTCCCTCTTGTGGCAGTTTGCAACACCTAAGCTAAACAGACTTATAGCTGTTAAAAGCTAGACATATATTATCTATCCAATCAGTTATGGTCAGAGACCTAACAATTTAGTGAAATCTGGCTTCCCCATTGACTTTGTTTGTCAGAAGGTCTCAAAAAGGTGATCACCTGACCTTAGGACACAGCAACCGTTATAAATGTGAATCAATTGTCAAGCATCCGAATATAAATCACGTGACCATGGGGATGCTGCCACGGTCATCAGTGTGAAAAATGGTCACAAGTCACTTTTTTCAGTGCCGTTGTAATTTCGGACAGTCGCTAAGCGAACTGTTGTAAGTTGAGGACTGCTTGTATTTAGGTCACAGATCTTCACATAACATCCAGTTTTGACTGGTTTTTTTGCTGGCTGTATGACAATAAATGACTTCATGGAAATTATAAAAACTGTGAGTTGTCTCGATGTCTTCTCATTGGAGTTAACTCCCGTGGGATGGTAACAAAATATGATTGGAGGATGTTCTGCATCATTTTTGTCTTTACACATTATTATTATTATTATTATTATTATTATTATTATTATTATTATTATTATTATTATTATTATTATTATTATTATTATTATTATTATTATTATTATTATTATTATTATTATTATTGAAAAATATAGTTACTTATGTCTCTGTTGTGTTTTCTTTCTTATTCCAGTTAATGAAAAGTGGGCTTTTCAGATATTTTGACTATGGCTCGAAGAACATAGATATATATAACCAGGTTGGTTGTGCTGGATTTTGACACATGCTTAATGTAGGATTTGTTGCATTTTTCCATGGGCAAGAAGACAAATAATGAACATTTGATTCCTAAATCTCATAATATAATGATTGCTTTCTGCCAAGCTACCAGATTATTCTGTAAAATACTTTTATCCTGGGTAACTAAAAATAAAGTTTAACTAATTGAAAGTATTTTTGATGTGAAAACTTCCCATTGTTTTGGAAAATCCCTATAAGTAAAAAAATTCTATTTATTGGAAAGCAATATACACGTGTTTTTAGGAAAGTAGTTGAGATAGAAGTGGAAGGATATGGAGAGAACATTACACCTGCTTCTTCTACTTTAGAATGAATAATTTCTGGAATGATGACATTTATTTATTTATTTATTTATTTATTTATTTATTTATTTATTTATTTATTTATTTATTTATTTATTTATTTATTTATTTATTTATTTATTTATTTATTTATTTATTTTCATCAGGCATTAGATAACAGATATAAGAATAAACATAATTATGAATACATGAAATGGGTACGAATAAAAGGGAACATTAGGACAGGGACGGTAGGCACCCTGGGTGCGCTTATGCACGCCCCTTAAAGATCTCTTAGGAATGGGGTGAGGTCGACAGTAGACAGTCTAAGGGTAAAGTTTTGGGGGTTTGGGGAAGAAACCACAGAGTCAGATACTGCATTCCAGACATTAACAACGCTGTTACTGAAGTCGTATTTTCTGCAACCAGGTTTAGCGTGGTTTACCATAAATTTGAATCTATTATGTGCTCGTGTATTGTTGTGGTTGAAGCTGAAGTAGTCATTGACAAGTAGGACATTGTAGCGGATAAATTTATGTACTACACTTAGGTCGGACTGAAGACGACGAAGTTCTAAACTGTCTAATCCCAAAATTTCAAGTCTGGTGGTATAAGGTATTCTGTTACGAGCAGAGGAGTGGAGAACTCTTCTCGTGAAATATCTCTGGGCTCTCTCAATTGTATTGATGTCCGATATGCAGTGCGGGTTCCAGACAGATGAGCTGTATTCGAGAATTGGTCTAGCAAAAGTTTTTTATGCCCGAGTTTGTAGTTCAATATTACCAGAGAAGAAGCTACGCAAGATTAAATTAACAACGTTTAATGCCTTTTTGGCAATGCTGTTACAATGAGCTCTGACACTTAGATCATTTGAGATGAGTACTCCAATTTAATTAAATTATATTTAAATAAAATTAAATAAAATTTAGCACTGAACTGAAGTCCTTAAAAATAACCCATGCACAGGTCCCCAGGGATTCAAGATCATATCGACAGCATCATCTGTTGATCAATTTGCTCAGTAGGCAAACTGCAAGGGGATCTAACAGCAGATCTGTGATGACTTTCAAAGTGGGCCAGCACTAACCACTCAAAGGTATTCATGGCTATAGATGTCAGACGGCTTGTAGTCATTCATCTCCCTGATGCAGGGTTTGTTAGAAACTGGGATGATGATAGAAGGGACAAAACACATATCCAGTGATTTATTAAACAGCTGTTTGAAGATGGGGGCTAGTTGTTCAGCACAGGCTTTCAAGCAAGAAGGAGTCACTCTATTTGGGCCTGTTGCTTTTCCGATCTTTTGTCTAGGACATAGAACTCACACATTTTTTTTTCTGAGATCACTACAGGTGGGGTGCCCAGAAGGGTTGAGATAGGTGTAGGGAAATTAAGAAGCGTTCCTATATTCTCTGCAGGGCTTTGAACATTTTTTTTAATATAAGTACAATATGGATATAGCCTGGAGTAAGTATAGTACAGAATACAAAATTAAAAAAAGTGGTTGAGTCAGAGACAATATAACAAAGAGGACTAAATAGAAATGGGGATGCAGAAAATATACCTGTGCTCTTTTTTTTACTTTTAATTATGCTTGTCCATAGTCATTTTCGATAAGACATCTTACTAAAAGGAATGGATGTCTCTGAATGCCTGATATCTTGACGAACATCTGCTCCAACTCAGCACCTGTCTGAGTTTTTGCATTTTGGCACAATCTATAGCAAAACAAGGAATGCACTACGACACTTCACTACCCCAATTCTGAATTTCTTTGGGCTCCTCTGGATACTTCTTGTATGGAAGAAGTCCTTTGGCGCAATTCCCGCCCTTGTATTGAATTTTGTTCTAGGAGAATTTCTAATTTTCTCACGCTGTTTTCCTTTCCTCAGACAACTCCACCGTTCTACAGGATAGAAGCCATCACTGTGCCAGTTGCTATGTGGAGTGGAGGACAAGATTGGGTTTGCCAGCCAATTGAAGTTGCACAATTATGCTCTTATACCACTAATCTTGTCTATTATAAGGAGTTCCCTGATTGGACTCACTGGGATTTTATTTGGGGCATTGACGCTCACCAACGTGCATACAAGGAAATCCTTGGCCTGATGGAGAAATATCGATGAAGCCACCTGGAATTAAAATTCCACTGTTCTCATTATACCTGTGGGAGTGCCAGACACTCAAGTGTTTTTTGTTTCCTGAGTTTATGTTGATTATCTTTATTATTCATTTGATTTGTGTTCAAATTTGCTTATCCTTCCATTTTATTTATGAACCATTGTGTGTTTCTTTCCTACTGAATAATTAAGTCTATATCCTACTGATAATTTAATGTAGATCCTAAAGTTACAAACAATGTAACTTCCTAGGCTTTTAACTTGTAGGTGGGTTTGCAAGTTTTCTTAAATAAATAAATCTGATCTGAACACTGGCATAATGTGTGCTTCATTCATTGGCCTAGTCAGTAGTTAATATAAAGATTCCCATAGTATAGATTGATTCCAATGGTAATTCCATACCATACATGCCAAGGTCTCTCTCCCAAATGATGTAAGGGCATATTTACTTATTCAATGGAACTTCTCTTTGTATTCCACATTTTTTGCCTCTCCATAATGCTGCAGATTTTCTTTACAGGAGTTAGGCATCTCCGAACTTTCCATGGGAAACTGGGAGATTGTCATAGGATAAAGAAAGCATCCATATGAAAAGCTCCCCAGAAAACTAGACTAAAATTAAAAGCTGATACAATGGGAGCTGATATTTTATATTGAACCTGACTACCTTGACTGTCATTATTGAACTGATTAATGTTCAAATTTGGTTACTACTATAATAAAAGGGATTCATTTGATAGGGAGGTCTTCCTGTTGGATTAAGTCAGGAGATATTCATCAAGAGGATGTAGAGCAGGGGTGTCAAACTCAAGGCCCATGGGGTGCTTAAATCTGGCCCATGGGGCCGCCCTGGAAGCAGAGAAGGACCAGTCTGCGGTGCCTCTGCCAGCGAAAATGGAGCTCAGGAGGGCCATGGGCGGCACTCCTGAACTCCATTTTCATTGGCAGTGGGTTACAGGAGGCCGTCACAGCAAAAAATGGAGCTCAGGAGGGCCACAGGCAGCCCTCCCAAGCTCCATTTTCATTGGCAGAGGATTACAGGAGGCTCCATTTTTGTTGGCAGAGGTTTGCAGGAGGACATCGCAGCCAAAAACAGAGCTCGGAGGGCCACAGGCAGCCCTCCCGAGCTCCATTTTCGTTGGCAGAGGATTACAGGAGACTCCATTTTCATTGGCAGAGGGTTGCAGGATGCCGTCACAGATGAAAATGGAGCTTGGGAGCCCGTTTTTGCTGGCAGAGCGCTCTGGCCACCATAGGTGTCCTTGACACAAGTGATGACAAGCTGGCCATGAAATCAATGAAATCGAGTTTGACACCCTTGATGTAGAGAGAGAGAGCACCAAGGATCCCACCATGTATCATCAAAATAAGCAGAGCAAAGCAGTCGCTTATGCAATGCAAAATACTTTAAAAATAATCCACAATTCTCTGGCATAACTAAAGAAGAAGAGATTTAATTACCTAATTCCAAGCCCTTTCCCTGATGCTCTATTCACATCAGTACATTTCCCATATTGAAAGCAGAAGTATACTGATGTTTAAAAACAGGCATCTCCAGTCTTAAATTACCTTAAATTACCTTTCAAAACCAAACAGACCGCTGCTGCCACACCAACTGAGCTGCGCCAGTCCAAAAGAGCCCACAGGCGCCCCACCTACTTACGAGATTACGCTAGCTGAGAGGGTTTTGATTGGCAATGCTCCTACTCAGAGGCGAGGGTGTTAAGTATTCAGAGAAAAGCAAAGAGGTGTCAATCAGGTCCACTGTTCCGACGGGAAAAATAAGCCTTGCTGATTGGTGGAGCCGTCTGACAGCTCCCTATAAAAGGGCAAGCTGTCAGACAGGCAGGCTGCTGGATTGTACATAGTTGCCTAATAAAGAGCTGTTTGTTGCTGATGCTTGAGTCCGGTCTCTTCTATTCGCCCTATCTAACACCCGTAGTCTTAACAGCCATGTAGTACCTAATCAAATGTACCTTCCAATATTGGCTAAGGGAGAGCATTGCATCAGGCTAGGCCGAAAGCTCTTTTCTGGGCCGTCTATTTTAATGAGATATGCAGCTGGTGCCATTGTGGATCTCATACCACCAGCTATGAACAGCTGGAGGTTATTGCCATCATCAGTTTGGTATTCTATGTCTAATAAGTTCTGCTTGTCAGGAGGGAACATCTCCTGAGTGTAATGCCTCTTGGGGAAATACATGTGGGCCAGATGGCAGACCTTTTCGGTAATAGCTCTTCCCACAAATGCTTCTGAAGATCCTAGTTTGCTGAGAACAGCATAAACAGGCTATTTTGCTACATTACGTTGTGGGCACTAAACGTTTAGAGATGAGATTAAAGCAAAAGTAATGAATTAAATAAGACTCGGGAATGGAAAATTACAGTTTATACTTAAGGAACCAGTTGAATAGAAATTCACATAGAAATAGAAACACAGAGCATAAGATGGAATTCTACATCCTTTAAATGACCAGAAACCCTGTTTTCTTGTTCTCAGGAATGACAGTGGGAAAACAAAACAATTCCCACTGTTACACAGCACCAATCTAGGATCAAGGCTATGCTAAGTTTCCATCATTTATACCAGTGGTTCCCAAAGTGGGCGGTACCGCCCCCTGGGGGGCGGTGGGAACCCTTAGGGGGGCAGTGAGAGGCAAGGGTGGCGACAGGGGGGCGGTGAGAGAGGCCAGGGGGGCGGTAGGTGGTTCACCATGCTTTTGCACTTGAAGCTCCCGCGCGTTCCTCGCTCTTGTGTGCAGGGCAGCCCATTCTGAAAGAAAACGCCCTGCACACAAGAGCGTGGAATGCGACGGAGTTCCAAGTGCTAGCTATGATGCCCGTCTCACAGCCTGCCCAGCCCCCACCCAGGCTCCACTCTGCTCCGCCCTGCCCCACATGACTGGTCACCTCAAACTCCGTCCTACCTAGCACTTGAAGCTCCCTCGCGTTCCTTGTTCTTGTGTGCAGGGCAGCCCATTCTGAAAGAAAACGAGAGATGTTTTCTTTCAGAATGGGCTGCCCTGCACACAAGAGCGTGGAATGTGATGGAGTTACAAGTGCTAGGTATGATGCCCATCTCGTGGCCCACCCAACCCCTGCCCAGCCCCCGCCCAGGCTCCGCTCCACTCCGCTCCACCCCGCCCCGCATGACTGGTCACCCCAAACTGCATCCCACTGCGTGTCCTACCTAGCACTTGAAGCTCCCTCACGTTCCTCGTTCTTGTGTGCAGGGCAGCCCATTCTGAAAGAAAACATGAGACTTTTTCTTTCAGAATGGGCTGCCCTGCACCCAAGAGCATGGAATGTGACGGAGTTACAAGTGCTAGGTATGATGCCTGTCTCGCGACCCGGCTAGCCCCTGCCCAGCCCCTGCCCAGCCCCCGCTCTGCTCCACCCCACACGACTGGTCACTCCAAACTGCGTCCCATTGCGCAATGGGCGTCCTACCTAGCACTTGAAGCTCTCTCACGTTCCTCGCTCTTGTGTGCAGGGCAGCCCATTCTGAAAGAAAATGCGAGGTGTTTTTTTTCAGAATGGGCTGCCCTGCACCCAAGAGCGTGGAATGCGACAGAGTTACAAGTGCTAGGTACTGAACATGGCACAGAGATGAGGGAAGCTGACCGCTCTTGAAGCTGCTCGGGCGAGCACTCGCAGACCCGCAGGAAGGCCCTGCTGTGGAACCTGCGCGTGAGCGGACTTTCCTGCCTGGCATCCCTGTCGCCTAGCAACCCGGCACGCGCAATTCGGCGGGCTTCCCTTCGGCATGGAGCACCCGCGGATCTCAGCCCGGCTGCCCCCAGACAACGACCCCACCAAGGCGCCTGTGGCCTAAGGCCGCCGATGCCTCCCCAAGCTCAATGAAGAGCTGCAGCACCCCGAGCTGCTGACGCGGCTGCCGGCCTTGATGGCGCTCTGCGACCTGGTGCACGACCCAGAGAACACTTACCAAGCCATCGGCCTGGGTGAGCGGCAGCGGCCTGGCCACGGCTGGCGGGAGGGAAGGGGGGAAGAAGGAAAGAAAAAGGAAAGAAAGAGAGAGGGAGGGAGGAAGAAAGACAGAAACATAGAAAGAAAGAGAAAGAACGATGGTAGAAAGGAAGGAAGACAGACAGAAAAAGAAAGGAGGGAGGGAAGAAGGAAAGAAAGAGGGAGGGAGGGAGGGAGGAAGACAGAAAGAAAGATGGTAGGAAGGAAGGAAGGAAGGAAGACAGACAGAAAAAGAAAGGAGGGAAGGGAGGGAAGAAGGAAAGAAAAAGGAAAGAAAGAGGGAGGGAGGAAGAAAGAAAGAAAGAAAGAAAGAAAGAAAGAAAGAAAGAAAGAAAGAGATGGTAGGAAGGCAGAAAGAAAGAAAAAGATGGTAGGTAGGTAGGTAGGAAGGAAGACAGACAGACAGACAGACAGAAAGAAAGAAGAGATGGTAGGTAGGAAGGAAGACAGACAGAAAGAAAGAAAGGAAAGAAAGAAAAAGAAAGATGGTAGGAAGAAAGACAGAAAGAAAAAGAAAGAAAGAAGGGGGAAGGTAGAGAAGAAAGAAAGAACGAAAGAAAGACCTAACATTTTGGTTGCTAAGCAAGAGCGTTGTTAAGTGAGTTTCACCACACTTTACAATTTGGCCATGCCCACCCTGTCATCTGACCACTAAGCCACGCCCACCTGAGGGGGTGGGGTGGGGGGCGGTGAGGATGAGTTTGTAGCACCAAGGGGGCGGTGGACTGAAAAAGTTTGGGAACCACTGATTTATACCTATCTATAATATACCAGGCCTGTCAAACTGGCAGCTCACGGGCCAGATACATCACGCACAGGCCACACCCACCCCAGCTCTGCAAAGGCAAAAAACATTGTGATATGTCACAATCCGACTTGTGACGCGATCAAGTTTGACATCCGTGATATAGACGGTATCATAGTATACATTTCGTGAATTCTAATTAGGCATCGTTTTTTATTTATATTCATTTTAATCAAAAATTTTCTCTGATATCAACTTTACACACTCATATCCTCCATTTGTCTTCCTCCTATTGTTGGGCTTGAAGCATAGGTCTAAAGCAGCGGTTCTCAACCTGTGGGTTGCGACCCCTTTGGGGGGTCGAATAACCCTTTCACAGGGGTCACCTAAGATCATCGGAAAACACATATTTCCGATGGTCTTAGGAACGGAGACACCACTCCTCTATCTGTCTCCAGGCGGGTCCACCCACATGCAAATAGACTACTGCAAAAAAAAAAATACCATGGGAACTTCTGAGCATGCGCAGAAGCCGAATTTCCGGCACTGTGCATGCATCACCATCTTGTTTTTGCCTTTTTTTGCCATTTTTTAAAAAAATCGACACTGCACATGTGTGCGCGTGCAAAGTCATGGCCACACAGCTCAGGAGGAAGCGAACCGGCAGCGAGATAAGTTAGAACCCACCCCTGAGTTTCCTAATAATTTTATTATGTTATGGTTGGGGGTCACCACAACATGAGGAACTGTATTAAAGGGTCGCGGCATTAGGAAGGTTGAGAACCACTGGTCTAAAGCCTAAGAGAAACACAGAGTAAAGTGGTACTATATTTCCTCACCCTGAGAAACATATTTTGCCTCAGCATTACAAACACTATAATATGCTTCCATTTTTTTGAGAAAGTTCTCTCAAATATCTCTCAAATATCTATAGAATATTATAGTATTCATTTCATGAATCTAATTAGGCATGTCTTTTATTTATATTCCTATTTAACTAATCAAAACTGTTCTTCAATTAATTGATCATAGATCTCATTTTATTCTCAAGTTCCTTTCTTGAGATTTTCCTTTACCATACTGTACAGAAATAGCCAAATCTAGCCTTCATGTAAAAAAAACATCACAAATAAGGAAATTCAGTCACCACTCATCAAACACTTTCACAAAGATAGAAAAAGAAACTAGAAAGTTATTCAGAGATAATTTTTCTCCATGTATGAATAGAAAGTCACCATCGAAATCACCATCCATATGAATGTATAAATATTGTACAACTAATATGATGAAGGTGTAAAAGCAACTGTCTAGATCTAAACACAATAGCATTTATACCAGTGGTTCCCAAAGTGGGCGGTACCGCCCCCTGGGGGGCGGTGGGAACCCTTAGGGGGGCAGTGAGAGGCAAGGGTGGCGACAGGGGGGCGGTGAGAGAGACCAGGGGGGCGGTAGGTGGTTCACCATGCTTTTGCACTTGAAGCTCCCGCGCGTTCCTCGCTCTTGTGTGCAGGGCAGCCCATTCTGAAAGAAAACGCCCTGCACACAAGAGCGTGGAATGCGACGGAGTTCCAAGTGCTAGCTATGATGCCCGTCTCACGGCCTGCCCAGCCCCCACCCAGGCTCCACTCTGCTCCGCCCTGCCCCACATGACTGGTCACCTCAAACTCCGTCCTACCTAGCACTTGAAGCTCCCTCGCGTTCCTTGTTCTTGTGTGCAGGGCAGCCCATTCTGAAAGAAAACGAGAGATGTTTTCTTTCAGAATGGGCTGCCCTGCACACAAGAGCGTGGAATGTGATGGAGTTACAAGTGCTAGGTATGATGCCCATCTCGTGGCCCACCCAACCCCTGCCCAGCCCCCGCCCAGGCTCCGCTCCACTCCGCTCCACCCCGCCCCGCATGACTGGTCACCCCAAACTGCATCCCACTGCGTGTCCTACCTAGCACTTGAAGCTCCCTCACGTTCCTCGTTCTTGTGTGCAGGGCAGCCCATTCTGAAAGAAAACATGAGACTTTTTCTTTCAGAATGGGCTGCCCTGCACCCAAGAGCATGGAATGTGACGGAGTTACAAGTGCTAGGTATGATGCCTGTCTCGCGACCCGGCTAGCCCCTGCCCAGCCCCTGCCCAGCCCCCGCTCTGCTCCACCCCACACGACTGGTCACTCCAAACTGCGTCCCATTGCGCAATGGGCGTCCTACCTAGCACTTGAAGCTCTCTCACGTTCCTCGCTCTTGTGTGCAGGGCAGCCCATTCTGAAAGAAAATGCGAGGTGTTTTTTTTCAGAATGGGCTGCCCTGCACCCAAGAGCGTGGAATGCGACAGAGTTACAAGTGCTAGGTACTGAACATGGCACAGAGATGAGGGAAGCTGACCGCTCTTGAAGCTGCTCGGGCGAGCACTCGCAGACCCGCAGGAAGGCCCTGCTGTGGAACCTGCGCGTGAGCGGACTTTCCTGCCTGGCATCCCTGTCGCCTAGCAACCCGGCACGCGCAATTCGGCGGGCTTCCCTTCGGCATGGAGCACCCGCGGATCTCAGCCCGGCTGCCCCCAGACAACGACCCCACCAAGGCGCCTGTGGCCTAAGGCCGCCGATGCCTCCCCAAGCTCAATGAAGAGCTGCAGCACCCCGAGCTGCTGACGCGGCTGCCGGCCTTGATGGCGCTCTGCGACCTGGTGCACGACCCAGAGAACACTTACCAAGCCATCGGCCTGGGTGAGCGGCAGCGGCCTGGCCACGGCTGGCGGGAGGGAAGGGGGGAAGAAGGAAAGAAAAAGGAAAGAAAGAGAGAGGGAGGGAGGAAGAAAGACAGAAACATAGAAAGAAAGAGAAAGAACGATGGTAGAAAGGAAGGAAGACAGACAGAAAAAGAAAGGAGGGAGGGAAGAAGGAAAGAAAGAGGGAGGGAGGGAGGGAGGAAGACAGAAAGAAAGATGGTAGGAAGGAAGGAAGGAAGACAGACAGAAAAAGAAAGGAGGGAAGGGAGGGAAGAAGGAAAGAAAAAGGAAAGAAAGAGGGAGGGAGGAAGAAAGAAAGAAAGAAAGAAAGAAAGAAAGAAAGAAAGAGATGGTAGGAAGGCAGAAAGAAAGAAAAAGATGGTAGGTAGGTAGGTAGGAAGGAAGACAGACAGACAGACAGACAGAAAGAAAGAAGAGATGGTAGGTAGGAAGGAAGACAGACAGAAAGAAAGAAAGGAAAGAAAGAAAAAGAAAGATGGTAGGAAGAAAGACAGAAAGAAAAAGAAAGAAAGAAGGGGGAAGGTAGAGAAGAAAGAAAGAACGAAAGAAAGACCTAACATTTTGGTTGCTAAGCAAGAGCGTTGTTAAGTGAGTTTCACCACACTTTACAATTTGGCCATGCCCACCCTGTCATCTGACCACTAAGCCACGCCCACCTGAGGGGGTGGGGTGGGGGGCGGTGAGGATGAGTTTGTAGCACCAAGGGGGCGGTGGACTGAAAAAGTTTGGGAACCACTGATTTATACCAATAATAGTGCACCAAATAAATTCTTATCCTTTATTCATATTTTTTTTGGTTCCTATTATGGGAAGCCCCCCCCACCCCACTCCTAGAAGAATGAAATATTTTGAAAAATATTAAAAAGGCAGAATATTATATTTCCCTGAATGAGAAATGGAGAAACATGTTTTTTGGGGGGCAGGAAGCAGAATCAGTCTTTCTTAATAGCCCCCAACCAATAGCAATAGCACTTAGACTTATATACCGCTTAATAATGCTTTACAGCCCTCTCTAAGCGGTTTACAGAGTCAGCATATTGCCCCCAACAATCTGGGTCCTCATTTTACCGACCTCAGAATTGAAGGATTGAAGGCTGAGTCAACCTTGAGCCAGTGAGATTTGAACTGCTGAACTGCTGAACTGCAGTGCTGCACTTTAACCACTGCGCCACCTCAGCTCAGCAGAAACTGAGGAGGCCACCTTTTAGAAATGCAGATTTGGTAATCCATTCAAGACAGGATATTTTGAAACAAAAGGCAGAATGGTAGGATTAGAAGCAGTCCAAACTTCAACCAAACCTGGGAGCTCAGACAAACACCTAGGATTTGCATTTCCTCTTTTGCCTATAGAGCCAGCGATGACCCCTACATGACCCCATAGGAATCTGACAACAGCCAATAGAAGACATGTTCTTGAACAGGAAGCTCAAATACAAAGCTCAAAGAAGGTATAAAAACCCCTCACTCTCAACTCCATTTTGTCAGCTGCCCAGAACCACAAACCCATGTGGTTCTGCTTCATCAATAAACCATCTTTCCAATCAGCCTCCATGTTTCCAGTGTCCTTCTCCCAGCTTGGAACTGAACCAGATGGATATTTCTTCCCACACTATATTCAAATTTCTTGTCCAAGATGGTTCCACTGAATGTGCAGAAGTAAAATCCTATGAGAAGAAGATGCTTCTCTAAATATGTAGACGTTTCTATTTTAATGTCAGGAGCCACATTAAAGATAATTGCAATGAAAACTTCTTTTAAGACCAAACCCAAACTATAAATTGCTTTTCTAAATCATGTCAAAATGAAGTACATATATTAATATTTAGATGGCAGTTTATAATTAAGCCAACCAATGAAACATGGCACATATTAAAAAGGCGGGACTGAATCCAGTACATGACATCTAGCATTCGTTAAATAAAAGTGGCAAACTCATTTTTTAGTCTTGATTAACAAGAAGACACAGCAAAACGTATCTTCAAATCACTTTGATATAGCAGCTGAGAAATATTATTGTTTGATATCTAAAAGGAGAACAATGGAATTTAAAAAATTGTTGAGGTGAGTTTTGGTTTGCTTATTGACAAGGTTACACTGATAATATCTAATCCAAAACGTCTTAAAATTCAGAATAATTAGACTTTCTGACATGTTCTGATAAAGGAAGTTGACTGAGATGATTTTATTCAAATCTCATTCTATTTATTTATTTGTGAGATTTATATACCGCCTCACAGTGCAAGCACTCTCTAAGCAGTTTACACCAGTAAGCAATGTATATTTATATTGCCCCCAACAATCTGGGTCCTCATTTTACCTACCTCGGAAGGATGGAAGGCTTAGTCAACCTTGAGCTGGTGAGATTTGAACTGCTGACCTGCGGATCACAGTCAGCTAAAGTGGCCTGCAGTACTGCCTCTAACTGCTGCGCCACCTCGGCTCTTAAAATTCTAGCTCTTAAAAAATAGCAAGCTCCTTTCCCCACCCACTTTTCTCATTTAAACTTTCGTTGTTTTCATTATACTCAACATAGAAAGTTGGTAATATTTGAATCAATGATTTCTAAATATTGAATATGATAAGATTAAATATGATTTCTAAATATTCTAAATATTGATGATGAAAAGGCTCCTCTTGCCCTTCTCTCTCCTGTTACTTTGAGAAAAAAATAATGGGAAAAGGGATAAAGATTTGCAGAATTATTTCATCTTTAAACTGCTTGAAGGCTATTATTTTAGCTTCTTGATGAGTAAATATTTTTTCACGCTAATATAATACAGAAATATATAATATTACAAATTGTTTTTGGAAAGGCTGTACATTGCCAAGCAACAGAGTGTGAGAGGGGTTTTTTTTTTTGGTGTATGCGTGGTTTCCCTGAATATGTACAGGTTTTGGCTCCTGGCTATATTGCAATTGTACACCTGCTAAAGAGCTTCTGAATATATAAACCTTCAGCTTGTAAAGAAAAAGATGAATTAAGTAATGACTGAATTATTGAATTCAATTAACAGAGGAATTCTGCCAAGGAACTCGGCAGTGTTATAAACTTTTTTTAAAAAAAAATGATTTCCTCTCCCTCCATAGGATATATTGACTCGTTTACCTTTAAATACATTATAGTTCATCCAAATGCTTTGTTGTTGCTACAGTGCTTACAGTGGAGTACAACTCTTTCAACCCAGGTATGCATTTTCCAAATTGAACTGGAGCTCTTCCCTAAATTTTTTAACTGTTTTCAGGTCCTCCAGGATATGGCTATTGCTGCTTATGATTCATCTATATGAAGATGTGAGGTCAGAAGAAGTAGAAATCATCAGAAAAATGAATCCTGAATCCCACATGAATATTGTGAGTTGAGCTCTCAAAAAGTATTTTACCAATTGTGTTCAATGGGACTTTCTTCTATGTACAGCAGGGGTCCCCAAACTTGGCAACTTTAAGACTTGTGGACTTCAACTCCCAGTATTCTCCAGCCAGCATAGCTGGCTGGAGAATTCTGGGAGTTGAAGTCCACAAGTCTTAAAGTTGCCAAGTTTGAAGACCTCTGATGTACAGTATGTTATATATATAATCAAACCTTTTCTGGGGCCTTTGTATCCAGGCTGCAGATAGCAAGAAGATCCACTAGATGGCAGACGTTGATTTCCCTTTCCTCTTGTCTAGTGGTTATCTGAATGTCGTCCCCCCACAACATTCATCCCTCCAGCCTTTGATTTTACAGGTCAATCATGAAATAAGATATTGTGTTGGGGAATCCTCCTATTTTGGGATTCAAATGTACTCATTTCTCTAATAGTGCATCCTGACTTCCTTTCAGGATTTATATCCGGTCCCCAACAGTCAGACAGCATTTTGTGGTACATGAAGGCTCTAAGAGTTGTTAATCTAATCTTGTATAGCTTCTTCTCTGGCAATATTACACTGCTAACCAGAGCATACAAAACATTTGTTAGACCAATTCTGGAATACAGCTCACCTGTCTGGAACCCGCACTGCATATCAGACATTAATACAATCGAGAGAGTCCAGAAATATTTCACAAGAAGAGTCCTCCACTCCTCTGCTCACAATAAAATACCTTATTCCACCAGACTTGAAATATTGGGATTAGACAATTTACAACTACGTCTCCTCCGATCCGATCTAAATGTAATTCATAAAATCATATATCAAAATGTCCTTCCTGCCAATGATTACTTCAGCTTCAACCGCAACAATACACAAGCACATAATAGATTCAAACTTAATGTAAACCGCTCCAAACTCAACTGCAGAAAATACGACTTCAGCAACAGAGTGATCAATGCCTGGAATGCACTACCTGACTCTGTGGTTTCTTCCCTCAGCCCCCAAAACTTTAACCGTAGACTGTCTACAGTAGACTTCTCTGCATTTCTAAGAGGTCTGTAAGGGGCGTGCATAAGCGCACCACTGTGCCTACCGTCCCTGTCCTACTGTCCTATTTTTCTCTTTATCGGAACATTTTACTTATGTTATGTTTATACAAACAACTACTATCCTGTACATGTTTGACAAATAAATAAATAAAAATAAATGAATGGGATCAGAAATGACTATGATGATTTATTTTCCCCCTTAGCATTTTTTTCTAAAGCTCGTATGTACTTCTGAAAGCCTTTGTTCTCACAGTTATGCTGATAACATCTTGTTGTATGTGACTAATGCTGCTTTGACTGTGTGACAACAAACACTTGGACAATGAGTTTGATATTTTAAGGTTCAGCAATAAAGCTTTTCATGAACTCTAGCTTCAACTGTCAGAAACTTTATATTTCTGCTTTGGAAGCAAGTGGTGGTAGATTTTTCTCTTTGCCTCCTTATAGAGTGAGATAATTCAGTTCTGGGGATATCCAGCAGAAGAATATGAGGTCCTTACAGAGGATGGCTACTACTTGAGCCTGAACAGGATCCCAGGGCATACAAATAGTAAGGAAAAATAAAATCCCCTGACCCCAATTTGTGTTGATCTTTCAAGATTTGGGTCAGTATGTATATATGTGTATATGTGTTGGAGTATATCTATAGACATACATACGTACAAAAACACACAAACAAAACCAAGCCATTATTTAAGGCTAAAACACTGCACAGAATTGATAGATCTTAAACATGTTATTTTGTTACTAGCTTATTCTTTAGGTGTACATGACTATTGGAAAGCAAATCCTCCCAGAGTAGTGAAGATATATTCTCTTTTGAGATGTCAACGATTTGTCTTTATAATGGAAACTGTAGGAATGGGCATAGTATGTAGACTTAAGGAAATATAAATGAATTTTAAAGAGTTATGGTATACAGATCAAGTGAGATCCTCTTTGAAGAAGTGACGTGATTTGGATTATCAAAGCAAACTGATTCAAATACATGCATGAATTTGTCTTTAACTTTAATAAGTTTTCCAGTTACCATATTTTTCGGAGTATAAGATGCACCTTTATCCTCCCTAAAAGAGGCTGAAAATTTGGCTTATACTTCGAATGTAGCTTTTTCGAAGTATTTTTTCCCAGCCCTAACGAGGTGCTAACAATCTTCCCAGCTTCCTATTCCCTCCAAAGAAGGTTTTTTCCAGCTCTAAGTCTTTGCAGGCTTGTTTTCATTCCTACTCCCTTTGAAAAAGCGGTGCTTTTCAGCCCTAACCAGAGGATAAAATAATGTGCTGAAGCTGAACAGACTAAGGACGCTAGCCAGATGACTACCTGGTAGGTAGATTTTTCCCCCTATTTTCCTCCCCCAAAACTAAGGTACATCTTATACTCCGGTGCATCTTATACTCTGAAAAATACGGTAAATAATCATTTGGACAAAAGGAATAGATGCCTATGTAAATATTTTTCAACTCATTGGAGGTCTTCCGGTCTTATCTGGGAACCCTTCATGGCTTAGGACCAGACTATCTTCGGGACCGCATTCTGCCTCATACTTCCCTCCGACCGGTTAGGGCCCACAGAGTTGGCCTCCTCCAAGTCCCGTTGGCCAAGCAATGCCGGCTGGCGGGCCCACGGGGGAGAGCCTTCTCTGTGGTCAGCCCCGCGCTCTGGAACCAACTTCCCCCAGAGACCCGAATTATCCCCACCCTGCTGGCCTTCCGAAAAGCCGTTAAGACATGGCTTTTCCTGCAGGCTGGGGGTAGAGCTTAATCCACCCAAGCTCACCCCCAAGTATGTATGGTTGTTGAATGGTTGCTGATGTTTTTTTAATACTGTGTTTTTAAATTTTATATTGCTTTTAATTAATATTTATTATTGGTTTATTCTTGTATTTTTCTCTGTTGTATGCCGCCCTGAGTCCTTCGGGAGTTGGGCGGCATATAAGAACACCAAATAAATAAATAAATAAATAAATAAATAAATAAATAAATAAATAAATAAATAAATAAATAAATAAATAAATAAATAAATAAATAAATAAATAAATAAATAAACCAAGTTCCAGCAAAAGAGGAAAAGGGCCATTTTGATTCTTCATAATTCCATGAAACATTCATCTCTGAACCTCACAGTTAAACATCAGCAGTCCAAATCACATGTTCAAATGCAATAACTGAGCAGCCCTATATTAGTAGCTATATTGTAAACATATTGCAATTAATGAATGTTTTCATTTCCACAACTTCACAAGGTTCCAAATCTTCTGTACTCTTGCTTCATTGTTTGACTATGGAAGGCACCGTTTGGATAGCAAACCTTCCACATCAGAGTCTTGGCTTCATACTAGCAGATGCTGGATATGATGTATGGATTGGCAATATCAGAGGAACTACTTGGTCTAGAAGGAACCAACACTTCTCAATTGATGAAGAAGAATTTTGGAATTTCAGGTATGTTCAGTTGGCATGTAAGTGAATGGAATTCATTTTGCAAGATGACATTTTAATTATATATTTTTTTGCAATGGAAAGCATTCGCACCCAATGTTGATCTAGATTACTATCTATTTAATATGCCGATAGTTGATTTGAATGATGTTACATTTACAACTATATATTTGGCAAGCTCCTGGCAAATTTTACAATGTTTTCCTAGATCTCCAAGCATTTCCTCAACTTTCTTGTATATCTACTGTATATCTACTAAATATACTAAATTCAACTTAATAAGTAAGTTTTAAACTTGTGAAATAAAGGAATAGAACAGTGTTTCTCAACCTTGGCAGTTTGAAGATGTGTGGACTTCAACTCCCAGAATTCCCCAGCCAGCGTTGCTGGCTGGGGAATTCTGGCAGTTGAAGTCCACACATCTTCAAACTGCTAAGGTTGAGAAACACTGGAATAGAATGATAAAGCTGTATACTAGGGGTCCCCAACCCCCAGTCCGTGAACCAGCACTGGTCCATGGCATGCCAGAAACTGGGCCGCACAAACAAGCGAAGCCCCACCCCTGGGATGCAGGCAGCACACAACACAACAAGTGGTGGGATTCAAATAATTTAACAAGCAGTTCTCTGTCACAATGACTGCTGGGTAGGTGTGGCTGGGTGGGCATGTGACTGAGTGGGCATGGCCAACTCGACGTCACTCTTGTCGAGGGGTGCTTCGCCTTGCCCGGCCTCTCGTGACCGTGAGGATGCTGCAACAGTCATAAGTGTGAAAAATGGTCATAAGTCACTTTTTTCAGTGCCATTGTAACTTTGAATGGTCACCCAATGAATTGCTGTAAGTCGAGGATTACCTATACAAAAATGCAAAAAAAGCTGCTTTGCTTGCAAAAAGCTGCCCTAATTGCCAATCATTAGATTGGAAAGCATTATTATTATGAGAAAAAACTAAAACAAATTGGAAGGAGGATCCACTTACTATCAGTGAGCAATCATGTGCCTTGGCCACTTCGAAACAATGCAAGAGACTTCTGTCCCAAAGGTGCTTTTTCAAGAGGCAACTGGGCTTTCTGGAAACCAAGAAAGTTCAGTTGTCTCTTGAAAAAAAGCACCTTTGGGACAACCATGACCCTGGATGACTGAAGGATCCCCATAGACAAGAGACTCCTGTGCTCAGAGAACTGACAAAGCATCCTTCCTCACCCAGGAGAAGAGATCCATAGATCCCTTTGCACTACTTAAAGATACCAGCTGGTCTCACTCACCTCACAGGATATCCTAAGGAAATCATCCAGATTTAAGGAAGGATCACATGCCCCCCAGAAAGGCAGTAAAAAAACCAGACAGAGTGCCAAACTTGCATCCTGCCTCTTGGAAGTACACCCCAAAAGTACACCCCAAGCAGTGTAAAAAGCTTTAAAAAAGTCAATAAAAAAACCAGCAAATAATAAAAAATAAAAAACAGCAAAAAAAAAAACACAACCAAACAAAAAAACCAAACAAAAAAGCAAACAAACCCCAACCCCCCCACCCTCCAGAGGAGCGGCTCCGGCTTGTCTGGGTGTACTGCCAAGAACCATTAACAATGTAACAAGGTTTTTTTAAAAAAAATTTTATTAAAAAGTTTTTTATTTATAAAACAGATAAAAGAACAAAGAGACAAAACATACAATAAACGTAAAGAACACGTACATGACGAAAAAAAAATGTAACAAGGTTTAACCAGAGCAGCAGTTTCTGAAAACACTTAAAGATTAGCAGGATTAGGCTAGTAACAACACAGAGGCACACAAGAATGTTTCCTTCCTGCCTTCCTGACAGGATTAGCCCTGTAAAGTGGGAAAAACAAAAGGCTGTTGGAAGGAGATTTCTTCCAAAAACTGGTTCGCCCAACTGCTCAGAAAGTTAACAAACGGTTCTCCTGAACTAGTGCGAATCGGCTGAATCCCACCACTGACCACACCCCCTCCCGTCCGCAGAAAAATCTCTATCCACGTTGCCAGTCCCTCGTGCCCAAAAGATTGGGGACCACTGATGTATACTATAGAAACATAGAAACATAGGGCTGGAAGGGACCTTGGAGGTCTTCTAGTCCAACCACCTACTCAAGTCAGGAGTCTTATATTATCCCAGCCAAATTAAGTCCAAATTAAGTGCAAATCCTGGGACTAATCATTATATTTAATGTATATAGTTATTTCTTAATTCACTAGATTTGTACTTTCCAATCTGAAAATGCATTTATACACTGTACCACTTAAAAAAATACTGAGATGGATTAGGCAAAATTTCATTTCTGAAAATTAATGTCAGACCTTTCCCAGCTTGGGCATTTAGGAAAGAAAGACTCTCAACTCCATTTGTAGCGAAAGCTTTACTTTTACTAAAGCCAAGTGGTTACAGCATAAGCAAAGCCAGATCTGAATATTCCTGTGCAAACCCCATGATTTTCCTTTCTCCTGGACCCTCCTCTCTTTGGTCGTTTCATTAATGTCCAATGATATTTAAACTAAGTGTTTTGGTAACAGTTCTAAAGTTGGGCACCTCTTTGGTAGGTGTTTGCATTCCTTTCTCACACCTGTATCATTGGATCTTTCAACTGTTGGCTCTTGTCTCTGGATAGCACCTCTGGTTCCTGTCAACCCCCTCCCTATATTCCCCTGCTTTCCTGTCCCCTCCCCTTTTTATGGCAGGATGCCAGCAAAGCGAAACAAGACTGAAGCAGTGTCATGGCAGATCTGACAATTTCTTAATTGTGCTTTACTGCAATCCAAGAAAACATACAATTATTTAGCATGTCCACAGTGAGCATCCTGAGGGAGTAGGGTGGCATAGAAGAACCTCAAATAAATAAATAAATAAATTAGAGTCAAAATTGCAAACAACATATAACAATAACAGCTATAATAATAGCAATAGAAAACAATAAATAATTCAACAAAATAACACAGTCAAAATATAAGGGGAAAAACGCTACAGTTAAATATAAACGTCTAAAAGGTAACAATTAACTAACCATCATTATGGAAAAATTCCATTTTAGTAGCTTTCAGTAAGTTATTGTAATTCTGTAAGGCTGGAGGAGCAACTGAAAAACGTTGTGTTCCAGTCTCTGTTCCCCTAACCTCACCCATTAATCTGTTGACACTCAGAAAAAACAGCATAATAATAAGAAAGAAAGGGAATAGCAGTAACAGGGGATGAATCCAAGGAATCAATTAATTAACATCATGGGAAAAGATTCCTCAGAATCTACCACTAATTATTGCTTTTGCTTCCATCCTGTTTAACAATTAACCATGTATTACAATGTAAGTCTATGTTCAACTGCTGTTCTTCACCTGAGTTTCAATTTTTCAAACTATTCTGTTCAATTTGTGGAACATATTTTACTTCTAAATCAAGTAACCTGCCATCAAATTATTTTCCTGCTGGATTGTTCTGCTTACTCAGACATTCTGCTAAGAAGGAATTTATACTTCAACTCCCTGAAGGATTAAAAATAATGTTTTGTTTTTTTGGTGGGCTGAGAAAATGTTCCTATATTCAATCACTTCACTGCTATTCTCTCCTACCGTTCAGGAAATACTTTATTCCTAAGCTTTCTTAGGATTCAGTCAACTGGTTCTTATGTTGTGCATAGTTTCAGTTTTAAGAGAAGTTGATTTATATCAGGGGTGTCAAACTCAAGGCCCGGGAGCCGGAGCCGGCCCACAGGGCACTTAGATCTGGCCCATGGCAGAGGTGGGTTCCTGCCGGTACGCTCTTACCTGTTGATCGCCGCAGAACCGAAGAAGCTGGTGGCGTTCGCAGCACGGGGCTTCCCCCGCCCACTTTCCCCCACCTGCCTGGACATCGCCATTTGCGTTCTTTTGCCCTCTGCGCAAGCAGAATGCTTTGCGTATGCGTAGAGGGGAAAAGAATGCAAATGGCGGCATTTTGGTGGGCGGGGAAAGTGGGCGGGGGAAGCCCCGTGCCGTGAACGCCACCGGCTTCTTTGGTTCTGCGGCGACCAACAGATAGCGTACCGGCAGAAACCCACCTCTGCCATGGGGCTGCCCTGGAAAAAGCAAAGGACCAGCCCACAGTGCTTCTGCCAGCAAAAACGGAGCTCCTGCAGCATGTGGCCCTCCCAAGCTTCATTTTCGCTGGCAGAGGGTTGCAGGAGGCTGTGGCAGCTGAAAACGGAGCTTGGGAGCCCGTTTTCACTGGCAGAGCACTCGGGCCACCATAGGCACCCCCGGCACGAGTGACGTTGAGCTGGCCACGCCCATCCTGGCCACGCCCACCCCGGTCCATGGAGGTCAAACATAACCCTGGTGCGACCCTCAATAAAATCAAGTTTGACACCCCTGATTTATATAATCTTTTTCTTGAATGGAAGCAGTAAATTGTTTTTGCATTGGATTGAATAACGTTTCTTTGAACTGGGTACCTTTACATTGATTTGGTAATTCAGCAGTCTTCTGCATGCGTGCTTACTTTTTATTAAATCAGCTCCATTCATTGAAATCTTTCAATTGAATGGAATCAACTCTTGAAACTAATTTGAACTGTTGATTAAGATTAAAATTACAATTCATATCAATTCGAATCAAACATGCCTAAATCTTAATATGCTCTAAGTTTTATTCTAGCTATAGGTTTTGTTCTAAACTAGAACTAAATGACCCAAGGAAATTTCTGTTTTTTTTCTTTTCCTGGAAAAACATTTACCGTATTTTTCAGAGTATAAGACACAACTTCCCCCCCTAAAAGAGGCTGAAAATTTGAGTGCGTCTTATACTCCATATGTAGCTTTTTCGAAGCTTTTTTTCCCCAGCCCTAACAAGGTGTTAATGATCTTCCCGGCACTTCCTGGCTTGCAGGCTTGTTTTCATTGCTACTTCCTCAGAAAAAGGTTTTTTTCAGCCCTAAGTCTTTGCAGGCTTGTTTTCATTGCTACTCCCTCCGAAGAATAATGTGCTGAAGCTGAACAGACTAAAGATGCTAGCCAGATGAATACCTGGTAGATAGATTTTCCCCCTATTTTCCTCCCCAAAAACTAAGGTGTGTCTTATACCCCAGTGCGCCTTATACTCCGAAAAATATGGTAAATAACTGAGGGATGCTAACTTTGATTTTTTTTGTTAGTTAAATACACTTACTAGTAATTTAGGAAAAGGACCAATACATGGAATTAATAACTTAAAATTATCTTCATTCTCAATTATATGTGTTTGGTTTCAGTTTTCACGAAGTTGGCATATATGACCTTTCTGCCATAATAAACTTTATTCTTCACAAAAGGGGACAGGAGCACCTCTATTTTGTCTGCCATTCACAAGGCTGCAATATAGGTATGTTGAGAATGATGCTATTATACAAGGCAACATTTTGTGCATTATTGGTGATAACTGAAATCTTTACTGTTCAGAAATCAAACAAAATCATGGCTATGTGAAGAATGTCTGTCCTAGGTATCAAAATTAATAGAATCGCAGAATGGAAGGATCAGAAAATATGTATGAGATCATTTAGTCCGGCTCACTTCCTAGTCCTTGCTGGACATGGTCTCATGGTCTCATGGTCTCATTTATTTATTTATTTATCTATCAGTGAGAGCACTCTCTAAGCGGTTTACACCATTAAGCAATGTATATTTATATTGCCCCCAACGATCTGGGTCCTCATTTTACCTACATCGGAAGGATGAAAGGTTGAGTCAACCTTGAGCCGGTGAGATTTGAACAACTGAACTGTAAAGTAATACCGTCTATCTGTTTGTAGAATCAAAACATTAATCGACAAATCTCATCAACTGTTGAGCAATTACAATTCAAGAATAAAGAAAGGTTGGAGAAAATGTTTACCCTTGCATCCCTATCTCCATTTTTCCTATCTCCATTGGTTTTCCATTTATTTATTTTTCATTCATTCATTCATTCATTCATTCATTCATTCATTCATTCATTCATTCATCCATCCATCCATCCATCCATCCATCCATCCATCCATCCATCCATCCATTTATTTATTTATTTATTGTTATTTCCCACTTTTATTATTTTTCAAATGACTCATTCTGATACTTTGTTTACTTCGTTTTTAAATAAGCACTTACTGACAAGATCTAGCTATGCGGCAGCACTTAACTGACCTATTCTGAATCTGAAATTTCCCAGGAAAAAAAGCAAATATCTAAGCTTGATCTGAAAGGTGAAAACTACTTTCTGGAACAAATGAAGGACAAACCCCTCTTGCGTTGTTGCTAAGTAACCCGTATCCAATGAGCCAAACTTAATTCAAAATGTAATCAGCATTCCTACAATTATTGCAATAAAAGTCAAATTAAAGGACACTAATGGAAATCTTTATCTCCAGGCTTTGTAGCATTTTCAATAATACCTCAACTGGCTGCTAAGGTTAAGATGTTTTTTGCCTTGGCCCCTTTATATACCCTTCAGGATACGAAAAGTGTGTTATTGCAAATCACACGTTTGCCAGAGTCGTTGATAGAGGTAAGCTTGTAAGCCTCCCCCCCCCCCCCGGGGAAGGTTGTTAGTATTCTGGGAGAATAGAGCACTAGGGGTGGGATTGAAAAAGGCAAAATGGCAGCTGCAAGTACTATATGTCATGGTTCCAAGTAATACACCCATAATAAATAGAACTCCGAGGCAGGTAAATTCCTCAAAGAACTGGTTTATTGGATATATCATATTGGCACAGGCTGGTGAAAACCGACCACCGTTTTCACCTAATTAAAGTAAAAGTTCCCCCCTTCCTCAAACAATCAGTCACATGATCCAATCATCGTGTCTTCCAGTTGCCTGGTAACTTCACTCCTCCTCTCTCCTGTAGGAATGTCCTTGGTTCCCAGGAGAAAGTATTTTGTTTTGGCTACAAACCTCATCTATCTCTATTCCCCCCTCCGTATCCCTCAGCTCCAGTGTGGTAACACTGAAGCTCAGAAAATGGCCTCTCTCAGGCCAGCTTCAGGGTTGACACTTATGTGATTGGAGCCCTACCCTTTTGTATATTCATAAATGGCATAAGCACATACAAAGGGGAAGGATTCAATTTGTGGATATGATCTCCACCCTGACTGCTTTTATATACCCCGGAGACACTAATGTTGGCAGATTAGAGTAAGCAATAGAAACAAGGGTCCTGAACCCCTGGGCCTCAGCCCACTACTGGGCTGTGAGCCATTTGGAAATGGACCACGGACATGGGGGGCAAGTGCACGTGTGTGCATGCATATCCCCACTTGCACAAGCAGTCGGCAAGCAACATTTGTGTGCAGATTTGCCCGCTGCTCGTGTGGAATCACCCCCTCTCCTCCCTCCACTGGTCCATAAAGACGGAAAGGTTGGCAGGGGTGAAATTCAAAATTTTTCCCTACTGGTTCTGTGGGCTTGGCTTGGTGGGCATGGCAGGGGAAGGATACTGCAAGATCCCCATTCCCTCCCCATTCCCGGGGGAAGGATATTG
Source organism: Diadophis punctatus similis (assembly GCA_023053685.1). Classification (NCBI taxonomy): domain Eukaryota; kingdom Metazoa; phylum Chordata; class Lepidosauria; order Squamata; family Dipsadidae; genus Diadophis; species Diadophis punctatus. The sequence goes on from JALIGW010000005.1 coordinate 10,878,443, forward strand.
CAAAATCTCCATTCCCACCACACTCTGGGGCCAGCCAGAAGTGGTATTTGCCGGTTCTCCGAACTACTCAAAATTTCCACTACCGGTTCTCCAGAACCTGTCAGAACCTGCTGAATTTCACCCCTGGTTTGAAGACCTCTGCAATAGAGGACAGACTCATCATCCATTTGTCTGCTAGTAAATGGATGCTAGTATTTGTCTGCTAGTGTTTTAAGAGTTGTCCTAAAGATAGTCCTCGACTTACGACCACAATTGAGGCCCAAATTTTTATTGCTAAGCGAAACATTTAAGTGACTTTTGCCCCATTTTGCACCACAGTTGTTAAGTGAATCACTGTAGTTGTTAAGTTAGCAACACGATTGTTTGAGTGAATCTGGCTTCCCCATTGACTTTGCTTGTAAGATGGTCACAAAAGGTGACCCAGGGACACTGCAACCATCATAAATATGAGTCAATTGCCAAGCATCTGAATTTTAATCATGTGACTATGAGGGTATTGCAATGGTCGTAAGTGTGAAAGATGATCAAAAGTCACTTTTTTCACTGCCGCTGCAACTTTGAAAGGTCACTAAATGAACTGTTATAAGCTCTACTTGTAATAGCAATCATTTTGGGAACATCCATTTTCTGGATGCTTCTGCTTCTGCAAGTAATTCTGCAATTGTTTTCTGTGGGCACTCACAATATGCTTAGTGTGAGAGATTGTGTATAGATAGGAAAGTAATGGAAGATTAGACACTAGCAGTCAAGAGTCTCTTGGTAGCTTATTTTATCAACAGCTACTCAGGCCACAATGGCAAGAAAACTGGGAAGAACCATTTAGAATCCTTCAAACAAATTACATTGTAATGAACTCCTTATAAATGAGAATTGGAAATCTCTCTTGTGATTTCCAAGATTCTCTATTTACTCAAAGATTACAGTAATGATACTTTCTGAAGTCTTGTACTTCTTTATCTTTTGATCTTGCCCAACTGACACTCTCAAAATATGTGTGCTGTCCAAATGTTTTTAAAAAATCAGAATAGAAAAGCACAAATAACATGTGGGTGGGTTTAACAGATTAACAGAGTTGGAAGGGACCTTGCAGGTCATCTAGTCCAACCCCCTGCCCAAGCAGGAGACCTGCTTACTTACATGTTCATAAAACTTTACTGAAATAGAGGCTGTTGCGGATAGGGTGGAGTTTATTTTTATCGTTATTTATATATCAAATTTGGAGACTGCCCAATGTATTCAGATAGCACTGTCAAAATAATGCTATAGTGCAGGGGTGTCAAACTCAAGGCCCGTGGGCCACATGCGGCCCTCAGGGTGCTTAGATCTGGCCTGTGGAGCCGCCCTGGAAACAGCAAAGGACCGGACAGTGGTGCATCAGCGAAAATGGATCTCGGGAGGAGAAATGTTTTCCCTTTTGCATTTGAGCATGCAAGAAGTGACAGGAAAGGAGAAAGGGAAAAAGGAAAGATTAAAAAAAGAAGGGAAGATGGGAAGAGAGCAAGGAAAGAAAAATAAGGAAAAAGGAAAGGAAGGGGAAAAAAAGGAGAATGAAGATGGAAGGAAAAAGAAAAAAAGGAAGGAAGGAAGGAAGGAGATTATAATGAGAGTGAGGGAGGGTCTGAGGGAACTTGGGTCTTAGCATTTGGCCACCACAGGTGCCACCGTCACAAGTGACATTGAGCTGGCCATGGCCCCCATGGCCCCCCACCTCCTGAGGTCAAACACAACCCTGATGTGGCCCTCAATGAAATCGCTGCTATAGTGTAAAACAATGAGCAGAAACAAATTCAGAAAACGAATGTACTTAGCACCCCTGAATTAGAGCAACACACTGATCTTAGAAATGTGTGTAATTAATATTCAATATGTGAACTGTCTTTGTGATGGATGTACAGATTATATTTGGCAGAAAAGAATTCTGCTTGCTGAGCCCCGAACTGAGAGCACAGCTGGCTCAAATGTGCAGTAACCAACCATTAAGCATGATCTGCAAGCAAGCTCTTTTTCTGGTTGGTGGTTTCAATGAGAGAAGTCTGAATACGGTAAGTATAAATACAATATAATACTTAACATCAGGGGTGAAATCCTCTGAAGTCTGCTACCGTTTCGCTTCATGTGCGCTTTGCGTGCGCTTTGCGTGCGCTTTGTGTGCGCTTTGCGTGTGCTTTGCGTGCGCATGCGCGCCACAGGCACTACTGTGCAGCGCTGAAAAAGGAGTATTTTGAAGCCATCAGAGTCTGCAAAGGTAAGTAGAACAGCGCGGGGGGAAATCAGCTGTGCCACACAATTTAGATTAGCTAGAAAGCAGGAAATCCTGCTTTCTAGCTAATCTAAATTGTGCGGCACAGCTGATTGTCACACAGCTGATTGTAGCATTTTTTACTACCTGTTCGGACGAACTGGTCTACACCGGTAGCATTTCACCTCTGCTTAATGTTCAACAATTCCTATGTTCTTTTTCCTACCTGGCAGCCCCAAGATATATGAGGAATACAACTTCTGGAATCCATCAGAGTTGTCTAACACATCTGGAGGGTGCTAAATTGGGGCAGGTTCAGCATCAGTTCATAGAAACTATAAGTCTTGTGTGGTTTGTAGATGTTATTGTACAGGAAAACCCTTTGCACTTCCTAGATTCATGAGAAAATTTGACCTTGCAATTCTCATACGCATCATGGGATCTAAAACAGATCTCCACTAGCCAATTGTGGGCAAGAGCCTCAAGGGAAGGCGTGTGACATCATGCATAATATGAGGTCATTGCTCAAAGGATTGCACAACCATTGCATAATTTCCATTGTTTGCATGATGACCTCATGACACACATGATGCAGTGGTCACTTACTGTGTGGAAGGCATGCACGTAGCTGGATAACTTCAGGCATTTATGATCTATGCATGTTAGTGTTTGCATCTAGCCTGTCCAATGGGACCCTTTTGCTGACTTCTCATGTGGTCATGCTGCTATAGAAGTCAATGGAAACATTGAAGTTGCTGTCTATAACTCACTCAATGCAAGAATTCATGAAATGAATTCTCAACAATTCACCATTCTCTTACAGAGTCGGGTTGATGTGTACATATCACGATTCCCAGATTATACCTCTGTGAAAACTATCGTCCATTGGAGTCAGGTACAGTAACCGCAAGTGAAAAAAAAGTATTTCAACATATTTGCCTTTGATAATAGTGTGGTAGTGTTTTACTTGATTGGAAGACACTAGCTTGATCCACAACTAGAATTTGGTGGACCAGGAGTTCCAACCAACTAGAATATTAAGATTATTAAGATGTTCTGGAGTGGCATGTTGTCTAGTACAGCGTTTTTTTCAATCTTTAAGCTGTGTGGACTTCAACTCCCAGAATTCTCCCAGCCAGCATTGGGAGGTTGGGAGAATTCTGGGAGTTGAAGTCCACACAGCTTAAAGCCACCAAGGTTGAGAAACATTGCTCTAGTGGAAATTTTTGTAAGGTCCCAGAATTTTGAGGACCACCATTTGCCAGTTTGGTGTGATCTGGTGGCCTAGAAACCAGTACATTGTGAGTTGTAGTCCCACCTTATAGCTGGCTAGGTGACTTTGGGTCAGTGACTCTCATCACAGTCATCTCATAGGGTGGTTATTCTGGGAAAAAATAGAAGGCACTATCATTAAATATGCTCACGACCTTGAAAAAGTGTGTGTGTGTATGTGTGTGTGTGTGTGTGTGTGTGTGTGTGTATCAGAACGCACACACACATAGATATGTAAGTGTGGTATAGCTTTACACTTTTCCACATACAAAGAAAAACAGATTAAAATAAAAATATTAGGTTGTTGCCAAGAATTATTTCAGCAATTTTATCATAACCACTTACTGAATCCCAAAATACAATATACTTCCAAAGGGATCAATCCCCACAACATCATTCTTATGCTCCCTACAGTCCTTGGTCATCAAAAACTCTTACTTAAAAATAACCCCTACATATGAAAAGGAGAAGGCAGTTGTCAAGGGAGGGGATAAAAAGGAATTTAAGCGCAGTTGTTCAGTTGAGGCTCGACAGCATCTTGGGGCTGGCATTCCTGGTTTTGGCTGTTTTATTGCTTTCTTCCAATGTAGAATTAGGGGGGAGGGAATTATGTCATGTATCCTAGAACATGCATGTCTTGCAGAGAAAAATGAAGAAAGCAATGCATAATCAGGAGATACAAGGCAGGGGCAAAGGAAAGTACAAATTTGAGGTTTTTGAAACTAGTTCATCCGCTGCTACCCAATGCCCTTAACTGTGGTTGGAATAATTTAGCATAGGAATTCAGTCCACAATCCGTGGCCTGCAAAAGGCAACCATCCCTGAGATTGTGCTTAGGTCTTTTTCCTTGGTGCGAATAGCATATACTCTCTCTGGTCACCCTGTGAAATGAAATTGCTTAGAAACAAAACCTGAAATTTGCAGAACTGTACAATCTTCTGACTTTGTGTCTATGATCTGCTAGATGGAATAGCAGTACAATTGAAATATCATTATCTGCAGTCTACAGTAGGTCATCAATGTACCACAGTTGTACAACCACAGAGCTATTAGGGAATTGAAGAGTGATTAATTTGGCCAGAAGAGCTGCTGCATCCCAAACAGAACTTTCCTTGTAGCCTTTCATTGTTTTGTTCTTTTCAAAAGTAAAGACAAACGGATATTCAGATTTGGAATGATAAAAAAGAGTAAAGAGCAATAGAAGGAGAAACTATTTTTTGATGCCCTTAATTCTTCTGTGAGTTCAGTGACCCAGTGTGTAGTCCTCAGTGAAACTACATCTACATGGAGGGAAGCATGCAATGAAGTACCTTGAGATTTTGTCTTGGGATCAGTGCTGTTCAGCATCTTCATAAATGTTCTAGATGAAGGGATAGAATGGGAATGCATGAAACTTGCAGATGGCACCAAGGTGGGGGAAACACTATGGAAGATAAATTCAAAATTCAGAAAGATCTTGACAGACATAAGCATCGGGGCCTATCCAACAAGATGCAGTTCCTTGGTGAGAAATAAGGTCTTGCATGTAGGCTGGAAAAACCAAAAATATACTGATATTGGTGGTACCTGGCTCAATACTAGTAACTGTGTGAGAGATCAAGATGTCCTAGTGGATTACCACTTGAGTCAGCAATATACCACAGCTTCCAAAAAAAATGAATACAGTCCTGGGCTGCATCATCAGATGGATAGCATCAAGATCACAAGAAGTGCTAATATGTCTTCATACTGCACTAGTAAGGCCACAGTTAGAATACTATATACAATTTGTACATAGTTTTGCACAAACTTTTATTGTGGTCACTACAATACAAAAAAAAGATGCTGAGACCTTATAAAATAAGCAAAGAAGAGCAAACAAAGATGATAAGAGACTAAATTGTATGATGAATGGTTGAGGGAACTATGGTATGTCTAGCCCAGGGGTGGGCAAACTATGGCTCTTTGAGGACCTGTGGACTTCAACTCCCAGAATTCCTGAGCCAGCCATGCATGCATGGCTGGCTCAGGAATTCTGGGAGTTGAAGTCCACAGATCCTCAAAGAACCATAGTTTGCCCACCCCTGGGCTAGCCTATCAAAGAGAAGGATTGAGGGGACATCATAGCTGTGTTCTAATACTTGAAGGGCTTTCATAAAGAAGAGAGTGTTGACTTATTTTCCAAAGCACCAGAGGGCAGGACAAGAAATAACAGGTGGAAAGCTTATTAGAGAGAGATCCAACCTAAAAGTAAGGATACATTTTCTGACAATGAGAACAATTACTCAACAGAATAGCTTGCCCCTCAGAATTGTGAGAACTCCATCACTGGAGGTTTTCAAAAATACAATGGACAACCATTTAACCCTGGTAGTTTAAGGTTTCCTGCCTTATCTGGAGGAATGGCTTGGACTACAAGACTTAAGACATTCCATCCAGCCCTATGATTCGTGCTTTATGTTCTATATTTTAAAGATGTCCTTAGTTTCTCCAAGATATCCATACTTTCCTTGGAGACATTCCAGGGGGCATCTGATTGGATCAATTTGCACAGTGAATCCAGCAGCACTGTTCTGGTCCCTGATACGCATTAGCACTCTTTCACACATTGCATTATTAAAGGTAAAAATAACACAATTAAAAAAAAAACCTAAATCAAGAACTCTCTGAGATCCACAACCTTTCAATCATTGCAATTTAAATCTAATAAAACATTCTCCCGTGTAAAAAGACCTATGACCTAATCTTAATTCTGACCCTAAAAGATAGTGCTTTTATTACAGTGTAAGGAAGAGTTCTAATGAAAGATTGGGAGGGAATGAAAATTTGTCTTGGGGACCTGCTGGTATATGGTGAGATAGGTCAAAGATTGTTATTTAGATAATATACAACGAATCTATTGTCGAAGAACATGTAAGCATCTTTGTTTCATCAATTATCCTTGGTGCGAAAGTTATGGCTGCATTATTGTTTTAGAAGTTTGTGTTTTGTTGAAGGGTCTGTATATATACCCAAACATTGTTTTCTTTTGTTTTCTTTTGTTTTCTAGACATCACACTCAGGTCAATTTACATATTTTGATTATGGCTCAAAGAACAAAGATATATACAACCAGGTAGGAATTTAATGGATTGTGGATATAATTTTGGAATAGAATTGTATATAGTATATAGATATTGGTCCATTTAAAGGTTTATAGTCCTGTCACATTCTCTGATGGTGTGTAAAACAAACTGGGAAATGCACAACAGGAAAAAAAGGGAAGAAAAAGTCACCCCATAAAGATGTTTCTGTCCCAATGCTAAACTACAGCCTACACCAGTGATGGTGAACCTTTTAGACACCAAGTGCCAAAACTGTGCGTGCGCATGCCCAAACTGAAAGGTGTGCATGCACAAGCATGCTCGGGCATGCACATGCGCAGCAGCGACCCGAAGATCAGCTGGCTGGCGGGAGGCGGGCCATCCCAACACTGGCAGCACGGCAAGAGGTAAGATCTTTTTTTTTCGTGAGCTTCTGTTTCGTCGTTTGCAGGGAAACAGAAGCTCACGAAATAAACGCCACGGAGATCTGACCTGGGGCGATGGCACACATGCCAGCAGAGAGGGCTCTGCGTGCTACCTCTGGCACGCGTGCCATAGGTTTGCCATTACAAGGCTATACTGTAGATCATGAATAAGCAATGCCTTTAACTCTAAAACTGACACTGGTTGCTGAACAGTGAAGATCTCGCAAGCCCAGAATCCCAAATGAACAAGGTATGTTCTACACTTTGATTCCCAGGAAGTGATCAGAAAGTATAAAGACATCAGATAGCTATTCAGAGCTAGCTATAATTTCCCATCTTTGATGTACTGTAGATGTTCAGCTTCATTCAACAATGACTAAAAGCAACTGTCACTCTATTAAGTATTTTGCTCCATGAGATTAGCTCCTTCAAGAAGTTCCCACTGAAGGATTTGCCTTGTAACCTGTCCACATGCCATTATTGAGAATGAGAAATTGATGTTGTTCTCAAACTCTAAGACAGACATTATGATAAATGCTTTTATTTTAGTGCAACCAACATGAATAATGTTGGTTAACATAACATAAAGAGCCGAGGTGGTGCAGCGGTTAGAGGCAGGTACTTCAGACCACTTTAGCTGACACTGATCCGCAGGTCAGTGGTTCAAATCTCACCTGCTCAAGGTTGACTCAGCCTTCCATCCTTCCGAGGTAGGTAAAATGAGGACCCAGATTGTTGGGGGCAATATAAATATACATTGCTTACTGGTGTAAACCGCTTAGAGAGTGCTTGCATTGTGGGGCGGTATATAAATCTCACTAAATAAATAAATAAATAAATAAATAAATAAATAAATAAATAAATAAATAAATAAATAAATAAATAAATAAATATAGGAGCACCTTTTATTTTCCAAATTAATATGGAATTTCCATTGATTACTACCATGTTTATATATGAAAATCTCACTGTGATCATGTGTAACTTTATAATAGTTTTTTCTTCTGATGAGAAATAGCTAATCTGACATCAAGCACCATATTTGACCTGAGACCCTTGTATGTGATCTGTCATACTCCCTCCATAAGTTGCCACACTGAAATCTATCAATGTGTTGGAAGGGAAAAAGTATTACATATATAAGGAATAATCATATTAATTGCATTTAATTAATGTAAGAATAATTTTAACCTCAATTACATTTGATCAATTTTAGCTTTTGTTTTGGCTTTATCATCAATTTTAGCTTTTGAGTGGTGCAGTGGCCTAGAGGTGGAGCTCTCATCTCACAATCCGTAGGGTGTGAGTTCAATCCTAGATAAAGGCAGATATTTCTCTCTCTGGGCACACTGAGGACGCACACTGAAAATGTCACGATGTGACTATTGCCAGTTGAGCCTCTCTACTATATTTCTAGATTTACTGTATTTTCTAATCAAGCAGACATGTGACATGTACTACTGCGCATGTGTGCATTCCAGGAGTCTCCTCCTTTCTTCTTCTCCTGTGAGCCTCGCCCGAGGCAGACGTGAATTCTTAGCTGGAACAATGTAGCTTATTTAAGGTTTATATTTTGTTACTTTTATACTGAAATATTTTGTTAATTAGAATTAAATCTCGGTTTTATTTTCTAAGTAAGAATGACTTCAAGGAAGCAAGATCTATATCGCCTCTGATAGGAATAAATTCCTATCCCGTCAGAAAATAACTCTGCTTTGGCGACAGGAAGGGCATCTGGGCAATAAACACTGAGCTCCATTCAGTTGCCTAGACTCCACCCCGCAAGGGATTATGGGGTCGTTAAAAGAGGATGATCAATTTTAGCTTTTGTTTTGGATCAGTTCATTTAGACTGATTCAAAGAAAGTAAAGAAAACTAAAGTGAAGTGAAACAAAATGAAAATTGTGCTCAGCTGTACAATGGAAAAAGGACAAGGGCTGAGAGCATAATGTATTTGTACTTCAATATACCATATCAGTCCATTGCTATAAAAGTTCACTGTACCAGAAGAGTACTTAACCAAACTTCGCTGATCTTAGATTGCTAACCAGGATTAATGTGGGTTGTTCTTAGATGGTAAGTGACAAGGAAATCCACAAATATATTTACCGTATTTTTCGGAGTATAAGACGCACATTTTTCCTCCCTAAAAGTGGTTGAAAATTTGGGTGCGTCTTATACTTCGAATGTAGCTTTTTTTTCCAGCCCTAACTAGGTGCTAACAGATCTTCCCAGCTCTTACATTGCAGGCTTTTTCATTGTTACTCTCTCCAAAGAATGTTTTTCCAGCCCTAAGTCTTTGCAGGGTTTTTTTCATTGCTCTACTTGCTCCAAATAAGTTTTTTTCTAGCCCTAACCAGGTGCTAACTATCTTCCCAGCTCTTACTGGCTTGCAGGCTCTTTCATTGTTACTATCTCCGAAGAAGGTTTTTTTAAGTCCTAACCAGGGGATAAAATAATGTGCTGAAGCTGACCAGACTAAGGACGCTAGCCAGATGAATACCTGGTAGGCAGATTTTTTATTTATTTATTTATTTATTTGTAAGATTTATATACCGCCTCACAGTGCAAGCACTCTCTAAGCGGTTTACACCAGTAAGCAATGCATATTTATATTGCCCCCAACAATCTGGGTCCTCATTTTACCTACCTCGGAAGGATGGAAGGCTAAATCAACCTTTTCCCCCCTATTTTCCTCCCAAAAAACTAAGGTGCGTCTTATACTCCGGTACATCTTATACTCCGAAAAATACGGTATATATTGCATCCAAGAAGCCAGCAAAAGTTGAGGTTGACTTAAGGGAATAGATAAATAATAAACAGATATCTACTGAAATTTTTAATTCATTTAATTAATTAATTAATCAATTACTTTTCTTTCTCACCTTGTTTTTTTAAAACTGAGTCTCCAGATTAATTTACCGTATCAATTACCATGAATTAAAGTGTATGTGAAGATATTGTCTTGTTGATTACTCTGCTATTTATTTATTTCTCAGACAATTCCTCTGTACAACATAGAAACTTTAAAGACTAATTTGATTACCATGAATTAAAATATATGTGAATGATTACTACATTATTCATTTTTTTTCACAGACAACTCCTCCTTTGTACGACATTGAAGCAATCACCATCCCAATAGCGCTGTATAGTGGAGGTCAGGACTGGGTTTCCCAACCCTCCGAAATTGCACAATTGCAATCTCGAATCACTAATCTCATTCACGAGAAGAAGTTTCCCGAGTGGAACCACTGGAATTTCATTTGGGGTCTTGATGCTTGTTCCTGCTTGTATACAGAAATACTTGCTTTGATGGAAAAAATGTAGGAGGGGGAGATGACCAGGGTAGGTTATGGTAGCCAAAAATCAGGAGTCTGGTAGCATTTTTTATAACCAGAAATTTTATTAAAGGCATCAGCTTTGGTGAACTATAACTGACTTCATCAGGTGCACAAAGTGGCTAAATTTTGTAGGATTTAAATTAGGAAAGGGAAACAGTGGGGAAGACAGGTTGATTTATGCAGCTATAGGTTCCATGTGAGGCAAATTGCAAATATATTGTCAGTTTAGTCTTTAAAACCCATTGTGTTTGTTGATACCTTCAGAGACACCCTGAAATCATGTTGCTGTCGTATAAGATTTCTTAGTGTGAATTCCATTTTAAACACAGATATCAGACTAAGGATTATGCAGGATACTGTAACTATTAATAAAAACTGCTTAAAGTGTTCAAGTGGTGCTCCACTTATTTTGAATTACACCCAAGGCAATTATTACTGTCGGTACTACCTTTGTTTACTTTTGCCAGAGTTATTCTATTTCTATTTGCATTAGAGCTGAACCTGCCAGTTAAAACTTTGAAGCAGATAATGGCAAACCGCTTCCAAAATCTTGTCAAGAAAATGGCAGGGACAAGCTGTTGCCAGGTGTGAAAATTAACCTGAAACTACAGGAGGAAGAGGAGGAGGAAGAGGAGGAGGAGGAGAAGAAGAAGAGCCAATGATTTTAATACAACACCGATCATTCTTGGCTCTATGAATGATTTATTGTATGGGTTTTTAAATTGTGGTTTTTAATGTTTTTAAATGTTTTAATATCTATTGTTTTTAATGCTTTTTATATTTGTTGTTGCATGTGAATTTTTACTGTTGTGAGCCACCCAGAGTCTCTGTGGAGTGGGCGGCATACAAATGCAACTAATAAATAAATAAATAAATAAATAAATAAATAAATAAATAAATAAATAAATAAATAAATAAATAAATAAATAAATAAATAAATAAATAAATAAATAAATAAATAAATAAATAAATAGAAGAAGAAGAAGAAGAAGAAGAAGAAGAAGAAGAAGAAGAAGAAGAAGAAGAAGAAGAAGAGGAGGAGGAGGAGGAGGAGGAGGAGGAGGAGGAGGAGGAGGAGGAAGAGGAAGAAACAACAAAAGCAACAAAGAGTGGAACATCCTTATCCTAAAATAATCTTTTGAGGTATAAATTCCAGAACTTGAAAGGAGTTGAAAAATGTAAGAGACATGTAAAACCCAAGAACAATCACATTAGATTATGTTGCTTAATCTGAAGGGGGCATATCAGTCCAGGTAATACAGACGTTTTTGATGGTTGAAAACCTGGAGGCAGCACTGAGAGTCAGTTGGAGGGGTTGGGTGAGTCTGCCCTCTCCCTGGATGGCCAGTGAGATGGGCCAGCTTGGGGGGAATGCTGTGAGATGGGGGTTATAGAGAGGTGGAAGCCTATTGATGCAGAGAGCTGTAGTAATGTGCCATGGGGCCTCCTGTCCTTATCCATCTACCCAGGGTGCTTGATTGAGTGAATTAATGTGACAATGGTTGGAGGGGGGATGGCAGAGCCCTTTATGTTGACGGCTTCCATGCGGGCGGGGAAAGCGCCCGGGGAAAGCTCCAGCGCCGCGAACGGCAGCAACGTCTTCGGCTCTGCGCCGAACAACAGCTATTAACCACACTGGCAGGAACCCACCTCTGGGCAGGCTCAGCTTTTCCTGAAACTGGTCACCTATAGATACTTTCCTTGGATTTTTGTTGAACCCAAATTTTGTTGAACTTTCCAACAGTGATGAAGGGAGAAAAGGCTGAAAGCTCTTCTCTTTTCTGAGACATCTAAGATATGTACCTGGAGCCATTGTATATCTTATACTACTATCTATGAAGAGCTGGAGGCTACCGGTATTAATAGCATCAATTTCATGTTCTATGTCTAACAAATGCTGCTTGTCAAGAGAGAACATCTCCTGAGTGTAATGCCTCTTGGGGAAATACACGTGGGCCAGATGGCAGACCTTTTCGGTAATAGCCCCTCTCACAAATGCTTCTAGAGATCCTAGTTTGCTGAGAACAGCATAAACAGGCTGTTAAATTGCATTAAATTGTGGACACTAGAGATTTACGGATGATATTAAAACTAAAGTAATGAAGATTTGGCAATAGAAAATTACAGTTTGTATTTAAGGAACACCGTGAACGAAATGACACAGATCATAAGGTGGAATTCTACCTCCTTTAGGCTATCAGAAATAGTAAATATCACAAATAGTAGAAATTTCAATAGAAATATCACAATAGTAATGGGGGACTTTAACTACCCTTATTTAATCAACTGGGAGACCAACTATGCACCTAGTGGAAGATCAAAAAGATTCCCAACAAACCTAGCGGACAACTTTGTCTCCCAAAAAGTATAGAAGTGAACAAGAAGGTCAGCCATATTGGACTTCATTCTCACCAACAGAGATGAAATGATAGACGGCATTGATGCTGCAGGAACCTTGAGAAGGAGTGACCATTAAATATTGGAATTCAACATTATGCAAGCTATGTCCCCAGCTATGAAGGCATCAACACACAAACGGTTGCACAAACTTGGTTTATTCAATGAGCCACTGCTAATGATTTCTTAACAGTGGCAAACACACACATCAAAAATACACAATACTTCTTGCATCAGTCAGCTTGCTAATTCGGCTTAATTAGCAGCTGGCGTAGGTTCAGTCAGTCTTAGATTCAAACAAAGTCAATTAGTTCAGGTTATCTTACTGAATATCCGAAAGCTTGGCCAAATGCCCAGGAGTTCTCCTTGAGAAGGAATCTCGAAGCATGAAACCAGGACTTCACAATACAGGATCCGATTTTGAACTATTGTTTCCGGCAGCTTGCTAGCTGCCTCGACTGTTCTTAAATAGCCTAAGGGAGGGGCCAATTAGCCCCCAACCTTACTCCCGAGGAGACCTCTTCCGGAGTAAACCTTTCTGTCTCTTGGCAGCCCTGCGTGCTCTTGCATTCAGGAAAGGAGTAGCCCCTCCTTTCTCCACACTGCCAAGAGATGCTGGAGGTTCCAAAGGCCCTGGCTGCACAGGCTGCTGGCGGGCCACAACACAAGGAAAGGAACGAAGTCAAACTAGAGCCTTGAACTTTAAGAGAGACGATGTCAATAAATTTATAGACAACTTGGGAAGGATTCCATGGATGAAAATCCTCAAGGGGAAAAGAATCCAAGGAGCTTGAGAAACTTTGAAAAACAAGATTATAAATGCCCAGTCTAACACAATTCCAATGAAAAAGAAAAATAAGAAATTTCAAAAGAAACCAGCATGGCAATACTCCAGAAGATAGGCTCAAGATACAGAAGAATCTGAACAGATTTGAATGCTGGGCCTTATTTAACAAAATGAAATTTAATGGTGAAAAAAGTAAGTTTCTACATTTAGGCAAGAAGAACCAAATCCACAGGTATAGAACAGGTGGAACCTGGCTCAATGGTAGTAACTGCGAGAGGAATCTTGGAGACCTAGTGGACAATCAGTTACATATGAGCCGGCGCGGTGCTGCAGCTGCCAAAAAAGCCAACACACAGTCATAGACTGCATGAACAGTCTATGAATCAAGCTCATGTGAAGTGTTAATACCACTTAATATACCACAATATAAAAAATCCACAAATATATTTACAAAAAAGGGACCTTGGAGGTCTTCTAGTCCAGCCCCCTGCTCAAGCAGGAGAACCTATACCAGTGATGGCAAACCTATGGCACACGTGCCACAGGTGGCACGCGGAGTCATATCTGAGGGCACGCAAGGCGTTGCCCTATGTCAGCTCCAGCACACATGTGCATGCTGGCCAGCTGATTTTTGGCCTTCTTTTTGGCTGTTTTCACTCTCCCCACGGCAAAAATGGTGCAACGGGCCAGACAGGAGTTCACTTGTGTGCTCACCCTCAGCTTCCTTTTCATTGTCAGAGGTCTTCAGGAACTTCTTCTGCTTTGGACAGTTGCAGTCAGGCCTCTCACATCTTCGCTCATTTCTTCTGCAGCCGGCAAGACTTTCCTGAAGACCTGTGTGGCCAATAACAGAGCTCCAGATCGATCCAGAGCTCTCTTATCAACTACACAGGCCTTCAGGAAAGCCTTCCTGGCTGCAGAAGAAATGGACCAAGGTGTGCGAGGCCTGGTTGCAACTATCTGAAGGTAAGTAGTAGGGCAGCTCCACTTCCTTTTGTTTCCAAACTTCAAATTGGCCCATTGAGCCATTTTTTGCCATCCCCAGGTGTCAAGTCCTCGAGTTACGATCGGCGAAGTCCTCGACTTATGACCCGACCCTGCTGGCCCAGACTGGAACCTGATTGGTTGAAGCCTGGGCCAGCAGGAGCGCAGGAGAAACAAACAGCTCCCATTGGACACTTACTTTGACAGCTCCCTATAAATAGGAGCTGTCATTCCCTTAGAGATAGTTCATTCTATTCAGTTGTTTGGTGCTGAATAAACAGTTCCTTAATGAAAAAGCCTCCGTCTTTTTTTCTTCTAAGCCGAAGCTTCTGGCTATTTAACACTGGCGACGAGGAGAAGAGGATCCAAAGCCACCAATACACTGGCACCCTGTTCCTGCCTCCTCCAGCTGGCGCCAATCCGGAAAGCACTTTTCCTCCTGCCGGTGCCGCTTCCTAAAGCACTTTCCCTCCTGCCGCTCCGAGCTGACAGTTTGTTGCAGCCTGAGGAAACTTTCGTTTTCCCGCTCTTCGCCTCAGCCGCGAAGCCAGAGCTAGTCACTCTAAGCTGAAGCACCTCCAATTCCGTGCTGCTGTCACTCCTCATCCTTTTAAGGATGACTGCCTTGCCTTCCTTCCCTCCCTTCGAGCCAGCTTCTGAAACCTGGGATGATTACTTGTCCTGGTTTGAGTGCATCCTCAGGGCTGCTGATCTCACTGAACTTTCTGGCAATAGGAAACTCAGCTATTTTTTGAGTTTCTGTGGCAGGGACATGTTTGCCACTGCCAGAGCCCTGACAGCACCAACAGAGTTCTACACTGTTGCCTGGGAGACGGTCATTGACAAGCTAAGAAGCCACTACTCGCCTGCCCCATCTAAGGTTGCCAGAAGATATGCCTTCAGGCAGAGGTTCCAAAAAGAAGGTGAGACAATTAATGGCTATATTGCTGCTTTAAGAACAGCTGCTGTCAACTGTGAGTTCACAGACCTGGATGACCTCCTGCTGGATCAGTTGATCTGCGGAGTACAGGACTTGTGACTCCAGAGATGCTTGCTGGCTAGAAAAGAGCTGAACCTCACATCCGCTCTGGAAGAGGCCACTGCTTTTGAAATGTCAGAGAAGTCTGCCTCTGAAATGCAGAGGACAAGGCCTGTGCAGTCCCAGGCCAAACCTTTTGCCATCCACCATGGGGACTCTGACCCAGATAGTCTCTCTGACAAAGACTTCGAGATTAACAAACTCCAAGCAACTCGGCGCAAACAATCCAACACAAACCGTCCTGCCCATCAGCCATGTTTTAGCTGTGGGGGTGCCCACAGCAGAGCTGATTGTAACCTGCCACCGCAAACCTGGACATTTAGCTAGGGTTTGCAGATCATCACTTTCCACGCCTGTGCCTCTGACCCAAGGACCATACCTCCAGAAACCCCCTCCTAGTTTCTCAACAAGACAGCCCCCGAGACTTCGGGCTAGGCCTAGTCGCAGGCCTCCTTCTGTTCAAAACTCATGCTCTGTCACTACAAGAGCTCTTTCTCCTGTTTCATACCAGGTTAACAATGCCTCCTTGGTTGACCACACTAGAAAGCTGTATGTCACAGTCCTCCTCGAGGGCCAACCTTGTCAGATGGAGGTTCATCAAAGACATTGATTTCCTGGGCCACCCTAACCACTTTGTTCCCAAACTTCGGCAGAAACCACCTTCAGCCTTGCCCTATCATTCTTAAAGACTACCAAGGAAACAAAATTCCCTTGGTGGGTTGTGGCTCCTTTTCTGTTTCTTATGCAGGTACTTCAGCTTGCCTTCCTCTCATCATTGTCGACGGGCACCTGCCATCCTTACTAGGCCTCAACTGGTTTGTGGCACTCGGCCTAGCAGTCGCAGGGATCCACGGAACCACCACCTCCCCAACCAACACCATCCCTCCAGATGACCACTTGGCCTCCTTGCAGAGAGAATTTCCTGATGTGTTTGCACCTGGCCTGGGTAAATATACTGGCACTCCTATCTCCTTTAATTTGGATCCCCAGGTGGCCCCCATCCGGCTAAAACCCCGTAGAGTACCCTTAGCTTTAAGGCCTAAAGTTGACCTAGAATTAGATAAACTGATCTCTCAGGGGGTGCTCCAGCAGGTAGATCATGCTAGGTGGGAGACTCCAATTGTGATTCCCCTGAAGCCTGATGAGTCGATACGCATATGTGCTGCATATCCCTACAAAGCCACAATTAACCGGGCCCTTCAGTCTAATCCCTACCCTGTACCAGTGGTACAACACCTTTTACACTCCTTGGGCCAGGGGACACTTTTCGCAAAGCTGGACCTGGCCCAAGCCTACCAGCAACTTCCAGTAGATGACAATACAGCATTGGCTCAAACCATAGTCACACACCGGGGGGCTTTTAAATATACCAGGCTCCAGTTTGGCATAAATGTGGCTCCTGGCATCTTCCAGAGCCTCATGGAGAGGCTCCTTCATGGATTACAAGGGGTGGTGCCCTACTTCGATGACGTGCTCATCTCAGCATCCACCCCCGCAGAACTATCATCTAGAGTTAGGTCTGTCCTACTTAGATTCCGGGAGGCAGGCCTCCGCTTACATCTTGACAAGTGCCAATTTAGAGTTCCTCAGGTCGAATTCCTGGGCTTCCTCATAGACGCCCAGGGCATCTGACCAACACCCTCCAAAATCGAGGCCATTAGGTCAGCTCCCACACCATCCAGCAGAACAGAGCTGCAATCATTCTTGGGGCTCCTTAATTTCTACTCTGTTTTCCTTCCACACAAAGCCACTTTCGCTGAGCCCCTACATAGACTGTTAGACAAGAAAACTGCCTGGCGGTGGGGGTCAGCAGAGGAAAACGCTTTCCAGGCCATTAAGCATCTCTTAACTTCTAAAGCAGTCCTCATTCAATATAGTGACAGTCTCCCCTTGCTGCTGGCCTGTGATGCCTCCCCATACGGGGTTGGAGCTGTCCTAAGCCACATCCTTCCTAATGGTGCAGAAGCCCCTTTGGCTTTCTACTCCAGGACACTATCCAATGCTGAACGTAACTACAGCCAGCTTGACCGCGAGGCTTTGGCATGCGTCGCTGGCATCCGGAAATTCCATGGCTACCTATATGGTCGCCATTTCCAGTTACTTACCGACCACAAGCCCCTTCTGGGACTCTTAGCTAGTGACAGGCAGAGCCCAACCATAATGTCCCCTAGGATGTCCCGATGGTTGGAATTCTTAGCTGCATACTCTTACACCCTGCACTACAGGCCAGGCAGGCAGATGGGGAATGCAGATGCACTAAGCAGGTGCCCCTTGCCCAGGCCCATTAGTGATCCAGCACCAGCCAGTACTGTTTTGCTGGTTGAAGAACTCCAACTATCAGTCACTGCTGCCCACATTGCAGCCAAGTCAGCTAAGACCCTGTTTTAGTCCAGGTTTTAGATTGGGTTCGCAGGGGGTGGCCTTCCGTATCCCCCTCACCTACATTTCAACCATTCTTTAATAGACGACACTTGCTTACCGTAATGCAAGGTTGTTTGTTATGGGGACACAGAGTAGTGGTTCCCCCCTGCTTGAGGACCAACGTCCTCCAATGCCTCCACAAGGCCCACCCAGTCATAGTCCGCATGAAAGCATTGGCTCGCAGCTATGCCTGGTGGCCCAAGATGGATGAACAAATAGAGGGATGGGTGAACCAATGTTTGCCTTGCCAACTGTCTAGGCCTCTACCACCTGCTGCTCCAGTTTTAGACTGGGAATCAGCTAAAGCTCCTTGGTCTCGCCTGCATGTAGACCTGGCTGGGCCCTTTCAGGGACGCACGTTCCTAGTTGTGGTAGATTCCTACTCCAAATGGCTGGCTACTATGCCCTCTACCTCCTCAGAATCGATTAAACAGACCCTGGAAGCCATTTTTGCGACCCATGGTCTCCCTGACACATTGGTCACAGATAATGGCCCCCAGTTCACGTCCTCTCACTTCCAGGACTATCTAGCACGGATGGGGGTGCGCCACGCCAAAACAGCCCCTGCTCACCCTGCAGCAAATGGCTTAGCTGAAAGGGCTGTTAGGTCAGCTAAGGAGGCCCTCAGCCATCTGGGCACTACTAACTGGCAGGCTAGTCTAAATACTTATCTATTCGCCCAGCACACCACTCCATGCCAGGCTACAGGGCAAAGCCCAGCAGAGCTCCTAATGGGAAGACGCCTAAGAACCCTGTTAGATCGACTCCACCCAGGCTACGTGGAGCTACAACAACCCTGCAGGCTGGCCATAGCTAGACAATTAACATCTGGGGACCCCGTTTTTGCCCTAAACCTAGGGGCTGGACCTAAGTGGGTCCCTGGGCACATCTCCCAGCTAACAGACCCCTGTTCCTATAGGGTCCTATTAGAGGATGGCCGGTCCTGGCGGTGGCACATAAACCAGCTGCGCCGCCATTTTCCTGCTGCTTCTCAGCCTGTTACTTCCCAGTTGCAACCAGAGCCTCCCTGCCTTCCCTCCACGCTTTCAACTCCGGCGCCGTTGCCACCAACCTCGTCAGTTCACAGGCCGCCTCCAGCGCCGGGGTCTTCCTCGACGATGACACCGGCCACCGCTCCTGCAGGAGTTAGCTGCAGCCCGCCTCAGCCTGTTCCTCCGATGCCTACCAAGCACAGACTGCGAAGATCTGAACGCGCTCGATGACGCCCCACTTACCTCGAGGACTACGCATGCGCTATCCAAGGGGGAAGGAGTGTCAAGTCCTCAAGTTACGACCGGCGAAGTCCTCGACTTATGACCCGACCCTGCTGGCCCAGACTGGAACCTGATTGGTTGAAGCCTGGGCCAGCAGGAGCGCGAGAGAAACAAACAGCTCCCATTGGACACTTACTTTGACAGCTCCCTATAAATAGGAGCTGTCATTCCCTTAGAGATAGTTCGTTCTATTCAGTTGTTTGATGCTGAATAAACAGTTCCTTAATGAAAACGTCTCCGTCTTTTTTTCTTCTAAGCCGAAGCTGCCGGCTATTTAACACCAGGCTTCAGGAGGCTTTCCTGAACCCTGGGGAGAGCGAAAAACAGCCCAACAGGCCTACTGGAAGTCAGGAGGCTTCAGTGAGTCCTGTGCGCATGTGCGGGGGGAGCAGCAGGGTGGTGGTATTGTGCAGGGCATTGCATTATGGGTGTGGGCATGCGCGCACACCCTTTTGGCACCCGAGCCGAAAAAGGTTCGCCATCACTGACCTATACTATCACCTATTTGTTTGTAGAATCACTGCCATAGCAGAACCTCTAAGCATAATCTATGAAAAATCTTTCATGACCTTGCCCAACCTATGGTGACTAGCCACGGTCATCCCTATCTTCAAAAAAGGAGACCCCAGTCTAGTTGAAAACTACAGACCAATCTCATTGTGTTGTGTCATCTGCAAAGTCATGGAATCAATCATAAACAATCCATTACCCTCCACTTAGAGACAAACAGCCTACTCTCTAACAAACAATTAGATTTCAGAAAAGAATTGTCCTGTAATCTGCAACTCCTACACTGCAAAAACATATGGATTACACAAGCAATAGACACAATTTACATATTCTTCTGTAAAGCCTTTGATTCAGTGGTACATGACAAACTACTTCTAAAACTAAAATCTTATGGCATTTCCGGAACCCTACATAAGTGGATAATTGCGTTCCTGTCAAACAGACAACAAGTAGTCAAAATAGGGAGCGCCTTATCAAACCCTGCACCTGTTAACAGCGGTGTCCCCCAAGGCAGCATTCTAGGACCAACACTCTCTATACTTTACATAAATGACCTTTGTGAACATATTATAAGCAACTGCGTTCTCTTCGCCGATGATGTAAAACTATTCAACAATGCTGCTGCCCTATAAAAAGACCTTGACTATGTGTTAGAATGGTCAAACAATGGTCAAACAATTGGCAACTCCAAATCTCAACCAACAAATGCTCTGTCTTACACACTAGCAAAAAAAATCAGAACACGAAATACAAGCTGGACATACACGACCTTGTAGGCAACCCTCACTCTGTCGAGGATCTTGGAGTACTCATCTCTAATGATCTAAGTGCCAGAGCTCACTGTAACAACATTGCCAAAAAGGCATTAAGAGTTGTAAACCTAATCTTGCATAGCTTCTTCTCTGGTAATATTGTACTACTAACTAGAGCATACAAAACATTTGCTAGACCAATTCTCGAATACAGCTCACCTGTCTGGAACCTGCACTGCATATCGGACATAAATATAATTGAGAGAGTCCAGAGATATTTAACGAGAAGAGTCCTCCACTCCTCTGCTCGCAACAGAATACCTTATGCCACCAAGCTGGAAATTTTGGGTTTAGACAACTTGGAATTACGCCACCTTTGGTCTGACCTAAGCATAGTACACAAAATTATCTGCTACAACGTCCTACCCGTCAATGACTACATCAGCTTCAACTGCAACAACACACAAGCACACAATAGATACAAACTTAAGGTAAACCGCTCCAAACTCGATTGCAGAAAATACGACTTCAGCAACAGAGTGATCAATGCCTGGAATGCACTACCTGACTCTGTGGTTTCATCCCCCAACCCCCATAACTTTAACCTTAGACTGTCTACTGTTGACCTCACCCCATTCCTAAGAGGTCTGTAAGGGGCGTGAATAAGCGCACCAATGTGCCTACCATCCCTGTCCTACTGTCCCCATTTATTTGGATCCATTTCCTGTATTCATAATCCTGTTTATACTTATATCTGTTAAGCTTGATAAATAAATAAATAAATAAAATAAAAATAAATAAAAATAAAGGTATTGTCACAAGTTGTTCCAAGTAAAACTGCCTTTTGTAATTGACTGATGGTGATTTTGTCAATGCTGATGGTATTCAGGTGGTGTTCCACTTATTTTGGGATTGCACCCAAGGTGCTTATTATTTGTACCCTCTTTGCTTTCTTTTGCCACAGTCATTCTACTTCTATTTGCAGGTCTCTCTATTTTGTGATTTTTTCTGAATCCATATGAAAAAGAAAGCTCACCTTTAATCTGCTTTGCAGGCAATATAGATGGGGTCCTCACACAGATTACTGTAGTTCTCACATTGTCATTCTTGAGGAAGTGTACTGAGATTTTGTTTCGTTGCTTAGAACTACATATATCCATGACAACATTTTAATATGACCCCATGATATGCAATGGACTCCTAGATTCAGAACTTTACAAGTGTTGGGGCAGTAGATACTTTGAAAATGATTTGGAAGTGCTACAAAATTTGCATGTGAGAATCGGGCTAATAGCCTTTCCTAGGGCAAAGATATATGAACGATCAACAACCTCTTAGATTCAAGGCTGTAAGATCACAACGAAATCTGATACAGGAAGAACTGCTGGGGTATCAGATGGAACTTGCACCTTTACTTTGACAAAGGAGATGAGGCTTCATTCTAATATGAAATAAATATCCTTACTCAGCCATGCTATCCGATTACTCACAAGCCTAGGGGCTAAGCTGAGTGATGCCATGTCAAGGATTCTTAAAGATCTACTGAGGCTTCCTGGGAAAGGGATCACACTTGATTTCCCTCTTAGTTAAAGTGACCAGATTTTTTTTTTTTAAGCGGGACACTGACGGGGGGGCGGGGCCGCCCATTTGAGTTTTGCCCTCTGCACTTGCGCAGAACGCTGCGCATGCGCAGAGGGAAAAAGACCGCCAATGTCGGCGTCCAGGTGGGGGGGGAGGCGGGAGGCCTTTCCTCGCCTCCCGCCTTCCCTTCGGGAGCCGGCAGTGGCTTGGGCGCAGCCGCGTTTCTTTCTTTGCATCCTATTTGCTCTAGTTTTTAACTCTTCGGGGATCTCTCCGCCCTACTATTTTACTACTCTCCCCTCACCTGCATTATTAGAGGAACTGAGGAAGAGTCGTCCGGAGCTGTTCCAAGGATGAGGAAGAGAGAAAACCGGGCTTTCTAATTTGCATGCCCCAGGTAGCGGTCATTGGCTCCCCGGTCACTGTGGCTGTACCGGGGAGCCCGCGTGCTTGTCATCAATGGAGACGCGCGCGCGGAAGGCACCACGGAGCAGAGGCACCTGGCGAGCGAGCGGGCAGGCGGGCAGGAGACGCGGGCAGGAGCCTGCCGCCGATGCCGCCACTCGCCTCGCTCGCCAGGTGCCTCTGCTCCGTGGTGCCTTCCGCGCGCGCGTCTCCATTGATGACAAGCACGCGGGCTCCCCGGTACAGCCACAGTTATCCTATTTGCTCTAGTTTTTAACTCTTCGGGGAGTTCAATGGAGACGCGCGCGCGGAAGGCACCACGGAGCAGAGGCACCTGGCGAGCGAGCGGGCAGGCGGGCAGGAGACGCGGGCAGGAGCCTGCCGCCGATGCCGCCTGCCCGCTCGCTCGCCAGGTGCCTCTGCTCCGTGGTGCCTTCCGCGCGCGCGTCTCCATTGAACTCCCCGAAGAGTTAAAAACTAGAGCAAATAGGATCACTGTGGCTGTACCGGGGAGCCCGCGTGCTTGTCATCAATGGAGACGCGCGCGCGGAAGGCACCACGGAAACAAGGAGGAATCTAGTAACAATCAAGCTAAAAAGATATATTCAGTTTAATTTTTTTAAAAATCTCGCCTCGTTATTTTTTTATAACTGATGGCAGCAAACATACCCAATACCGCTTCCGCCTATTTTCGCCCCACAACATCAACTCTGCAAGATAATAAGTTGGGCTGAGAAAGAATGATTGGCTGCCTTTCTTAAAGAGAAACGAGAGCGGGGTTTTTGCACGTATTTCTTCCTACTCTGCGATAGGCTGGAGGTCTGCAAAAAGCCACGCCCTCCCTGCTTACTGGAGGGAGATTTAAAGCCGCATTTCATGCTGGCCATTAGGGTTTTTGGAAGGGGTGCTCAGGTTCGGCGGCCAATCATGCAATTTCCGAATTCTTTGTCGGACTCCTCAACTGCCGTAACTGGCCGGTAGTTGCCTTTAGATTTTGGGCGTTGGGTGTTGGGTGGAGCTTCGTTTTAAACTGCTGGTATCTCTGCCTTCTCCCGTCGGAGGTTTAAAAATTGGGACTTTTTAAGAGGGCGGGCGGGACGCGGGACAAATTGCGAAAAAGCGGGTGTGTCCCGCCAAAATCGGGACATCTGGTCACCTTACTCTTAGTCCTTCCTCCCACCACTATAGAACTATTAGTGAAATAGGTTAATGACTTGCTCCACCCTCACAACCAAGAGTGAAAATCAAGCACTATAAATGGAAACTCTTACAGCAGGGAACCTAAAAGACCTGGGAGGAGTTGCCATGAAAATCTGATAAGGAATCAATCATTTTTACTTCCTTTCTCAATGCAAATTGCACATTTCTGTGAAACTTCATGGTGTCAACATCCAGCATGAGTATGCAAATAAAAGTCCAGGATCATGTCTTTTATGAAAAGCTTACTGTTTATTCAATACATAGCATGGTAATGGCGAGGTAAAACTAACTCTGAATTTCTCAGGCAACAGTTCACAGTATTAAACAATCAAGTTCCCAGCCCAACCCCCAGGCATCCACGAAGACAAGTTCTCATTGTTATGGGAACCATCTGCCTTCTTCTTCACACCTATTGATATGTCCTTGAAAAGTTTCTAGACTCTCACAAGTTTCAGTGTACCTGTAGAAGTTTAATTTTTCCAACCAACCCATTCACAATCAGCACCTCCCCACCTTTATTCTACTGACAACTTGAAACGAAGAGGCACTTAGCTGCCAATGTTTCACTCTTAACACATGGCTTCCCCCATAGTCTGTGTTTGTGTGATCAGAATCATCATAGATCCCGAGACTGCTTTCTCAGAGGGTTTATCATTAAACTAGGAAAGAATAGAATAGAATAGAACAGAATAGAATAGAATAGAATAGAACAGAATAGAATAGAATAGAATAGAATAGAATAGAATAGAATAGAATAGAATAGAATAGAATAGAATAGAATAGAATAGAATAGAATAGAATAGAATTCTTTATTGGCCAAGTGTGATTGGACACACCAGGAGTTTGTCTTTGGTGCATATGCTCTCATTGTACATAAAGAAAAAATAAAATACATTCATCAAGAATCATAAGATACAACACTTAGTGATAGTCATAGGTTACTAATAAGCAATCAAATCATACTAGGAAACAAATAAAACAATATAAATTGTAAAGATACAAGCAACATGGTTATCGTTATAAGTGGGAAGAGATAGGTACTAGGAAGGATGAGAAGAATAATAGTAATACAGTCTTAGTAAATAATTTGACAGTGTTGTGGGAATTAGTTGTTTAGCAGAGTGATGGCATTTGGGAAAAAACTGTCCTTGCGTCTAGTTGTTCTGGTGTGCAGTGCCCTATAGCCGTGATAGCGAACCTCTGGCATGCGTGCCAGAGGTGGCACGCTGAGCCCTCTCTGCTGGCACGAGTGCCGTCGCCCCAGGTCAGATCTCCGTGGTGTTTCTTTCGTGAGCTTCTGTTTCCCTGCAAACGACAAAACAGAAGCTCATGAAAGAAAAAAATCTTACCTCTTGCCGTGCTGCCAGTGTTGGTCCTGCTGGTCAGCTGGTCTTCGGGTCTCTGCTGCGCATGCACGCATGTCTGCGTATGCATGTGTGCATATCCCTTTCAGTTTGGGCATGCGCATGCACAGTTTGGGCACTCAGTGGATAAAAGGTTCACCATCACTGCCCTATAGTGTCGTTTTGAGGGTAGAAGTTGAAACAATTTATGTCCAGGATGCGAGGGATCTGTAGATATTTTCACAGCCCTCTTTTTGACTGGTGCAGTATACAGGTCCTCAATGGAAGGCAGGTTGGTAGCAATTGTTTTTTCTGCAGTTCTAATTATCCGTTGAAGTCTGTGTCTGTCTTGTTGGGTTGCAGAGCCAAACCAGACAGTTATAGAGGTGTAGATGACAGACTTAGAACTAGCAGCAATTTGAGCAACCTGCTTTCAAATTCAAATCAACCCAGATTTTGGCCAAATGAGTGGATAATGTGGCATGCCTGAGCATCACTTTTAAAGATTTTATCAAGACAGGTTCGCTGCCTCCAGCAAGTTAAGTTTTCCCGTGAGACTTTCAGCCAGTAGCTTGGGAACTGGGCTGGGATGAGTGAGAGACAATTGAACAGTTCTAGGACAGTCGGAAGAAATAGAAGATGAGTAATCATCAAGGCACCCCATTAAACCAGACTTGCTTGAAATATATCACACTGGCATGCTCATTTCTTTCCTTCACCTCTACATCAGAACTGAAGGCATAAAGTTTGAACAAGAAATCCACTGACTACTTAAGCCAGTTTTACTGAGAAGAGGGTTCCCCTTAAGTGGGGGCTCTGAAATCCAAAGAGCTTTCTTCTATTGCAGTGCTTCTCAATTATTTACTGTTATCCCCCCCCCAGGAAGAAGTAAACATTTCACGCCCCCGCCCCCAACTCTCCGATCTGCAATCAGCATAGTTCTGTCTTATATGATGTTGGTTTCTCAGTCTCAACAGGCAGACCTCAACTTCTGACCATAGTGGATCCTGCCAAGTATGGTCATTAATTGTGATGGTTGCAAAGTAGGTCATCACATGACTGACCTGAGACCATAGTTTTAAGTGAAGATAGCAGTTATTAAGCAAATGTGACAGTTGTTAAGTTAATCCATTGTTTGCTATAGTGCTTTTGCTGAAAACCAGAACTAAATGCTGAGGGGTTTTTTTTTGGAACAAAATAATAAATTATGGTCACGTAACCACAGGATTCTGTAGATGGCTATAAATGTGGGCTGGTTGTTGAGTGCTTGAAATGTGGTCATGTGACTGTGTGAGTGTGTGAGAAGGCAATAGCAATAGCACTTAGACTTATATACCACTTCGTAGTGCTTTATAGCCCTCTTAAACAGTTTATTGCCCCCAACAATCTGGGTCCTCATTTTACCGATCTCGGAAGAATGGAAGGCTGAATCAACCTTAGCCGGTGAGAATTGAACTGCTGGCAGTTGGCAGAATTAGCCTGCAATACTGCATTCTAACCACTCCACCACCATGGTTCAGGCAGCTTGGAATCGTACATTTTGGAGGATTCGTTGTATCTTCGGCTGCTAAATAACCAGTCATAAGTCAAGGACTCCCTGGACCACATATTCCAGTTTCCCTGGGATCATCCCAATTTATATCTGCTATTCTGGTTTATCATTTGCCTTGGGTTTATACTCACAGGTACTCCCTCCATTATCTTCTCCCTTGAGAACTCCAGGTAGCTGCTTCCTTTGTTCTCTCAGTGCTGGCCTGTGTGGTGCTGCTATATTCTCTTTCCCAATGCTCTTTTTGCATGGTATGGCTATCATCTTCTCCATAGGACCAGCTTGTGTGCTACCACTTTTCCCCCAACAAGTCTGATTTGTGTGCAGAAAGAATATGGCACCATAGAAACCACCATTGCAGGAAAGAAAGTGGAGGAAAGGTCTGGAGGTCTTCCAAAGGAGGTAATAGCAGAGAAATAAACAAAGATGTATTTGGAAATCAATATATCTAAACAGTAAATGATGTTAATTTTAGCACCCTCTTTCCCCTAGGAATAAAAACCAGGAAATTTTAGAGTGGTTATTAATCAAGTTTAGAAAAGGCTGGCTTTTGGAAGAGAACCAGAATTTTCCAGGTTATCCAGCACCATATGCTTCAAATTTATCTTCCCATATTTTCAGTATCAAACAGATTTTATAAGACAACAATTGTTATTTTGCACAGCACTTATCTTTGCTATTAAGGGCTTTATTGATCCCTACAGTTGTTCAGCAAACCCATGCCATATGGATCACTGACTCATATTACCATCCTGATTCATGATCCAGTCTAGGGTTCAAAGACATCCGCTCTAGATTTCAAAGACAACTAAATTAAGCTCTGACTTTGCTCTTTCCTCCTAACAATAGGAAGGAAAGAAGGAAGGAAAAAAGGAGAGAAAAAGTGGCTGCATGGTTGAGTATTTACTAGGCAAGGCTAAAATGTCCCAGGAAAGGAGAAGATGATGAAAGAAGGTCAGTAAGAAGAAATGAATTTTAAAGAAAAACTCACTGCATCCCTACTTCAGGGAGAGGCACTTACTCTGGTAACAGCCAAGGTCCCAAAGAAAGATCTAGTGTAACAATTATAGTGAAATCCTACAGGATGAATTTCCCAAAGAGACACACACACTTCTTGTCCAACTAGATTTCAAGAATCCATACTTTGTTCCTCCAGGCCCAAATAATAGAGAAATGTGGCCTTGCTATAATTTGTCATTTATTCCAGGGGTCCCCAACCTTTTGGACCTCAGGGACCACTAAATTCATAGTTTTAAATCCCACGGACCACTAATATGATCTGCCTAATGACTGGCTGGGTGGGCATGTCTATGTGGTCATGTGATTGGGTGGGCGTGGCCAACTCACATCGAGGGGCACCTTGCCAACCTCTACTCACCCCTCCCCTCCCAGCCACTCCTCGCCTGCCCGCCCGGGCTCCTTAGGGCCCCAACAGGAAGCAGTTGTTGGAGCTACCACGAGAAAGAGTTGGCAAAACAGCTGGCTCAGTTCAAATTGGATCTGACCGAGATGGAGGCTCACCAGAAGCACCTTGGTGAGAACTAGGAGCATAGGCTTTCCAAGCAGAGGGAAGACCTGAGGGAGTGCAAGACCAGGTACTGGCACCTGGAGGCTCTGAGGGCTGAGATGGTGTCCCATTGGAACAAGGCCCTCCAGCTCTTCCCTCCAGCCTTTGCCCAAAGCCCCACACTAGGAGGCTGAAGCAGACCCCAAGTCAGAATTTCTTTCCCCCTCTGACCCACACAAAAAGACCCCGAAGGGGGAGACTCTCTGCAGCAATACAAGCGTTCATTGCATGTATCCAGCCCAGGGGCTATAGTTTGAAGACCCCTGATTTAGTGCAATATAAAAAATGCAAATAATTTTTCTGCGGACCACCAAAATTTTATAGCAGACCACTAGTGGTCCATTCTACATCCTCAGACAACTGTGTCTCTTTGATGATGGGCATCAAAAAACAAATGAGATATTGGAAGTAGTTCTGAAATTAAACACATCTATTAAAAGCACCAGTGTTATGTTGTAATAACTCTCTTTCTATCTGTCTTGCAAAGTAAAAGACAGAATATTCAGCAAAGCTTGCATAGGCCTGTTATGGATTTATTCAGGACACTGCTTTCTCTATACACATTGATCTTGATCTCATACTGATCGGACACTTTTTCATATTATTTCACTCATATTTTTGGACGAGAGTCTCAAATTTTTCACTAAGTGCATGCCATCTCCACTTATTTATGGAGGATCTGGGTTGGTTAATTATGTTCAAAAACAAATATTTTGAATATACAGGAAGTGTGGGGTTAAAAAAAATGCAGCAGGGAAGAATATATTTCTGTCTTGCTCTAAACAAATCAATGTTATGGTAATTGGAAGAGCCTGGAATGTTACTGTGGTGCAATAGTAAATCCTATGATGTTAGTTTCAATATCCTTTAAGGCCCAATAGCTACAAATATCTCCACCCTTTGTAATCTGGAACACCTCATATACAGCAGAGCCTTGGAGTGAGTGGTAAGAATTTCTTTTGCATTGTTTTTTAGTCATATTAAGGACGTGTGTTTTAAGCTAGTTTTATTGTTTTCATGCAGGCATGAAGAGTTTCCATTGTATGTCAAAGTCCCCTATATGCGGAGAACATAATGACAGCATTTAATATCGTTCAGATGTTCTTCAATCCCAAGCAGCAAAGAGGAATGTGTGTATAGCAAAGGGTGTTCAAATATTCCCTCACAGAATATTTCTTTCA
The DNA here is from genome assembly GCA_023053685.1 of Diadophis punctatus similis. NCBI lineage: Eukaryota > Metazoa > Chordata > Lepidosauria > Squamata > Dipsadidae > Diadophis > Diadophis punctatus. The sequence goes on from JALIGW010000005.1 coordinate 10,907,775, forward strand.
TTTATAAGGGCTCAGACAACGACACATGTTGTTTTACACAAAAATTCTCCTCCCTCCAAACTCTTGAGTATTAATCAGAGTTGCCTGCCCAATCAGGTTTCAGGATTCACAGTTGCTTTGAAATAGGCACTCTTCAGTTTAGCTTTTGTAACCTTTTATTTAATCTATTTTGTCATCTAATTGCAAATGTTCCTTTCTTTCACTATATGCTTTCAAAGAATGGTTGCATTGTTCTCATTTATTATTTTTTTAAAAAAGAAATGGTTTCTGATATGTTTATGAGATTGCATGATGTGAAGGCATTGCATATTTTTACTGAATACAATACAGTAATGCATCTTGTTATCATAAAGGTAAAGGTAAAGGTACCCCCGCACATATGTGCTAGTCGTTCCTGACCCTAGGGGCGAGTGCTCATCTCTGTTTCTAAGCCAAAGAGCCAGCGCTGTCCGAAGACGTCTCCATGGCCATGTGGCCGGCATGACTAAACGACGAAGGCGCATGGAGCACTGTTACCTTCCCACCAAAGTGGTCCCTATTTTTCTACTTGCATTTTTTATGTACTCTTGAACTGCTAGGTTGGCAGAAGCTGGGACAAGTAACGGGAGCTCACTCGGCTACGCGGCGCTACGGATTCGAACCGCTGAACTGCCAATCTTTTGATCGACAAGCTCCGCGTCTTAGCCGCTGAGGCACCGCGTCCATTTATGTCATAGCATTATCTTAATTTTTTCGAATGAAAATGATTTCAGGATTATGTGGATTAAATGATTAAGTGAACAAATGAATTAAATACTCTTGTATAATGTCTGACTAAGCAGAAAGGTATACATTGTGTGAAACAACAAATGTGGGAACTGATTCAAGCCTTCAAGGCTGCATAGTAACATAAGGTACTCACTTACTTTTATTTTAACATTGCTGTCAACATAAAGAAACAGATTGGTTTCAATTTGTAAACTTAATCCTTTAAAAGCTGTCTGGCAAAAGCACAATAATGCTAAAAGTTACATTGCTATTTTACAGATGCTGAAGATGTTTTTGTTTCTTATGATATCTCTTTTGGTTCTGGAGTTCAATGATTCCAAACAATTGCCAAGAACAAAGAGAGAAGGGAACCCCGAAACATTCATGAATATTGTAAGTTTAACATGGTTAAATATACTATTTAATACATGTTGAGGGTTGGAACCACATTGTCAATTCTAATCTGATTTCTGAATCAAGATTTCATATTTATTTATTTAAATAGATTTGTATGCCGCCCAACTCCCGGGGGACTCTGGGCGGCTCACAACATGTCAAATCCATTTATCAATATAAAATCATAACAATTAAAAACTACAAAAGTTAAAAAACATTTAGCATTCATAACCATGGGGGAGACCCATATATAGTCTGATTGGTCTCACTTTCACCCCGGGTTTTTATTGCTTTACAGAAGGCCAGCAATGGTAATATATCCAATGGTAAAGATGTCCCACTTATACTAGTAGGTTTACATTTGAATCAGTTGTTTTAGAGTTTGCAATGGTCGAGGTTGTAATCCTTAGGGGTACTCATAGGCCAATGGGCACCTCCCTCAATACCTAAATAAGGGGAGAGTATACAGCTTTGTCCTTTGCCAACCTGGAGCCATATGTTTCACCATATTCTATTCACTCCTCTATAGAGGAGACTTCCTGATCTATATACATGGTAGGTTTCTCATGAGGTCAATGTAATGCTCTGGGAATCCCATTTTTCTAAGGACATTCTATAACTTAATGTGATAGGCACAATCAAAGGCCTTTCTAGGATCAATAAAGCATATATTGACTTCTCGCTGGTATTCTTTGGCTTTCTCAATTATCCAGATGTATCAATATTTCACGTTCCTTGGATTTTTTTTAAAAGCCAGATTAAATAACTTGTATCTCTTTTTCCATTCTTCTTTACTTTCTCTTTTACCATGTTGGGTGTCCCGGGTTATTTTTTCAGGTAGGGCTATAATCTGTGCTGGATGTTCCTAAGCATTATTTTGCTAGTGTGTGAAATAGGAACATAGTTTGTACATCTGTTGAGCTTCCTTTCTTTGGTGTTGGACCATAGATTTACATCTTTGCATCCTCTGTGTCATTTTTCAGGTTGGCTGGCATACCTTAATTAGAACCTTTACTGATTGCTTATCATATTTCTTTTTTCCCTTTTTTTTATTTTATTCAAAAGAAAGTTAAAATATAAAACTCGCCAAAAAGGGCAAAACATAAAAAAGTCAAGACATTTTTTAAAAGTGCATCAAAATGACACACACACACACACGCGCACACGTGTGCGCGCGCGCGCACACACACACACATGGGCTGGGTTCCACTTACCTTCCCTACCGGTTTACATCACATCTTATCCTACCCTCAGGTCAGGGGTGGGTTCCTAAATTTTTTACTACCACTCTGTGGGCGTGGCTTAATTTTGTGGGCATGACTTAGTTTTGTGGGCGTTGCTTAGTTTTGCGGGCATGGCTTGATGGTCATGTGATTGGGTGGGAGTGGCTTGATGGTCATGTGACTGGGCGGGCATGGCTTCATAGTCATGTGACTGGGCGGGTGTGGCTAAGTGGTCACGATCCTAGTTCTCCCTATGAGGATTCCTGCATCCGGACCTTTTACAATCCCCCAAAGGATTAAAAGAAACCAGATTCCATAGAGCTCTGAACCCTTAAGGCAAACCAAATACAAGTGGTCCTCGCTTAATGGCCGGTTGCTTAGCAAGTGTTCAAATTTATGAACTGGCCTCCTCAGAGTTACTTGACCTGTTTTTTGAGTTTTGACAGCCTTATGCAGGCACACATGTACGCATGCGCGCACACATACACATTTATGACCAGTTACAACATCCGTGACATCACCAGCTGGTCGCTACCGGTGCTATAGAGTGGACCGCACTGGTAGGAACCCACCACTGCCTCAGGTGCTTTGGAGAATAGCTAGATTATATAGAGAATAGAGAAAAGACATCAAGCAGAAATCAAGAATCCCAAAGGTGCTTTTTCAAGAGGCAGCTGGACTTTCTGGTTTTTCTTTGAAGACGTTTCGCTTCTCATCCAAGAAGCTTCTTCAACTCTCATCCAGAGCCAAAGAAGCTTCCTGGATGAGAAGCGAAATGTCTTCAAGGAAAAACAAAGATTCTTGGGATTCTTGATTTTTGCTTGATGTCTTTTCTCTATTCTCTATATAATCTAGCTATTCTCCAAAGCACCTGAGGGTAGGACAAGAAACAATGGGTGGAAACTAATCAAGGAGAGAAGCAACTTAGAACTAAGGAGAAATTTCCTGACAGAACAATTACAGTAATCAGTGGAACAACTTGCCTTCAGAAGTTGTAAAAGCTCCAACACTGGAAGTTTTAAAGAAGAGATTGGATAACCATTTGTCTGAAGTGGCGTAGGCAGTGGTGAAATCCAAAATTTTTCCCTACTGGTTGTGTGGGCATGGCTTGGGCATGTGACTGGGTGGGCATGGCCAACTTGATTGGTCTCACCCTTAGGAAATTTCTCCTTAGTCCAACTCACAATAAAATAGCACAATAAAATAGTTACTGTTCCAATATTTAAAATAGAATAGAATAACAGAGTTGGAAAGGACCTTGGAAGTCTACTAGTCCAACCCCCTGCTTAGGCAGGAAACCCTACACCACTTCAGACAAATGGTTATCCAATCTCTTCTTAAAAACTTCCAGTGTTGGAGCATTTACAACTTCTGGAGGCAAGTTGTTCCACTGATTAATTGTTCTGTCAGAAAATTTGAGGGGCTCCTACAAAAACAAGGGAGTCAATCTATTTTCCAAAGCACCAAAAGGCACAACAAGAAACAATGGATTGAAACTAACCAAAGACAGAAGCAACCTAGGACTAAGGAGAAATTTCCTAAGGGTGAGACCAATCAACCAATGAAATAGCTTGCCATCACTAGAGACTTTCAAAAAGAGTGAGGGAAGTACACCCCAAAAGGACAGTGCCAGGAACCACTAAAACAATGCAGAAAACTTAAAACAGCCATTCCTCTTCAAAAAAAAGTCAACCCCAAAGCAAATGCAGCAGCTGAGAGGGAAAATAAGAGGAGCTGCTCAGGCTAATTGAAAGCCTGGGTGTGCTGCCAAAAGCCATTAACCCTTCCAAATCTATTATTCTATGTTCTCTATGTTCAATTTGGGTGTTGTGTCAATGTGATTGACACAGCAGAAGCAATACAGCTGGCTGGACCACACATGCATTAAATTCAAAGCCTGTATCTTCAAGCTGCATCATTGTCCCCACCTGTATCTTTTCCCCCAGGCAGAAACAAGAAGTAGCCAGCACTGCAGCAGCTATAAAAGGTCTTGGGAAACTCCAAGGAGTATCAGCTGATCACAGAAGTGTTACTTAATACTCTTTATAATGAAAATGTTTGTAATCTTGTCCTTCTTCCTGAAGGGAAGAGGTTAATCCCATTCCTAGATGGGTGATTGATAGGTTTCCCTGCCCTAATCCTGTCAGTTTCTGTTGTTTATTGACTTGATTCAGCATGTAATGGCTGTAACTGTTAAGTGGAGCTATTAACTGGAGAGAGAGAGAGAGAGAGAGAGGGAGGGAGGGAGGGAGAGAGAGAGAGAGAGAGAGAGAGAGAGAGAGAGAGAGAGAGAGAGGGAGAGAGAGAGAGAGAGAGAGAGAGAGAGAGAGAGAGAGAGAGAGAGAGAGAGAGAGAGAGAGAGAGAGAGAGACCTCTCTCACTTTATTTTTAACTGGTTCTCCGAACTGCCTAAGCAATTTACTAATGGTTCGGGCGAACCGGTGAGAACTGGCTTCATTTCACCTGTGGGTGTAGGTTTACCTGCCTAAGCAGGGGGTTGGACTAGAAGACCTCCAAGGTCCCTTCTAACTCTGTTATTCTACATTCTGTATCTGTGATGGTGAACCTTTTCGGCACCGAGTGCCAAAAAGGTCACACGGAAATGTCACACGTGCGTGCATGCGCTCATTGCGGCCGCGCTTCAGAAAAGCCAAACTTCTGGGTTCTAATGCACATACACGCCCAACAATCAGCTGGCCAGCACACATGCGCAGGGCGGTTTTCAGCACTGCCGTGCACACGAAGGGATTGCTCTCCGGTAAAGCCGAACTTCTGGGTTCTGGCATGCATGCACACCCGACAATCAGCTGGCTGGTGTGCATGCACACACCGGTTTTTGGCACTGCCGCATTTGCAAAGGACAGCTGATTGTTGCACGTGCAGGCGTGCCAGAAACCCGGAAGACAAACAGGCTAGGCCACGCATGCTGGGTGACATGGCTTTGTGTGCCACTTTGGGCATGCATGCCATATGTTCACCATCATGGTTCTATATTCTTCATTCTTCTGGATGACTGAGAATCTCCATAGACATTAAACGATTTATAATTCAGTTTTTTAAAAAAAATCTGAAATATTTTTCTGGAATAAAACAGATTGAAAATGTTTTCACTAAAACATTTATTCTTAATATTAAATATTGTCCAAATTTGGAAGAATAAATACAAAGATTTGATATATGATATTTCTCTTTTTACTCCTTTGATAACTTATTTTGATTGGGATCTTTATTCTGGCTTGGCTAAAAAGAAATCTTTGACAGAATGTAGTCTTTATATATAGACTAAAAGATTTTTACTGTAATGGTGCACTTTTCAATAAAGATAAGATACAGCATTGAATAGACGATAAGATATCATGGACTTTTTGGATGTCAACTCAAATCTCAGAATTTCAGCAATATGGCCTTATAGTAATTCTGAGAATTTAATACTTCATTCTTTAGATCAACCAAAAGCAACAGCTTCAAAAAAGTGTAGGTTATTATTGCAATCAGAAATAAAGATCTACCATATGGGTTAAAGGAAGCTGAAGATGCTGATTTTGGTAATCTTATACAGGAGACAGCCGCTATGGAAACCAGGTGGATTTACTCCAGCTTCAATGCAAGAATTGTAGTGGATGATTCTAATCATTGCCTTTGGTCTCCTGTTAGACTGGCACATATATATCAAAATTGTTCTTCCAAATGCTGAAGAGGTTACCCCAAAAAGGTCACTTTTTCATTTGTGGAACTGGCTTATTAAATATGTAGTGACATTGCTGTTATTAATATTCCCATCAGTTGAAGGACAGGTTAAAAGTTCCTATCAATTTCACATGCAAATCTAGCTGGTGCTAAACCTTATGATTAAAGATGATAATTTTAGTCGCCTGAGGTTTATATTTCTATATTAGCTAAGATTGTATTTTGTAAGGGTGATAGAAAGGTAAACAAGATTAAAAGTTAAACAAGACTGATTTCAACATTTCTCTCTCTCTCTCTCTCTCTCTCTCTCTCTCTCTCTCTCTCTCTCTCTCTCTCTCTCTCTCTCTCTCTCTCTCTCTCTCTCTCTCTCTCTCTCTCTCCCTCCCTCCCTCCCTCCCTCCCTCCCTCCCTCCTTTCTCTCTTGGGGAAACGATAGGATTTCTCCCTTTATTAAGAATGTAGTATTGCTTTAATAAACATCTCTGCAACGGCAAATATCCAACATGCTACAGATTTAAGACAAGGTTTTGAATGTAGCATCTTTTTAATATCTTTTTCCAGAGTGAGGTCTTACAATATCATGGTTATCCTAATGAGGAACATGAAATCCTGACAAATGATGGGTACTTTCTTACTATCAACAGAATTCTTGGAAGGAAAGCCTCAGAGAAAACAGGTTTCTTTTTGCATTTAAAGTTCACAAAAGCAAAGTTTATTAATACTCATTTTCTCTTATGAAATAGCCTACCGTATATACTCGAGTATAGGTCGACCCGAATATAAGCCGAGGTACCTAATTTTACTACAAAAAACTGGAAAAGTTATTGACTCGAGTATAAGCCTAGGGTGGGAAATGCAGCAGCTACCGGTAAATTTCAAAAATAAAAATAGATACCAATAATGTTTTTGAATATTTATTTCAAAGAAAAACAGTAAACTAGCTCTGTAAGTGGAAAAGAGGGTCAATAAAAACAATATGGTATCAACAATAACTAAGGAGGAAGTGGGACATCGTTGCAGAGCGGCAGGAGGGGGAGGAAGGGGAATCGTAAGACAGCCCTGCATTACATTAGAACTTGAGGAGGGGGGATGGTGTGGTGCGCGCTGCGTGGCAAACTGACACAGAGGGAGGGGAAACTCACAGGGGCGCCGGGCCATTCACAAGCGTCACCCAGCGGCATGGCCCCGCCCCCTTTTCTCCTCCATTTTGGGCAAATTTTTCACTGACTCAAGTATAAGCCGAGGCGGCTTTTTTCAGCCCAAAAAGTGGGCTGAAAAACTCGGCTTATACTCGAGTATATACGGTATTTACAGTCTTATCTTCTGTAGAAATACTGCAGTGAGAAAACTCTTTCATTTGAAGGGGGAGATAATTTGAAATAATTTATTTGTTCTGGGAAATAGATGGGGAACTCATCAAATTTGCAGATGACACCAAACTGGCAGGAATAGCCAACACTCCAGAAGATAGGCTCAAGATACAGAAGGATCTTGACAGACTTGAACATTGGACGCTATCTAAAAAAATGAAATTCAATGGTTAAAAAAAGTAAGGTTCTACATTTAGGCAAGAAAAATAAAATGCACAGGTACAGTATATGTGGTACCTTGCTCAATATTAGTAACTGTGAGACGGAACTTGGAGACCTAGTGGACAACCATTTAAATATGAGCCAGCAGTGTGCAGCAGCTGCCAAAAAAGCCAACATAGTTCTAGGCTGCATAAACAGAGGGATAGAATCAAGATCATGTGAAGTGTAAATACCACTTTATAATGCCTTGGTAAGACCACACTTCGAATACTGCATTCAGTTTTGGTCGCCACGATGTTAAAAAGATGTTGAGACTCTAGAAAGAGTGCAGAGAAGAGCAACAAAGATGATTAGGGGACTGGAGGCTCCAATATCTCAGGGGCCACCACAAATAAGAGGGAGTGAAGCTATTCTCCAAAGCACCTGAAGGCAGGACAAGAAGCAATGGGTGGAAACTAATCAAGGAAAGAAGCAACTTAGAACTAAGGAGAAATTTCCTGACAGTTAGAACAATTAATCAGTGGAACAGCTTGCCTCCAGAAGTTGTGAATGCTCCAACACTGGAAGTTTTTAAGAAGACGTTGGATAACTATTTGCCTGAAGTGATGTAGGGTTTCCTGCCTAAGTAGGGGGTTGGACTAGAAGACCTCCAAGGTCCCTTCCAACTTTGTTATTCTATTCTAATCATTTCATTTAAATGAACATGGGGAAACAGGAAAGAACATAACCTCATTTTTATAATTATATAGTATCGTGATGCCACCAAATCTCACTTTTATGTGAGATAGGCAGTTATACAAATATAATAAACAAACAAACAAATAAATAAAATATTAAACCAAAGCAAATGTTTTACTGTTCCTTTGCCTTTTAATGTTATTGTGGTTTGCATATTTATAGCTCAGTTGTAATCAGGCCAGATTCTTAATTTTATTAATTAAATTAAATTAAATTAATTAATTTTATTAGGAATCTGGCCTGATTACAAAAACTCAACTGTGGGTTTTTTTTACCTCCATAGGCAATTTGAAGTAATTACTTTCTCTCTCTCTCATTGAAATGTCTTGCTTTCTTGTCCACCCTTTACTTCCTTTCCTTTCCTTTTTGTTTTGTTTTGTTTTCAGCTTCAAAACCTGTCGTGTTACTGATGCCAGGAGTTCTTACTGATTGTGGAATATGGCTGATGAATGTGCCCAATGGCAGCTTAGGTTTTATACTGGCAGATGCTGGCCTGGATGTTTGGTTGGCAAATAACCGAGGAAGCAGATGGTGTAAACGGCACCAGCACTTTTCACATAAAGAAGAAGAATTCTGGAATTTCAGGTACGTTAAAATATTTGGTGCTTGGGAGTGGGGGAGAGTGATAAAACGCAAACTTTAATGTGAAAGAAATAGAAAAGATGGATCATACCATGTTGACTTGAAAGGAAAATGTCAGAGTGCGCACAGTGTGACTATGTGAGACAACCCAAGAGCAAATACAGCAAACAGAGGTTTGTATTGAAATAGTGGTTTTATCTTTATATATTTTATGTTTCTTAGAGTTTAAAATTATCAATTGTTTGTATGTCATTGCATTTGGCTAGGACAGTAACAAAGATTTGATTGATTGATTGATTGATTCTATTTTGTTTTAGTTTTCACAAAATGGCAATGGAAGATCTGCCAGCTATTATATATTTTATCCTAGCTAAAACTAGACAGAAACAACTTTATTATGTTGGCTATTCCCAAGGATCCACTATAGGTAATTTCTTGGATTTTTGCAGGGGTGAAAAGGGAAGCATTGGGGGGGGGAGGGCAAGTGACATGATAAGTATCTAAATGTCATCAGGCAAATGATGCAATGAGATCATGATGCAGGGGACAACACTGTGGCTTGGTACCAGGACATATTATCTGATCTCATTGAACTGTGGTAATTGGTGGTGGGATGCAAACTGGCCAAAGGTATAGACTTCTAAACTTAATTCTTACAGCATATCTTTAATTATATTTTTCATTTTCTTTTTGTTTACATTTGAAGGAGAATGATTTGTTTAATCATACCACGAAGAAGTAATTGAACAATTTGTTGGGGACAAAATAATGGAAAGTGTGAATGAAATGAAATCAGTGCATAAGATGTAAACATACGTAATCTTCATTGACCCATATCCTTAGATAGGTTGTGAGACATGACATTCCAAATGGAATGGGATTGTTATCACTAAATTAGAACAAAAACAAAACCTTTAATTACTTTAATCCCTTTAATACTCGAGCTCACAATAGATACAAACTTAATGTAAACCGCTCCAGACTTGATTGCAAAAAATTCGACTTCAACAACAGAGTTGTCAACGCCTGGAACACTTTATCTGACTCAGTAGTTTCTTCCCCAAACCCCAAAAACTTCAACCTCAGATTATCTACCATCGACCTCACCCCATTCCTAAGAGGTCAGTAAGGGGTGTGCATAAGCGCACAATCGTGCCTACCGTTCCTGTCCTATTGTACACATATATTCTTACCTCTTTTACTCTTATTCATGCTTGTACTATTACATATATATTCAATCATGTTTTACTGTTTATACCTTGCTTATAATCATATATGCTTGACAAATAAACAAATACAAATAATTGCATTTCAAACAAATAGTCTTTAATTCAATCCTTGGCATCTGTATAGAATCCTCCCTATTCAAGGAAATCTCCTATGACTTGGGAAAAATTCCTATGTATAATGTGGATAATAAGCCATTATTACTGAATCAATGAATAGGAAGGTTATGAGTGGCATGGTGGCCTAGAGGTGGCGTTCTTGCCTCACAATCAGGAGGCTGTAAGTTCGATCCTAGGTAGCAGCAGATATTTCTAAAGAGAAAATATCTGCTATGAGCTCCGCATAGGCATCAGGAAGGGCATCCGGCCAGTAAATGCTCAGCTCCATTCAGTTGCCCTGACTCCATCCCGATGCAAGGGATTGCAGGATTGTTAAAATAAAAACAAAATGAATAGGAGAGTTACATATGAAAAGGGAGGAAAATTAATCATCCAAGTACAACATGTAAGAATAGAATAAATTACTTTTAAAAATAACTATTAATAAAATATGATGGATATAAAAAGCCTCATCCAAAAGAACATAAGAAAACAAACAATATTTAACTAAGGATGTCTGAGGGTGGTAAATTGACAGGAAATCAGTCAATGAAAATACATTTGAATTCTTTTGAAAAATAGTTCCTTCAGGATAATTTCCAATTCAATTCATTATCTTCATCAGATTATGTAGATATACTATTCACTTATTGCTCTAGCAAATATAGTGTAATTATCATAAACAGACTGTGACTTGTAATGGTTCTGAATAATCATTAATTTTATTTATGCTTAGGATTCATTGCATTTTCAACTATGCCAGCATTAGCTGAGAAAATAAAAATCTTTTTTGCATTTGGTCCAGTATATTTGGTGAATCATATCAAACCATGGTATAAGATGATAATCGATACGAACCAAGTTATTATACAGGTATGTAGATGATGCTATGGTTTTCAAAGAATGAATGTATGCTAGTTACTTTATTGCTAAGATCTTTAAAAGGCAAGAACAAATGTCAAATGGAATTGCCTTCAATAGGAGTTAGTAACACTTAGGTTTGTATGAGATTATTCTTAACAGGTTTACAATATTGAAAATATTTACAAATATTCTGGGAACTCTGCCAAGGGAAGCTAAGCTAGATACCTTTTTGTTATTCTTCTCTTGGTAGCAGACAACATTTTAGTTAGGAAGGCCTTTGTGTTACTGTTACTGTTACTGTTTTTTGTTATTGTTATTATCTCTTTTATTCATTACACATGAAAATCTGTCAACTGAAGATTTAAAAATGTATCACAAATATCATTGACTGGCACTGATGGTTGATACGGGTTGCTGCCATCATCCTGGGTATCAACCAAGTAGCTTCTTCAAATGTATGATGTTCCAAGTAGCGCAGTTTTTTGCAGTTCTGCTGGTATTACTGCAGGAAGCTGCAATTTCTTGATGTATTTTATAAAATTCTTGGACATGGTACCAAGTGCCCTGATGACAATGGGTATCACTGTTGCATGCTTCATCCATAATCACGTAGTTTCGATGGCCAGGTTGTGATATTTCATGATTTTTTCCAGTTCATTTTCTTCGACTTTGGCTTCTCCTGGAGTGTTAGAGGAGATCAAGACACAACACCACTTGTCTACTTGCAACAGGCATCAGGTTGCAAATACACAACAGTAGTAACTGCAAGAGGGATCTGGGAGTCTTAGTGGACAATCACTTAAATATGAGCCATCAGTGTGCTGCAGCTGCCAAAAAACCAATGCAATCCTAGGACAGAAGGATTGAAAAGATCACAAGAAGTGATACTACTGCTTTATAATGCCTTGGTAGGACCACACTTGGTCCTACTGCATCCAATTTTGGTCATCACTATAAAAAAAGTGTTGAGACTCTGGAAAGAGTGCAGAGAATAGTGACAAAGATGATTGGGAGGCTGAAGGCTAAAACATATGAAGAACGATTGCAGAAATTGGGTGTGCTAGTCTAGTGAAACTAGGGGTGACATGATATCAGTGTTCCAATATTTGAATGGCTGCCACAAAGAAGATGGGGTCAACCTATTTTCCAAAGCACCGGAAGGCAAGACAGGAAGCAATGGATGGAAACTGAACAAAGAGAGAAACAGCCAAAAACGAAGGCGAAATTTCCTGACAGTAAGAACAATTAACCAGTGGAACAGCTTGCCTTCAGAAATTGTGGGTGCTCCAACACTGGAGGCTTTTAAAAAGAGACTGGACAGCCATTTGTCTAAAATGGTATAGGGTAACCTGCTTGAGCAGGAGGTTGGACTAGAAGACTTCCAAGGCCCCTTCTAACTCTGTTATTCTGAAACTGCATGATGATATTACCATCCATGGGTTGCTGTACTGTCCTCAGTATAGGTTGGTGAGATGCTATTGATTTTTTAGTCTCATTCACAGAGCTTAAGGCAGAAGAAGCATTTTAGTAATTTTCTGCAGAACGCAGATAGGGGAGAAGGAAATAGTTGTGGTTTGTGAATAGTTGGGATCTGTATGAATGCAGCATCTCAACAGGGTACATTACAGTTTTGCTTTTTACTCTTGATGAACAAATTGTCCCAAAGTCTTTTGCGAGCATGTGCAATGCATGAATCAGTTTTCTGCAGAGCTAGACCAGTGATGGCGAACTTTTTTTTGCTCGGGTGCCAAAAGGGTGCGCGCATGCGTGATAGCGTGTGCACGTGTGCCCATACTCATAATGCAATGCCTTCCCCCACACACATGCGCACACAACCCCCACGCTGCCACTCCCGCGCATGCGCGCAGGCCTCACTGAAGCCTCTGGACTTCCAGTAGGCCCGTTGGGGAATTTGTCGCCCTCCCCAGGCTTCAGGAAAGCCCCCAGAACCTGTGCATGGCAAAAAACGGCCCAACGGGCCAACCGGAAGTTTGGAAACAAACTTCTGGTTGGCCCATTGGGCCGTTTTTTGGCATCCACAGGCTCCGGAGGCTTTCCTGAAGTCTGGGGAGGGCGAAAACAGCCTCTCCCCACCCCCCACCCTCCAGAAGGCCGAAAATCAGCTGGCCACATATGCGCGCTGGAGCTGACATAGGGCAAAGCCTAGCGTGTCCTCAAATATGGCTTCACGTGCCAACTGTGGCACCCGTGCCATAGGTTTGCCAACACGGTGCTAGACCATTTGAACTTTGAAGGATATAATTTTAGAATTGCATTTTGAAAGCAAACTTGGAATATGCAAATTTTAAAGGACAGAGCAAGTTCAAAGGCATTGAAAATTGATTTGAATTGTTTTATTTACAGGCTACATTAGGCAGAAAAGAAATTTGCTTGCTACCTAATCACAGAGCACGAATATTGGTCACTAGGTTTTGTGACATGGATTTATGGAGAAAAACGTGTGCGAATATTTTATTGTCCGTTGGTGGAATTAGTGAAAACAATGTAAATATGGTATGTTTTTTGCACATTTTTAAGCAAGCTACTTTATTTCAGACAGTGACATAAATGTACCAATTAAATGAAAATATGTTTTTAAAAAATATTCTTCCTCAGAGTCGCCTGGATGTCATTGTATCACATTTATCTGGATGCACATCAACAAAAACTCTCTTACATTGGAAGCAGGTAAAAATTCTGAAATGTGAAACTAAAAATGTGAATTTTACTAATTTGGAATAACAAATGCCCTCGTTGATCTCTGTTTTCATAATAAATGTTTCTTTCTCAAATAAAATTAAAGTATCAATTTCCCATTACCGTATTTTTCGGAGTATAAGACTTTCTTAAGTCTTTCAGCCCTAAAAGTGGCTGAAAATTTGGGTGCGTCTTATACTCCGAATGTAACTTTTTTCCCAGCCCTAACTAGGTGGTAACGATCTTCCCAGCTCTTACCTTGCAGGCTCTTTCATTGTTACTCTCTCAGAAGAATGTTTTTCCAGCCCTAAGTCTTTGCAGGGTTTTTTCATTGCTCTACTTGCTCCAAAGAAGTTTTTTTTCCAGCCCTAACCAGGTGCTAAAGATCTTCCCAGCTCTTACTGGCTTGCAGGCTCTTTCATTGTTACTCTCTCAGAAGAAGGTTTTTTAAAGTCCTAACCAGGGGATAAACTAATGTGCTGAAGCTGACCAGACTAAGGACGCTAGCCAGATGAATACCTGGTAGGCAGATTTTTTCCCCCTATTTTCCTCCCCAAAAACTAAGGTGCGTCTTATACTCCGGTGCGTCTTATACTCCGAAAAATACGGGTAATTAAAAAAATGAATTCTTCTTTGTTCTCTCCATTAGCTTTCCTGAATATTAATTTATGTATACCATTATTTATAGAGCCTACACCAGAGCTCTCAAACTCGCGGCCCGCAGGCCAGAGGCATCATGCGCTGGCCACGCTCATGCCCATTTTAGCAAAGGGGGGAAATGTCACAATAGGTCACATAAGGACGCAGTGACAATACGAGTTTGACACCTCTGGCCTACACCCAAAAGGACTAGGGCAGTTTTCAGGACAAACAACCATTAAAAACTATCAGCTAATCTAATCTATCACTGGGACAGTCGAAGAATTTGCAAGCATTTCAATGCTCCTTGTTTCATGGTGTTCTGAAGGGCAGGGCATGATGTTTTGAAGGACATGGTGTTCTGATTGAGAAAACATGTGGGCAAATGTCCACTGTCCTCCACTGAGTAGGAACACAAGGATCATGTGACTTTGGAGTTGGCAAATCAGCTGGCAAAGATGCACCACAACACAGATGTTATTACTCTGTTAATTGCATTTACTCTAGTGATTAAACAAGCTGCTATATTTTGAATCAGTTGAAACTTTTCTCTTCTCTTCAAAGCAGAGGTGGGTTTCAGCAGGTTCTGACCAGTTCTGGAGAACTGGTGCCAGAAATTTTGAGTAGTTCGGAGAACTGGTAAATACCACCTCTGACTGGCCCCGCTCCCATCTATTCTCTGCCTCCCGAGTCCCAGCTGATCAGGAGGAAATGGGGATTTTGCAGTAACCTTCCCCTGAAGTGGGGTGAGAACTTAAAATTCCAATCTCTCCAAAACACCAGGTTAGAAAAGTTATTTTGTTTCAGAATTACTTTCCCCCCTTCTATTCTGTGTATCTTTGTACATTAACTTATTCTAAAGGATTATATAAATAGATTATTTTAATGGGAAGCTTTAGAAAATTGCATTAACATTTTTTAAAATGTAAAAGAATAATTTACAAAAGTGATTTTAGAGACTTTTCTCTTGTCCTTTTCAGGTGTATGAAACTGGGCAGTTTAAAGAATTTGACTATGGTTCTAAGAATATGGAAATATACAATCAGGTAGACAAATATTTTTTTCAAATGAAAGAAATATTGCAGATAAATAAGAATGAAGATAAAGTGATTACAAATTTATTATTTTTGTAATTTTTTTTACATAATACCATTATATTTAACATGTCATCCTGGATTCATCTATTTTGATTAAAGGCAGGAGTGTCAATTTTTGTATCAATGAATGCTGTGCTGTCAAGCATGTAATGTCTACCCAGACATAACTGCCAGAAAATTCAGAAAAGAATATATAACCCTGTAATAGAAGACCACAATAATATAACCCACAAAGAATAGGGAGTTAAGCTATTCTCCAAAGCACCTAAGGGCAGGACAAGAAGCAATGGGTGGAAACTAATCAAGGAGAGAAGCCACTTAGAACTAAGGAGAAATTTCCTGACAGTTAGAACAATTAATCAGTGGAACAACTTGCCTCAGAAGTAAAGGTAAAGGTTCCCCTCGCACATATGTGCTAGTCATTCCTGACTCTAGGGGACGGTGCTCATCTCTGTTTCAAAGCCAAAGAGCCAGTGCTGTCCGAAGACGTCTCCGTGGTCATGTGGCTGGCATGACTAAATGCCAAAGGCGCACGGAACACTGTTACCTTTCCTACCAAAGGTGGTCCCTATTTTTTTACTTGCATTTTTACATGCTTTTGAACTGCTAGGTTGGTAGATCCTGGGACAAGTAACGTGAGCCAGCCTCACCCCATTACGCGGCGCTAGGGATTCGAACCGCCGACCTTTCTGAACAAACAAGCTCAGTGTCTTAGCCACTGAGCCACCACGTCCCTCATATAAAGCTTACTTAAATTTAAACAGGTATTTTTTCAGATTTGTGTGGGGTTATAGTTGAATAGAGAGGAGGTAGAAGGGCATGTAGGTAGATTGCTGAAAAATAGAAGATCTGTTATGATATGGAATAGTGATAGCCACATAGCATGAGACGGACAACAAAAGTGCATTATATTAACAACCATCCTAAAAGATAATTCAGCGTCTTTAGAGCTATCCTAGACCCTGGGAAGTAGCAAAGCTAAACAATTCAAACCTCGAGATATTATAAGACAATATTATAATAATACTGGTAGCAATATTTAGTTGTTATGAGATTTAATAAAGTGTTTCTCCTTTTCTCTTTAGATTACCCCTCCCTTTTATGATATAAGAAGCATGAATATCCCAACCTTCATGTGGAGTGGTGAAAAAGATAAAATTTCAACACTAAAGGATACCGAACTATTTCTCCCTCTTCTTAGTAATCTGATCTCCCACAAAATAATTCCTCATTGGATGCATTTCGATTATCTTTTCGGCCTTGATGCACGTCAAAAATTGTATGATGAACTTGTTGACATAATTCACAATTTCCAATAAGCTGGGGATTGTCTAGTTCAGGGGTCGGCAATCTTAAAAACTCAAAGAGCCATTTGGACCCATTTCCCAGAGAAAACAAAACACCTGAAGCCACAAAACCTGGGTGGGCGTGGCCAACTCGATGTCACTCCCACTGACCCCGCCCCAGCTACGCCTACCCAGGTTTTATGGCTGTTTTCTTTTCTATGAGAAAAAAGGTATCGTATGTTCCGGCGTATAAGACGACCCCCAACTTTTCAAATTAAAATATAGTTTGGGATATACTCGCCGTATAAGACTACCCCTCCTACCATCTTTCTTTTTCTTTCTGTCTTCCTTCCTTCCTAACATCTTTCTTTCTTTCTTTCTTTCTTTCTTTCTTTCTTTCTTTCTTTCTTTCTTTCTTTCTTTCTTTCTGTCTTTCTGTCTTTCTTTCTTTCTTTCTTTTTCTTTCTTTTTTCTGTCTGTCTTCCTTCCTAACTTCTTTCTTTCTTTCTGTCTGTCTTCTTTCTTCTTCCTTCCTTCCTTCCTTCCTTCTTTCTTCCATCTTCCTTCCTTCCTAACATCTTTCTTTTTCTTTCTGTCTGTCTTCCTTCCTTCCTAACTTCTTTCTTTCTTTCTTTCTTTCTTTCTTTCTTTCTTTCTTTCTTTCTTTCTTTCTTTCTTTCTTTCTGTCTGTCTGTCTGTCTGTCTGTCTGTCTGTCTGTCTGTCTTTCTTTCTTTCTTTCTTTCTTTCTTTCTTTCTTTCTTTCTTTCTTTCTTTCTTTCTTTCTTTCTGTCTTCCTTCCTTCCTTCCTTCCTTCTTTCTTCCATATTCCTTCCTTCCTAACATCTTTCTTTTTCTTTCTGTCTGTCTTCCTTCCTTCCTAACTTCTTTCTTTCTTTCTTTCTTTCTTTCTTTCTTTCTTTCTTTCTTTCTTTCTTTCTTTCTTTCTTTCTGTCTGTCTGTCTGTCTGTCTGTCTGTCTGTCTGTCTGTCTGTCTTTCTTTCTTTCTTTCTTTCTTTCTTTCTGTCTGTCTGTCTTCTTTCTTCTTCTTTCCTTCCTTGCTTCCTTCTTCCTTCCTTCTTCCTTCCTTCCTAACATCTTTCTTTCTGTCTTCCTTCCTTCCTAACATCTTTTTCTTTCTTTCTTTCTTTCTTTCTTTCTTTCTTTCTTTCTTTCTTTCTTTCTTTCTTTCTTTCTTTCTTTCTTTCTTTCTTTCTTTCTTTCTTTCTTTCTTTCTTTCTTTCTTTCTTTCTTTCTGTCTTCCTTCCTTCCGTCCTTCCTTCCTTCCTTCCTTCCTTCCTTCCTTCCTTCCTAACTTCTTTCTTTCTTTCTTTCTTTCTTTCTTTCTTTCTTTCTTTCTTTCTTTCTTTCTTTCTTTCTTTCTTTCTTTCTTTCTTTCTTTCTTTCTTTCTTTCTTTCTTTCTTTCTGTCTTCTTTCTTCTTCCTTCCTTCCTTCCTTCCTTCCTTCCTTCCTTCCTTCCTTCCTTCCTTCCTTCCTTCCTTCCTTCCTTCCTTCCTTCCTTCCTTCCTTCCTTCTTCCTTCCTTCTTCCTTCCTAACATCTTTCTTTTTCTTTCTTTCTGTCTTCCTTCCTAACATCTCTTTCTTTCTTTCTTTCTTTCTTTCTTTCTTTCTTTCTTTCTTTCTTTCTTTCTTTCTTTCTTTCTTTCTTTCTTTCTTTCTTTCTTTCTTTCTTTCTTTCTTTCTGTCTTCTTTCTTCTCCTTCCTTCCTTCCTTCCTTCCTTCCTTCCTTCCTTCCTTCCTTCCTTCCTTCCTTCCTTCCTTCCTTCCTTCCTTCCTTCCTTCTGTCTTTCTCCCTGCAGGAGGAAGAAGGAACCTCTGTTGCCGTCTCCCGCGGGGCTCCAGCCACCCGACTGAGTCCCCGACCGCGCCGCCAGGGTTAACGCACATGGGAGGGAAGGAGAGCATGCGCTACTGCTGCCACTGCTGCTATTGCCGCTCCGGCATGTCCTTCGCGCAAGGCGCTGCATGTGCAAAGTCTCCCCAGTCATTGTGGCTGCACCGGGGAGCCCGTGTCCTTGTCAACAATGGAGACGCTGAGTGCGCGGGAGGGACCACGGAGCAGAGGCGCCTGGCAAGCGAGGCGAGTGGCAGCATCGGTGGCAGGCTCCTGCCCGCATCTCCTGCCCGCCTGCCCGCCTTAGCATTTAAAAGAATGAGAGGCGGGCGGGCGGGAGACGCAGGCAGGAGCCTGCCGCCGATGCCGCCACACACCTCGCTCGCCAGGCACCTCTGCTCCGTGGTCCCTCCCACGCGCGCAGCGTCTCAATTGTTGACAAGGACGCGGGCTCCCCGGTGCAGCCACAGTGACCGGGGAGACACGCCGGAGCGGCAATAGCAGCAGCGGCAGCGGTAGCGCGCGCTCTCCTTCCCTCCCATGCGCCGCAGCCTTCCCAGCAGGCTGCCGGACAAGCCCGAAGAGACCGAGATGCAGGGCGGCTCCAGGGCTCCTCCCCTTCTTGCGACTCCCTGGCTGGCTGTGTTGTGCGTGGGGAGACCCTCGCAAAGGCGCACGCGGAGGGCGGGTGGCTGCTCGCTTAAGGAGGGTCTTTGGACGCGGCTTCTGTCCTGCCCTAAGAATCCAGCCATTGCCTTGCCGTGTCCTGTCCCATCACCCCCCCACAGCTCTTCGCTTCCTGCCACTTCAGGCTGGAGCTCACGTTCTCCCCGTTCGGCCGAAGATCGGGGGGGGGGAACACGGCAAGGCAATGGCTGGATCCTTAGGGAAGGAGAGAAGCCGCATCCAAATACCCTCCTTAAGCGAGAAACCACCCACCCTCTGCGGCTTCTCGCTTCCAGAAGGAAGGTTCTCATTTCTCCGCGGCTTCCAAGAGGGTCTCCCCGCACATGCACACCCTACTGGCCCCGTCACAGCCAGTCAGGGAGTCGCAAGAGGGGGAGGAGCATCGCCTGAAGGGAAGTCTCCGCCGGGGGTAGCTATGTTCCTCAACCAGCGCCAGAGAAACAGCCCCGCCGCTTCTCCATTCCCACTGTCTCCCGTACCCTCTCAGGCCAGTTGAAGGAGGGGGGGCAAGGCCAGCCAGTGATGGGACAGGGAGCCACAGCAGGGGGCCCAAAGAGCCACATGTGGCTCGCGAGCCACAATTTCCGACCCTTGGTCTAGTTGGTAAATCAGAGGCAAATATGGCACACTCCACAATGTTTTTTTTAACAGAAAAAATGCTTCACTAAAGCAGAAGTGTCTAATTCTTTCATTTGATGATATATATATATTTTAAAAAGGATACCTTTAAAAAAAGTCAGTGGTGGGTTCCTACAGGTGCGGTCCACTCTATAGCACCGGTAGCGGCCCGCTGGTGACGTCACAGTACCGGTGCGGTCAGTTGCCGGTGCCTGGGCACTGCCATTTTTAAAAAAAAAATTAATTTTTTTTTAAAATTTTCTTCTGCGCATGCCCAGAAGCCAAGCTTCCGGCACTGCACATGCGCTGCCTTCCTACCCCACAGTGAGTCCAAGCAGGGGAGGATGGCTGAGGGAGCACATGAGACGCTGCAAGAACGGGCGGCAGGAGCTATCTCCATTCCTCTCCCTTCAGCAGTCCGAGAAGCCACAAACGTGCGGTGATGATCCTAGGCATTTTTGCACGTTCGAGGCTTCTCGAGCTGCTGAGGGGAGGGGGAATGGGCTGCAGGACCTATCTCAGTTCCCCTCCCTTCAGCAGTCTGAGAAGCCACAGCCACCTGGTCACATGGCCGACAAGCCACACCCACAAAATAAGCCACGCCCACAGAGTGGTAGTAAAAAAATTAGGAACCCACCCCTGAAAAAAGTTAATATAGATGCCTTGAAAGAATGAAACCCTGGGGATTCTAAACTTTGGGAAGACTCACAGGGTAAAGTGTTGAGTAATAAGAGAATGATGACGCCAAACTGTAAGAGCTGAACCAAGATTCTCACAATTCAACAGACTTTCCCTTCTTCTAGTTTCAGTTGCAAAAAAAAAAAATCCAACAAAAAAAAACAGTGTTTGGGAGGATGTGTTAAAGAAACCCCTCAAAATGGTAGTTGTGGAAAGGTGATCTCAGCTTTGACCCCATTGTACTTGTGTTGGCCTTGCATGCATTTCTAAAGGGGGTGGGGTTTTTGTCTTATTGCTGCAACCGCCATCTTGACTTAGCAATAGTAATAGCATAGTATTGTTATTAAAGATTACAATTAACAATAAAAAGTAATACCATCTAGAAAAGAAGGAAAAGAAGCAATAGAAGGTGCAGAAAGGAAAAAGAGAAAAGAAAGAAAAAATAAGAATACAGTAAAGAAAACGTAAAGAAATATATAAGGAAATGACTTTCCCCTTCATCACAAGCATGTCTGTGATGAGTTAAATGACCTGGCAACTGATCTTTCTCAGTGCATGGAGGCTGTTGAGGTCTGGATAGGGAACAGCAGGTTAAAATGGAAGCCTGGCAAGACACAGTGACTTTGAGTTCAGGGCTCCTTGGTTCTTGGAGAAATTGCCATCTGTGATGGAATATTATCTGGATTCCCAGAAGGAAGGGAATGCATCCAAGAGCAGCAAAAGACAATGCAGTTTCTCCCTCTTGTGTGGGAGAAAGAGAGTTGAGACTACTCCCTAATAGTCCCAGAATATATGTTTTATGATGCAATTGGTTTGCTTTAGTTTGGCAAGATCTCTGTCTATAGCTGAGGAACAATAAAGGAAACTATTTGGAAGAATCTCAACATGTTATTTCTTGGTTTTTGGAACCTGACACCATCTTTGGTCACGGATGGGGTTGCACTGCCGAGATAGACCTGGGGCCTGATCTAGAGGTTCTCCTGGACTTGCAATAACCCAGCTGCTGTGGCCTAGAGGTGGAGCTCTTGCCTCATAATCAGGAAGTTGTGAGTTCGATCCTAGGTAGAGGCAGATTTGGGTCTCCTGCTTGGGCAGGGGGTTGGACTAGATGACCTGCAAGGTCCCTTCCAACTCTGTTAATCTGTTAACAACTCCTGCTTGAGGAGCAGGTGGACAAGAGACCCTTTGCAGAACTGCAAGTAATGTGGCAGTTATATTCTTTGCTGGACCAATATTCTCTTCTTACAATTACTGATATCCTTATCACCTCTCATTTGAACTAATGCAATGTGTTCTACATGGGGCTGCCCCTGAAGAGTAGCCAGAAGCTTCATTTCATCCAAAATGCAGTAGTCTCACAGTTTTACACAAATCAAGATTTGCACATTTGTCATTTCTTTTGCCAGAGCCACAATGGCTACCAATTGGTTCTGGGTGCAATTTAAGGTGCTGGTTTTCAAGCCCTACATGGCTTGGGTCCAGGTTATTTGAGGGATGCCCTCTCCCCAGTTTCATCTACCTGACCCACCATAGTGGGAAGGCAAGGTCTGTTATGGATTCTATCTATTAGGAAAGTACATCTAGTGGGACCCAGAAAAAGGGCCTTTTCTGTAATGGCTCTATCTCCCTTTAGAATAGTGGTTCTCAACCTTCCTAATGCTGCAACCCTTTAATACAGTTCCTCATGTTGTGGTGACCCCCAACCATAAAATAATAAAATTATTAGGAAACTCAGGGGTGGGTTCTAACTTACCTTGCTGCCGGTTCGCTTCCTTCTGTGCTGCGTGGCCGCGCCTCGTGGCCGCGCGTGCGCTTTGCGCACGCACACATGCACATTGCTGAAATTTTTTAAAAAAAATTGCCCCCAAAAAGAGCCAAAAACAAGATGGCGATGCATGCGCAGTGCCGGAAATTCGGCTTCTGCGCATGCTCAGAAGTTCCCATGGTACAGGCGCCCCCGACATGAGTGACATCAAGCTGGCCATGCCCACCCTGACCATGCCCCCCCAGCACCCCCGAGGTCAAATACAACCCTGATGTGGCCCTCAATGAAACTGAATTTGATACCCCTGGTCTATAGAGTATAATATAAAAGGAGTTATAATTAATCATGAAAATATATATTCATGGATTACAAGGCATAACAATATTAGCAAAATTTAAAAAATGCCTATTGTTTTCCAGCATCTAAATTGGCAGACTGTTACTTTATCTGTCTTAATGAAAGCAGACTAGAGCAGCCTTCTTATAGCTATAATCCATGCTAAATTTCCCAGTTTAATTAGAAAAATGAAATAAAAGAAATCTAGGCCATGAAACTGTTTTCCTACAACAAATGGTTTGGCTCGGCCACATTGAGTACAGTAGAATATATCATTTGAGGGGGGGAAATCAAATATAATCTGAAATCTCTTCAAAGGTAATGTGGGATAAATATCTATAGATACAAAGAGAACTTTGATAATATATGAAGCAGTGGTGAAATCTAATTTTTTTACTACTGATTCTGTGGGCGTGGCTTGGTGGGCGTGGTGTGGCTTGGTGGGCGTGGCTTGGTGGGCGTGGCAGGGGAAGGATACTGCAAAATCTCCATTCCCACCCCAATTCTGGGGAAAGGATATTGCAAAATCTCCATTCCCACCCCACTCTGGGGCCAGCAAGTGGTGGTATTTGCCGGTTCTCTGAACTACTCAAAATTTCCACTATCGGTTCTCCAGAACCTGTCAGAACCCCTGATATGAGGTAATCTACTCAGGAAACTTTGATATGCCTGGATTTCTGTATAAATAAGCAACCAAAAAAAGAATAATAATTAACTGAACAAATATAGAAAACCTGAAATATTTAACTTAATGACTGAAATTATGTAAAGGGTATATATAGTTGTGTTTTCTAATAAACGCACTTAATTTTTTAAAAAAGTAGATTTCAAGAAACAGGCAAGTGGCTGAGATGTTGTCCCCCCCACTCCCTTAGGCTCCAACCCTGATATTAATCCTTGTATTTCTGCATCAATTCAAGCACATCGGGATAGAAGCGTTGTGGGGCATCCAGACCCCAGACCGGATCAAAATGTTCCCAGTCAGGAATATTCTTATAGAAAACTAAATGAGGGATTCGAGAAAGCAGTGATTCAATATCATGTTTGGTTGTAGCAATATCCTTTCCTCCACTCCACACGGCTACTGGCACACTTACGTCTTCTATTTTATAAAATGGAGGTGTTGTCTGTGGATGAAAAGAGGAGGAAACAAAGAAATGTGATTTGGGAGTCACCCCCACTGGGCAGAGAAGTTGCCTAATGGATTCATGAAATTTTGACAGCTGGTTAAACCATTAGTGTAGGCATCTCTTAAAATTATATGCTAATCACAACAGGACTATGACAAGTAGGTGACCTATTGCCAATTAGTGGTACCCAGAAAGGGAGAAGGCAGCAACTTCCTTGCAGTAGATTTCACTAATGGCTTTGCTTAACAGCTATTTCTATGGTCTTGCAGCCAGATGATGGTACCTTAATTTCAGAGGTTTATGGAAAGCTAACATCCAAAATTAAGACACCATCATCTGTCTGCAAGATTACAGAGCTAGGAGAAGGATCACAAACCAAGACAGTAAATGTTATAACAATAGCATTTCGGCTTATATACCACTTCATAGTGCTTTAAAGCACTCTCTGAGCAGTTTACAATGTCAGCATATTGCTCCCAATAATCGGAGTCCTCATTTCACTGATCTCAGAAGGATGGAAGTCAACCTTGAGCCCTGTTAGATTGAACTCCAGACTGTGGGCAGAGTTAGCCTGAATATAGCATTCTAACCACTGTGCCACCAGAGTTCCTCCCCTATTATGCTAATATTAACTGAGCCATGGAAAATCTCTGACTCTCTTTGAGGATACTGAAGTTTATTAATGAGGCTGGAAAATTATTTACCAGGGGGGATCTGAAGTTTTCCTAGTGAAACATGGCATCTTTATTTTTTCTTTGAGTGTGGGTGCGATTGATTGATTGATTGATTCTTTGAGTGTGGGTGTGATTGATTGATTGATTGATTGAGCTTATCTCAGTCTTAACAGTCTAGGCAGTTCACAACAAATATACTACAAACAGAATAAATTAGATCATGAAAATTCAATTCTCAGACCAATTGTTAGAAATGTCTACAATAGCGCAACATTCATCATGTTAGCATTTTACTGTCAATTACCTAGAAAGAATGCCTTTGCAATTCACCCAACACCTAGTCCCTCAAAGTTATTTAGAAAAGCTACATTTTAACAGCTTTCCAATCCTTTTGCCAGCTGTAAAGTTGGGGCTTTGAATGAAGAGGCAGGACTCCAGCATAGTGACTTCAGCTCTTTATTGCAAGTATAGGCAATACATCTCTCCAGGCTGGCCAACAGCGCTCTCTTTTAAAGGCCTCTGTCAGGCAGCCTGGCCACTGATGTCTTCTTATTTTTCCCGCCGCTCGAATCTACCAATGAGCGGCGGGCATGCTAATTCTACTGTTTAACTCGGACTGGAGTGAAGGCTTCACTCCCTATTTACATATTCAACACCAGCAAAGGAGCCATCTTCACCTTGGAAGAACAAGTTCCAAGAGAAGAAAGTCATAGCAGAGAATGTCTGTTTTTGAGGCCCCACCAGTGGTGGGTTCCTACCGGTGCGGTCCACTCTATAGCACTGGTAGCGGCCCGCTGGTAAAGTCACAGTACCAGTGCGGTCGGTTGCCCGTGCCTGAGTGCCGCCATTTTTTTAAAAATGTTTTTTAATGTTTTTTAAATTTTCTTCTGTGCATGCCCAGAAGCTGAGCTTCCGGCACTGCGCATGCGCTGCCTTCCTACCCCACAGTGAGTCCAAGCAGGGGAGGATGGCTGAGGGAGCACATGAGACGCTGCAAGAACGGGCGGCAGGAGCTATCTCCATTCCCCTCCCTTCAGCAGTCCGAGAAGCCACAAACGTGCGGTGATGATCCTAGGCATTTTTGCACGTTCGAGGCTTCTCGAGCTGCTGAGGGGAGGGGGAACGGGCGGCAGGAGCCTAGGATAATCGAATGGAGAGAAGCATTCAGGCCGGATGGAGCCTCCTAGAAGAACCGCTGCCGTGGTCTTGCTACTCCCACTGCGGGGGGCTGCGTTGCAAGTGGGCAATACCCCCCGCTTCTCCGGCCGCTGCCAAGCTCCCGAGGCCCACGCCCAGCTGGTCACATGGCTGGCAAGCCACACCCACAAAATAAGCCACGCCCACAGAGTGGTAGTAAAAAAAATAGGAACCCGCCTCTGGGCCCCACCAGTCCTATTCACTAGCACCAGGGGGTGGGAGTGGTACTCAAGACCTGACCTGATAATATCAGACAAACATGTTCTACCTTTAATAGATGATCTAAGTCCAACTGAGGTCTAAGCAGATAGTTTACTTTCTACTAGTCCTTTCTCTTTCTTAGGCTACTTCCCAATTAAACCCTTCAAGGAACTGGAATCTGCATTCAAAGGGGGAATTATATAATTCTACTCTAGAAATACACTGTTATGTCTGCTTTGTGGTAAGGTTGCAACTGGATTTATAGGCCTAATGGAGCCTCTGCTCTTGATATTACTAGATATCTGTTTATCCATAGACTGGAACTTTGATGGAACTACTTCAATGTTTTCTTCCTTTACTGTAGTTAAACAGAAGTAGCCAGGAAGGCCCTCTGGTGGATGAAAAAGGCAGTTACCACCACCACATAACTCTTGCTATGGGTTTGCTATGGGTTTCCTCCAGTTCTATGGTGATATTACTGTTCTATGTCTGTACCACTTAAATATAGTGCTTTCTGAGTCCAAACAAGGCAGGAAGAAACACGAAAAGAAAAGTTTTCACTGGCTTTGAGATATAGGAAGGAAGGTAAATGTAGGATCTGAGGCAGCTTCTCCTATAGAAACTGTAGAATCAAAGTGAGAAGTTGGGTTCTTCCTACTTTAGTGCCTCTCTGGCACTCACTCAATAGCTGTCTAACAACTTTGACATCAACACACAGTTGAAAGCCAAATAGGCTGCTGAATGCCCAGATACAGGCAGTTACGTAGATGGCCATGCACAAAAGGTGCCAGGTTTTGACCTTCCTCGCCAGCATTGGTCAACTCTGAGCAGGATCCATACCCAACATGGTGTCTGCCAGGACTTATTGTTTAAGTGGGGTCTTGTCTCTACCCCTCAGTGTGACTGTGGTGCGCTTCGACAAAATATCCACCACATTGTGTTCGAATGTCCATCAAGAACTTACACTGGCCCAATGTCTGATTTTTTCAACATAGACCACCCTGTCCTTGAATGGCTGGTTGGACTGGACATTAATATTTGAACTACTATAAGTCCATGTATCTGCTATACTCTAAATAAATAAATCCTATTTGAAGCTCCACCTTGTGGTTACAAATGTCCTCTATGAGGCTCTGGAGAAGGTCTGTAGAGATTCTCAATTCATCCAGATCATGGTTGTCCCAAAGGTACTTTTTCAGGAGGCAACTGGACTTTCTTGTTTTTTCTTTGAAGATGTTTTGCTTCTCATCCAAGAAGCCTCTGACAGGATAGGGGGGAATGGAAGGAAGCACTACTCACGGGATCCTAAGGACACAGATAAATCTCCAAGTGCTTCAATGGCCCTCTAAAAGGATGCAAATGACCAGCTGTCTGCAAGGAATATAAATCCTTCCATTCCCCAGTATCCTGTCAGAGCTGAAGAAGCTTCTTGGATGAAGCTTCTTCTTCAAAGAAAAAAAGAAAGAATGCCCAGTTGCCTCCTGAAAAAACACCTTAGGGGCGACTCTGGAGAAGATTATGTTTTCTGAAAGATGGATCTCTGTCTCCAGCAAAATGGAAGGATACAAAAATCTAATGGTTATATATATAAATTTGTAGAACTCGCTTTTTATTTTATTTGTTTTTGTCAAGTACGTATTAGTAATATACATAGATATAACATTGTTTATATACATAAGATGGGTACTGATAAGAGGGAACATTAGGACAGGGACGGTAGGCACGCTGGTGCGTTTATGCACGCCCCTTACTGACCTCTTAGGACCTCTTCCAAAAATACCAACTAATGTTGGTATTTTTAGTTTGGAGGTATTCATAGTTTGTAGAGAAATTATAGGAAATCAACAATATTTAACTAGCAATTTAAAAAACTGTCAAATCCCTATCACCATTATATTTTTTCTTACCATGTTGTATATCTCTATGTTTCTGTGCCCATAGTCATAATATTTAAATTCCCCAGAGCGCATAACCTAAAAGAAAATGAAAACATTCACAATTTAAAAGTTAGTTTTGAAAACTTGATATTAAGAAATATTAACAAGATATATGTACAAAATATGTATGCACAATATTTTTCATCTGGAATTTTATAGAAAGATTGCAAAGTTCTTTAAAAGAATAAAATCAATT
Organism: Diadophis punctatus similis; assembly: GCA_023053685.1. Classification (NCBI taxonomy): domain Eukaryota; kingdom Metazoa; phylum Chordata; class Lepidosauria; order Squamata; family Dipsadidae; genus Diadophis; species Diadophis punctatus. Next base: position 10,935,862 of record JALIGW010000005.1, read on the forward strand.
AACATAGTGAAAAATAGTAAAATATTTACTTCTTTATTTTACTAAGATAAGTACCACAGAAATTTTAAAACTTTAAAGATGTAAAATTCATAAAAGGAAGTAACCCAAATATATTCCCTATGGTCTAGATGTAATCATATTTATTTTCATTTATCAAATTTATATAGCCACCTATCTCACAAATGGAACTGTGAACATTGTACAATTCAAAACAACAAGGAAAAACAATAATCTAGAATCATCTAGGGCTAACCTTTTCCGGACCAAGTGCGCAAAGTGCATGCGCGCGCAAATGTGCACACGCACGCCCAATCCCCTAAAATGTAATGCGTGTGCAGCCCTGCCCCACACATGTGCCCTGCCCCCGCATGCACCCCCACATGCACCCCACCCCATGCATACGCACATGCCCTATGCATACGTGTGCAGCCTCCATGCACATGCCCCACTCTGTGCATGCACACACATCCCCCACACATGCACCCCACCCCACACGCATGCATGGCAGAAACCCAAAGACAGCTGGCGGGCGGGAGGCGCGCATACATGCGTGGTGGTGCTGAAATGGGGCGACGGCTCGCATGCCCACAGAAAGGGTGCTGCATGCCACCTCTGGCACACGTGCCATAAGTTCGCCTTCACGGATATAGGGATTTCCATATTTTTAATGTATTCTAATTACTAGTATGTGTTACTGTATTCTTTGATTGCATTATTATTGTTATTATGTACACAATAATGTGAAATTACAGCTGTCAGTTCTTTAGTCATGTAATATTTTGCCTTGCCATATCTGTTTTCTGTACTTCATTTGGACTTTCTTGTAGGTTTGGTCTCTTTAATACTCAGTAAGCCTTCATGGTATACTAGCTTCAGTAGATATTCTTCACTAAACTTCCAATATTTTTCCAATGCCCTTTTATTTTCTTCAATTGCCTGATGTACTTGCAATATTCCAAGCCCATATATTTTCCTTGGTAAGTTGAGTCTGACAACATTACTGTGTGGATCAAGGCCATGATTTATTGTCATTATTTTCTGGTCTTCTGATCCTGGAAGTTCTACTTCTGATTCCAGGCCATTATTTCAGCTGTGTATCTAATGACTGGAATTGCCCAGATGTTATTTGCCTTGCTGGAATTTCCTCAACTGACGTTGAATTTGAAGAATATTTTAAGATCTTCTTCGCTCTCATGATGTATTCATTGCTATCCTTCTTCTTGATTTTAATGTTCTATGTAATTTTTTCAAGGATGCCCAGGGATTTTTAAATTAATTATTAATTATTATTTGTTATTTGTTTATAATATAAAATACAAAAAATACGAAAAACAAATAGTAGGAAAAATAGGGGAGGGAAAGAAGTGAAAAATAATTTGTGAAGTGCTAATAGTAAAATCACTTCCATAATAATGAGGTGTTTGTTCTACAATATGGATTCTATTTCCCTGGAATTAGAACTAAAGACATTGCATTGGTTCAATTGCTTTGGTGGCACAGTGGTTAGAGTGCAGTACTGCAGGCTACTTCTGCTGACTACCAGCTGCCTGCAAATTGGCAGTTCAAATCCCACCAGGCTCAAGGTTGACTCAGCCTTCCAGCCTTCCAAGGTGGGTAAAATGAGGACCCAGATTGTTGGGGGCAATATGCTGACTCTGTAAACCGCTGTAAAGCACTGTAAAGTGGTATATAAGTCTAAGTGCTATTGCTATTGGTGCTGGTTCTGTTTTTCTTTTGAAAGTCAAATCTCAAACAGGGGCTGTCTACCACAAGGCAACCAACCAACCAATAAACACCCCTACTTATCATGTCTTTTGGACTCAAACCAACCATTTAATTAAACATAAAACATTGATATATCAATTTTGATTTGCCTTAAAAATAACTCACAAACTTAAATCGTACTATACCTGACTCCAGTGATTCACATTTTTTAGAGATGAATAATCAGGAAAGATTCCAGCATATACATCCGACCGACTCTGAAAAACAAGAAAAATGTACATATTTACAATTTTTACAATACAAAAGTATTTTTATAGTTATATTGTTGTAAGAGAACATAACATAGAAGCAAATGAGCTAAAACTGTTTTCCCCCTATCCCATAGCTCAGTTTTCCAAAATAAGTTTGCACACAACCACAAACAACAGGAAAACCCTATTGGAGAACAGGTGAGTGATTTCCTATTATGCGCCTTTAAAAAGGGTCTCCCTAAATTTTTGCAATAATTGTCCCATCACCAAAACTCTGATTTTATGATGATCACCGAGAGCAGTAGTGGGTTCCTACCGGTGCGGTCCACTCTACCGCACCGGTAGTAACCGGCTGGTGACGTCACAATCGGTACAGGTCCCTGGGCGCCGCCATCTTTTTTTTGAATTTTTTTCGATTTCTTTTAAAAAATTTTTTTCTTTTCTTCTGAGCATGTGCAGAAGCCGAGCTTCCGGCCCTGTGCATGCGGTTGCTATCTTGTTTTTGGCTTTCTTTTTTTTAATTTTTTAAAATTTATTTTATTTTATTTTATTTTATTTTTTATTTTTCTTCTGAGCATGTGCAGAAGCCGAGCTTCCGGCCCTGTACATGTGTCTACATCCTGTTTTCGGCTTTATTTTTTATTTGCCCCGCCCACTCACTCCTTATCGCTGCCTTCCCAGTTCCCACGTGGAACCACCGCCAACCCCCCTCGCCAGTCACTGAGAAGAAGCAGCGCTGCCGAAGCAGCCAGGGTAAGAGACGCGCTGGCCTGAAGGGAGGCTTGCCAGGCAATGTGTGTGTGTGTGAGGCAGTCCCTGGGGGTTGAATTAGGCAGGACTCGCCCCACCCAGGTCCCACCAAATGGGTCTCCCCGAGAAAGAAAGAGAAAGAAAGAGAAAGAGAGAAAGAAAGAGGAAGGAAGGAAGGGAGAGTGAGAAAGACAAGAAAGAAAAGGAAGGAAGGAAGGAAGAAAGAAATAACCCTCCCCAGATCTGTCCGCTGCCACTTCCTGGGAGATGCGCCGCTGCCGGGACAGGACGGGCCGCCTGCCCTCCCCCCCACTCACCCTTCCTCTCCCAGCGCTCCACCGGCGGCTCCGCCCTCCCCAGATCTGTCCGCTGCAACTTCCCGGGAGATGCGCCGCTGCCGGGACAGGACGGGCCGCCCGCCCTCCCCCCCACTCGCCCTTCCTCGCCAAGCGCTCCACCGGCGGCTCCGCCCTGCCCAGATCTGTCCGCTGCCACTTCCTGGGAGATGCACCGCTGCCGGGACAGGACGGGCCGCCCACCCTCCCCCCCACTCGCCCTTCCTCGCCAAGCGCTCCACCGGCGGCTCCGCCCTGCCCAGATCTGTCCGCTGCAACTTCCCGGGAGATGCGCTGCTGCCGGGACAGGACGGGCCGCCTGCCCTCCCCCCCCACTCACCCTTCCTCTCCCAGCGCTCCACTGGCGGCTCCGCCCTGCCCAGATCTGTCCGCTGCCACTTCCTGGGAGATGCGCCGCTGCCGGGACAGGACGGGCTGGCCGCCCTCCCCCCCACTCGCCCTTCCTCGCCAAGCGCTCCACCGGCGGCTCCGCCCTCCCCAGATCTGTCTGCTGCAACTTCCCGGGAGACGGTAGGAGCAAGGGGTGGGTGGGAGCGCTCATGGGCCCGGCTGATGCTCGGATTACCTTCCTGGTGAGGCTCGGAGACCGCCTGGCATGCCTATCTGCCGGCTCTCCAAGTAGTGCCACTGTCTCCCTGCCCCGCCAGCCCCAGAGTCTGAGGCTGGCGGAGCTCCGTAGGTGCGTGCCCCAATGCTGCCCGGTCTGCGAAGGTCCCAGAGCCAAAGCCAGGAAGGCGAGAGGGGCGGTGGTGCTGCCGCTGGGCTGGGCCGCCCACTCTCCCAGATCACTTTCTTCCTTTCTTCCTTCTCCCGCCACCCAGAAGAGAAAAAGAGAAAGAAAAAGAAAAAGAAAAAGAAAAAGAAAGAGAGAGAGAGAGAGAGAGAGAGAAAGAAAGAAGAAAGAAAGAGAAAGAAAGAAAGAAAGAAAGAAAGAAAGAAAGAAAGAAAGAAAGAAAGAAAGAAAGAAAGAAAGAAAGAAAGAAAAAGAGAAAGAAAGAAAGAAAGAGAGAAGGAAGGAAGGGAGAGTGAGAGAGACAAGAAAGAAAAGGAAGGGAGGAAGACTGGCAATGGGGGGTGCAATTGTTTCTTTTAGGGAGCACAACTGGCCATATGGGTTGAAGGGGGGAGACTTTCAGCTCCAAATGGAGAGAAAACCACAAAGAGAAGCAAGGTGTTGTATGTGATCAAAACCAGCTGTGTCCATCTTCTTCTTTCTTGAGCAGTGGCCCAAGACAATCTGGCAGAACGCAGACAGGCTATCTGGCACATCCAACCCTGTTTTGCACTGTCTTGCCACAGAGATTCTTTGTTGCCAATGGGTCTTCTAAATATTAGTGCTATTTGCTGTTTGGACTGGCAATACTTTATCTAACATTGAAATTCTAGTTTCACAACTTTTTGATTTGGTGCTTGTGTGTAGCCGTACATATTTATATATGTGCACATATTTTTTTATCATAGCTATTTTTTCTACTAATATTTGAACAAAAGAGATTAAAGGATAATGTCCATTATAAAAAGGCTCCACTGGAAATTGCAAAATACCTGGTTCTAATAAATATGGGAAAATTCTACAATGATTCCTGCATTTACTATGATGTCAATGCAAAGTATTTTTATTTTTTATTTTTACTGAGTGAGAAGCCTGAATATTATTAATTATGACTGTACTAACATAACCAATCTAATTATGGAAGTTGTAGTAAGATATCAGTTTAACGGACTAATGGGGAGAAGAGGTGTCTGTTAAAACAAAATGTATGTTAAATTCAAATGGTAAGTGGGATTTTTCTTAAGTTAATTTTTCATTTTTAGCCAATGGTATAAGGGATTTTTATGCAGAAGCATAAATTCCATAGGCAGATTTTGTCTGCTGCATCTGAAGTCACTAAACTAAGGGTCTGTTAAACCAAGGAATTACTCTAGAGGCATACTTGTTATTGTTATAGCTTTATTTTTTTGTAAATAATGCATCTTGCAAAAAGAAGCATATAATTCCTATTCCTATATCTCTGGTCTCAAAGATCCCCATCCAAGATACAAATGAAACAATACTTCCTGGACATCGGAACAAGAGATATGCAGGGCAGAGAAATACTAACTTGTTTTCTGATACTTCATTATGATCTCTGCTCTCACTGCAAAAAGCAGCACATTTGCTAGCAGGAAGGTTCTTCAAAATCCTGTCATATCCATACCATCCGTAAAGAATGGGAGGGTGATGCCTCCTCTCCAAGAATCTATCAACATTGTGTAGCATAAGTTACAGTTTTCCACAGAGATAAACATTTGATGAAAATCTGGATTTTTAAATAAAAGAATTCCAGGAAATGGTACAGAAAATGCAACAAAAATATCCATATCCTTCATAAATCAAAGTGTAGCTAAACTTTGAAAGAAATTTCCTTGATTTTTAAAAAGTTAAAGTGGACTCTAGGTGTGTTTTTCCAAATGCAGTAGGTGAGGTTGAATGTGTATAGTTTTAGAAGAGGTGTGTGTGTGTGTGTGTGTGTACATACACATACAGTATATATAGTAGATAATGTATATTTTTGTGTGCCTGTGTGTAATATGTACTGTATGTACACATTACATAGGATTAAATAGTATATTTTGGATGTTCAGTAGTAGTAAATAGATAGGGAAATTGTATCTCATTGAGGCCTTTGAGGTGAGGAGAGGCCAGGCACCCTAACCCTAACCCTTGACGTGAGTGACGTCAAGTTGGCCACGCCCACCCAGTCACATGACCACCCAATCACATGATCACCAAGCAACCCCCCACCTGGTCACATGGTCGGCAAGCCACTCCCACCCGGTCACATGACCGCAAAGCCACTCCCACCCGGTCACATGACCAGCAAGCCACTCCCACCCGGTCACATGACCAGCAAGCCACACCCACAAAATAAGCCACGCCCACAGAGTGGTAGTAAAAATTTTCAGAACCCTCCACTGACCGAGAGCCTATATACTACTTTGGCTCTTTGTTCTAACTCAATGTACTCTTAGTAACTTTTACAGCTACGGTAATAAGCTATGGATGCATAGATATGAATGTGACTGGTAAACTATTTGATGATTAATTACACTAAACTTATTATATTAATCAGCGCTGTCAGATGATCTGGAAGAAAACTTCCTGCATTCAGGAGACACCCAACTTCCATTTTTATAAAAAAAATTTGAAAGATTTGGAGAGGGTGTGCAAACTATTGAAGTGGTTATCCATGTAATGTAGGATCAACCAGAAACACAAATAACATCCTATAATTCATCTGTCTTAACAAAATCATGACAGATCAGGTGGATGTTGTTATCTGTAGAAGAACACATGTGGTGTAATTATTTAGATTTTGGACTAGACAGCTGGTGAGGATTCAGATCAAGTTGTCCTCAGCTCAAAGATAAATTTGGGTTAACAATGATGTCTCCATTATCTCACACAGTGCTACAGGCTGGGCATTAGCAAGTGGAGAGCCATGTGGGCCATGATGAAGGGTTTGATTCAGTGGTGGGTTCCTACCAGTGCGGTCCACTCTATAGCACCGGTAGCGGCCCGCTGGTGACGTCACAGTACCGGTGCGGTTGGTTGCCGGTGCCTGGGTGCCGCCAATTTTTTTTAAAAAAATTAATTTAAAAAAAAATTTTCTTCTGCGCATGCCCAGAAGCCGAGCTTCCGGCACTGCGCATGCGCTGCCTTCTTACCTCACAGTGAGTCCAAGCAGGGGAGGATGGCTGAGGGAGCGTGTGAGACGCTGAAATAATGGGTGGCAGGAGCTATCTCCATTCTCCTCCCTTCAGCAGTCCGAGAAGCCACGAACGCGCGGTGATGATCCCAGGCATTTTCACACGTTTGAGGCTTCTCGAGCTGCTGAGGGGAGGGGGAATGGGCGGCAGGACCTATCTCAGTTCCCCTCCCTTCAGCAGTCCGAGAAGCCACGCCCACCCAGTCACATGGCTGGCAAGCCACGCCCACCCAGTCACATGGCTGGCAAGCCACACCCACAAAATAAGCCACGCCCACAGAGTGGTAGTAAAAAAATTAGGAACCCGCCCCTGGTTTGATTGTGTATCTGCATTGGTGTTTTAAGTACATGATGTTGCAGATTGTATCAAAGGGATAGAACTTGGATTGTATAATCGTGTGCATCAACTTAACTCACTTAGCTTCCTGCTGTCACCCTGGTTGTAGAGTCTGAGAGCAGGTTCAATATCAAGCAGGAGGTTCATTGGTTAGCTTTAGGCCAATTGCTAACTTTTAGATGAAACTATGACAGGATAAGTTAGGTGGAGAAATAATGTCAGGGGATGGGAAATGTATGCTTGTTGCCTGAAGTTCTTGGAGCTGAGTAAATCCACCAGAAATATTTTATTATTACAACAGATAGACACATTACCTTTATTAGTTTGATTTACATTCCAATTCCTATTTTCCCTAAAACTACACCATGTTATCTGTAGATTAATATACATGGTGTAATTATTTAGATTGTTGTTGTTAGTTGCGAAGTCGTGTCCGACCCATCGCGATCCCATGGACAACATTCCTCCAGGCCTTTCTGTCCTCTACTATCCCCCGGAGTCCATTTAAGCTCACGCCGACTGCTTCAGTGACTCCATCCAGCCACCTCATTCTCTGCCGTCCCCTTCTTCTTTTGCCCTCAATCGTTCCCAGCATTAGGCTCTTCTCCAGTGAGTCCTTCCTTCTCGTTAGGTGGCCAAAGTATTTGAGTTTCATCTTCAGGATCTGGCCTTCTAAAGAGCAGTCAGGGTTGATTTCCTCTAGGACTGACCAGTTTGTTCGCCTTGCAGTCCAAGGGACTCACAGGAGTCTTCTCCAGGACCATAGTTCAAAGGCCTCAATTCTTTGGTGCTCAGCCTTCCTTATGGTCCAACTTTCACAGCCATACATTGCAACTGGGAAACCCATAGTCTTATTTAGATTAGGGGTAAGCAAATAAAAGATTGGACTCGATAGGATTTCTATGTGTCCTTTCTGGGCTTGGTCTTGACACTTGGTTAATGTTCCAACAAAACTGATTGCCTGAAAGCAACTGTTTCAAGATTATATATTATCTGGTCATTAGACTGAGCAAATCTAAATACACATAGCCCTTGTTTAGCAACTGCCTCATATAGTGACTGTTTGCAGTTATGACAGTGATAAAAAATAACTTCATGACTGATCCTCCCATTTGTGACTTTTGCAGGTCTGGAAAGCAAAGGAAAGTCCAGTTGCCTCCAGAAAAAGCATCTTGGGACAAGAGAAGGGGAGGGGAAATCCAGCCAGACCTTCAAGATTCAAGGTCAAGCAATGTTTCTCAACCTTGAATTCTGGGAGTCCATAAAGCTGCCAAGTGCTGAAATGCACTACTGTTAAAGTATCATCCTAGCCTTTAGTTTCCTAATCTGGTCTACCCTATCTGGCTAACACCTACTTTGCTTGTAGAAAATTTAAATAAAAATAGAGCTTACTTACCACATTTAGGTTTTTCCAATTATATCCTCCTGAAAAGAAAATGGACTGGAGGCAGAGCTGGTCAATCACTGGATAGCTGCACGCATATGTCATGGTAGTTTTTATTCTCTCATTAGAAAGGGAAAATTCTTTAGTGCCCCATATTAGCTGTAAAACAAAAATGGCCCATGAAGAGAAAGAAACCTTGCAATTCCAAGCACGTTTCTCCCTTCCAACATAAACTTTACTTTTACCCAAGTTATCATTGGAAGTCCTTCTCTAGACTTCCCGCACCCTATCCTTTTTTTTCATATATCTTTACAAATTCACATTGTAGAACTGTACATATTTCAGTCAGTACAATTCTGCACTTTATTGCAACATAAATTCAGAATAACTTCTGAATTTACCTTGTTCATACTTCTGAACCAAAAAGAAAAAAGAAAAGTTTTATGTTGTTGTTTTTCTTGTTTTTAATTCTGGTTTCTTTTTTTATTGTTTTCATTCTGTTTTCATTGTAAGCCACCAAGAGTCAGGTACTAATAATTCTCCTGTAACAACCCTAATAGTAGGTGAAGCAGTCACTAAGCAGGAAATCACATTCCTGGGATTATCCATTCTGGCTAGAAAGAGACAAGACTATTCAGTTTCACACCTTAGCCTTCAAACTAATTCTCTACCCGTTGCAATCTTTGGAGTGCTTCCTTACACGTCACAAGCAATGTGGCCATGTTGTCAACTCAGGGTTGTGGGTCATCGGTGTACTATGCTAGTACTTTACTCTTTTGAAATCCTGTCTCCCATCTGCCGCACCCTTTGGGATGCTCAAATGCAATTACAGTAATGGTGTAGGATGGCCACAGCTCCCAGCTCCAGGCTGCTGGCACGACTGCCTTGCCTTTGATGCATAGAACAGCTTATTAAAACTTATTAAACAAAACGCTACAAGTTAGAGCTACAAGGTAGAATAGACAAAATTAAGTAACGCACTCAAGATAAGAACGATACAACTCTGCTTGCACGATTTTGCTGTCAGTCAGCCATGTATTAATTTTATAAGCTGTGAACACAAACTTTGCAATGGCCAAGAATTACTGGGGCTTCTTCTCTGTTTACTAAAAGTTACATACAATTTTTTTTTACTCCTTCTCAGAAATGGAAATAGAAGAGGCATTAGGAGCAATTTGTGGATTTCTCAATGGAAATTACACTAAACCAGAATAAGTGTTTCTGGGTCAATATTACTGTATTCATAAGGGAAATCTATTCTGTAGAGATGGAATTTTTTGAAATTTTCCCTCAGTTCTGCTGTTGATATGGTATTGAACCATAGCAATGTATTTTATTCATTGTGAGTACAAACGTATTCCAGGTACAAAGCTTCTTTAAAGTGTGCATTGCTGAGGTACAAATATACTCTAGGTAAGACTTTGCAATATTCTGACTATTACTCTATATCAAAGTTCCTTTATTTTAGACCCAGCATTGTACAATCTTGTCCCATTGGCATTAGAACCAACATTAGCCATCATTCCAATGTAGCTTATAAATCCTGCCTCACTAATTTTGCTACTTGGATCTTGGGAATTTTGACTGACCCTTTCCCAGTTCTGGTAATTAATTCCAGGGTTTAACTGGGCTCAGTATAACTGGGATTACTGTATATCGGGCACCTCTGGAGAAGAAGGAAGAAAGAAAGAATTTCTGCGGAAACAAAGTGGGGAGCATTGCAAGATTTTATCAATGCAGTTAGGAGCCGAGATAGTGCAGTGGTTAAAAGCAGCAATGCGACCTTCAGCTGATTGCTAGTTCAGCAGTTCAGCTGTTCAAATCTCACTAGGCTCAAGGTCGACTCAGCCTTCCATCCTTCCGAGGTGGGTAAAATGAGGACCCAGACTGTTGGGGGCAATAGGCTGAACTCTGTAAACCGCTTAGAGAGGGCTGTAAAGCACTATGAAGCGGTATATAAGTCTAAGTGCTATTGCTATTGCTATGTCATAGAATTTGCTCATCTGGTTGTGATTCCTATCTGGTTTATCTCACAAATCTGATATCAATGTTGCAGGCCTGAAAGAATAATCCTTGTCTTCCTTCCCCAACCCACATCTCCTTTACATAGTTACTAATCAATTAATAATCAGTATGCATATTAACAATAAGCCATACATATAGATTTTGTGGTGTCAAAATCATGCACTATTAGCCACCTAGAGCAAGATAGCATAGAGCAGGGGTGTCAAATTTAATTTAATTGAGGGCCGCATCAGGGTTGTGTTTGACCACAGTCAGGGCAGCGGGTTGGGTGTGGCCAGGGTGGGCGTGACCAGTTCAACATCATTTGTGTCAGGGGCTCCTGTGGTGGCCCGAGCACTCTGCCAGCGAAAACGGGCCCCCCGAGGTCCGTTTTTGGCTGCGATGGCTTCTTGCAACCCTCTGCCAGCGAAAACATTTTTGCTGGCAGAGACACCGTGGGCCGGTCCTTCACTGTTTCCAGGTTGGCCCCACGGGCCAGATCTAAGCACCCGCAGGCTGGATCCAGCCCACAGGGCTTGAGTTTGACACCTGGCATAGAGCAACTAGAAATAAATAAATACCTACTTTTTTCAGTCCTTCCGGTATTGTTCCAAGTATAAGAAGTGTTCCACCTGTACCTTTCAGGGTATAGCCAGGTGTGAGGCTTAAAAATAATTTCACTTTTTCAGACAAGTAGGGCAGGGTCACCAAAGCAATGAAACCTGCAAAACGGAAAGAAGGAAGTAAACCAAAATTATAGAATTGTAGGCGCCATTCTAACCTTTTAAAAATAGAAAATATATTTTATTAAAAACCCTCCCCTTTTACAACACTGTAATGCCTTAATTCGGAGTAGAATTCGGGCGACTGGATGGAGCTGAGCGTTTACTGGCTGGATGCCCTTCCTGACACCATGCAGGATTCCAGAGGTGGGTTGCTCACTTACCGATACCGGTGCACTGCACATGCATCTCCACATTTTGTGCATGCGCGGACTCACTACGTGAGCACGCCCCCTCGCATGATTTTGCTTCTGCGCATGTGCGGAAGCAAAATCTCACCAAAATCTCATGAGGGGACACAAGAGATTTCAAAAGAGTAAAATTGCGCCCCCTTGTGCGATTTTGCTTCTGCGCATGCGCAGAAACAAAATCTCGCTGAAATCTCTCTCTCGTGCGCAACCCCTCGCGAGATTTCGGCGAGATTTTGTTTCCGTGCATGTGCAGAAGCAAAAAAGCTCAAAAATTCTTTTAAAAAGATGGTGATGCTCCGGAGCGGTCGCACTCAAATTGCGCAATCGGCCGCTCTCTACCGGAGCTATGCACCGGACCGCACCGGTAGGAACCCACCACTGCAGGATTCGCAGAAGATATTTTTTCTTTGTGCCGTAGGAGAGAAACATCTGCTACCTAGGATTGAACTGTTAACCTTCTAAGTGGGAGGTGAATATGGGCTATAATATTAATTTTGATTATTGGTAAGTACTGTATGTTCAATTATTAAGGAATGAATTTATTGAATATAATTTTAATGAGAGGTTTATAAGAATGTAAAGATGGATGCGTAACTGAGATTAGGAAACTTTTATGATAGTTGACTAGAATGGAGGAAATACGGGATTTTGGGAGAGTTAGAACTATATTAGTGAGGAAGTGAAACAAATGTAAAAATTAGTAACAAAAGAGTGGACTTGGAAAATTGAATTAATGAAAATGTTGAAAGGGACTATTTGGGTCCTTTTAAGATTTTGTTTAGCTAGAGATTATTTTTATAATCTTGATTTATAATCTTGATAGAGATATACCTTTGGATTAATGATTGGATAATTATTGTAAAATTGTAAAAATATTGTACAGATAGTTCTCAACTTACAACTATTTGTTTAGTGACTGTATTGAGTTGCAACGGCCCTGAAAATTGTGATTTATGGTTGTTTTTCACACAACCATCACAACATCCCCACAGTCATGTGATCAAAATTCGAGCGCTTGGCAACTTGGATGTACTTGTGTGCTATATTTATGTAACCGATGGCACAGTGGTTAAAGTGCAATATTGCAGGCAAACTCTGCCCAGAGCCTGGAGTTTGATCCTGATGAGTCTCAAATTGATTCAGCCTTCCAAGGTTGGTAAAATGAGGAGCCAGATTGTTGGGGGCAATATGCAAATAATGCTTCTACATTGTAAAGCACCCAGAGAGTGCTGTAAAGCACTATGGGGTAATATATAAGTCTAAATGTTATTGCTATTGCTATTAAAACTGTGGCCATTTGAAGTCAAGTTGCTTCATTCAGGCAAAATGGTGCACCTTCATGAAATCAAGGCCCACTCTGTAATGGCTGAAATGGCCTTTGTAAATTCTTGACAGACATTTCCATAGACGATCCAATATCTGTTAAACACTCTTAACCAGAATAGATTTTGAAAACTTCACAGCAGAGGCGTAGAATGCTGTGTGTGTATGTGTGTATGTGTATGTGTGTGTGTGTAAGATGATATGTACCAAAGCCAACAAAAATAAACAGTCATTTTCTTTTAATTGCTCAACCCAGTTGAAAAAAGGTGTGCTGGGTCCTTGGTTGATAGACAGAGAAAAACAGTTTTATTATAAAATGATGCCAAGACTATATTCTTACCTATGGTTGCTCCTTGGGAATGGCCAACATAATATAGAGATTCTTGTTTTGTTTCGTTTTGTTTTGTTTCCTGTAGGATGAAGTTTACTGTTGCTGGTACATCATAAATTCCCATTTCATGAATACTGTAACATGAAAATACATACAAATCAACCTGTAATAATACTCACCTAGGTTATCTTTGGACAATAGGATCAAAGCACTTAATCAAGGGCCACTGAGCAAGATGTCAGCAATGTTTCAAACCCCAACTAACACAGAGATACTCTAGTTTTCCCCATGAAAAAAAATAATTCAAACTAGATTTGCTCAGAAAAATGTCTGTTTCGCATTAGTGATAGAGACAATCACTAATCTCACCATTTTGCGGTGAGGCATTTTATAAATTGAAAATTGCAATAAGAATGTATAGCTAAGCCCTGGCTGTGGTCCCTAATATTATTCCATTCCATTCCATTCCATTCTATTCCATTCCATTCCATTCCATTCTAATACTAATACTAATACTAATACTAATACTAATACTAATACTAATACTAATACTAATACTAATACTAATACTAATACTAATACTAATACTAATACTAATACCTATACCTATACCTATACCTATACCTATACCTATACCTATACCTATACCTATACCTATACCTATACCTATACCTCAGGGACGGGTTCCTAATTTTTTTACTACCACTCTGTGGACATGGCTTATTTTGTGGGTGTGGCTTGCCAGCCATGTAGGCGTGGGCCTCGGGAGCTTGGCAGCAGCTGGAGAAGCGGGGGGCATTGCCCACCCACAAAACAGCCCCCCGTAGTGGGAGCAGCAAGACCGCAGCAGCGGTTCTTTTAGTAGGCTCCAGCCGTCCTGAATGCTTCTCCCCATTCGATGATCCTAGGCTCCTGCCGCCTGTTCCCCCTCCCTTCAGCAGCTCAAAAAGCCGCAAATGTGCAAAAATGCCTGGGATCATCACCGCACGTTCGTGGCTTCTCGGACTGCTGAAGGGAGGGCAACTGAGATAGCTCCTGCTGCCCGTTCTTTCAGCGTCTCACACGCTCCCTCAGCCATCCTCCCCTGCTTGGACTCACTGTGGGGTAGGAAAGCAGCGCATGCACAGTGCCGGAAGCTTGGTTTCTGGGCATGCGCAGAAGAATTTTTTTTTTTAAAAAAATATTTTTTTAAAAAAATGGCGGCGCCCAGGCACCGGCAACTGACCAACTAGGGCAGTGTTTCTCAACCTTGGCAGTTTGAAGATGTGTGGACTTCAACTCCCAGAATTCCCCAGCCAGTGTTGCTGGCTGAGGAATTCTGGGAGTTGAAGTCCACACATCTTCAAACTGCCAAGGTTGAGAAACACTGCACTAGGGTGACTCACAACATTTCTCATTTTTCTTTTGGTCCACGAACTTAAGGTTTTTTTGTCACTTACAATTCAAAGATTCACAACAGGAGAATCAGCAGAATTATTCTACTCCTTTAAAAAAAAAGAACATTATTTCTGCCTCTCTCTGTTTCCTAAGGCCACTATTCCGTGTTCGGTGACAGCTCATTTGACTTTAAGTCTACTTTTTTGTAGCAAGTGACTCATTTAGGAGGGATATTAAAGGATTAGTTTAGTTGTATGATAATGTGATTAAATGACCATATATAAGAAACTTGTAAAATCAACATTTTCTGTACCCTTCACATCTTAGTTATCAAAGAATCTCAGTCTAACATAATTTGATATTAAAAACCTTCAGCAACACATGATAAATGTTAATCTCTTAAACATATCAAAACTGACATAGTTTTTCTCCTTACTTTGTGTATTCAAAATTCATATTTTTGCCAAGAAAACCAAAAGGTATTTAATGCAGAAAACTAGAGTGTCATTAAACAACATTTTATTTGAAAATGTTTTAAAAACCCCTTTACACTGAAAAACTGATGCCTCACCAGTTCATATATTTCAATACTGTTATTGTTGTGGCTGCTGCTAACCTATTTTCTATTTTTATGTATTTTCCCTTTGTGACATTGCTTTTTGAATAAATGATTATTGTATCCATTTTAACTTGATTTATATTATAGAAAAATGTTTATTCATTAATTTACATAAACCCTACAACATCCGTTCCTAACAAATTGCAAGGCTTTTATCAAACGTTTTTATTATCAATTCTCCTTGGACTGTACCTGAATTCCCAGAATTCTTGCTGGTCAATGGACAATTCTTGGTGTCTTCTAGACCAAGTGGTCCCTCTGTTATTTATCATCCAGACATCATAGCCAGCATCTGCTAGGAAAAATCCCAGGCTGTTGCTAGGAAGATTTGCAATCCAATATCTCCCATCACACAGAAAACCATGTATCAATAAAACGATTGGTCTAGGCCCTGCAAAAGAATCCAAGAATACATGATTTATTGTATGTTATCTATAAGTATAATGCTCCTCCAGAAATGAGTAACTACAATTTGTCTTGTTTACAGCGTCACACTTACATTAGGATTGTGCAGAGATCTGTATTCAAATGACAAAATGTAATTTTTACTCATGAACCCTTTGTCGAGGGCACTCCATACCAAATGCTTCTCTTCCTAGGATTATGAGGGCCCAGATTGCTGGGGGCAATAAGCTGACTCTGTAAACCACTTAGAGAGGGCTGTAAAGCATTCTGAAGTATTGTGAAGCATTGTGAAGTGTGTAAGTGCTATTGCTATTATGGGCCATCTGCAATGGCAGCCACAGCATCCCAGGAACAGATGTAGCTGCTTGCCCTGCAGAACAGTAATAAAGTTGCATAACAACCGAGCACATTAAATATGAAAGAACCAGTGGTGGGATTCAGTCAGTTTGCACCACTTCGGGAGAACCGGTTGTTAACTTTCTGAGCAGCTCGGTAAACTGGTTGCTGAAAGACATCATCAGGGCAGAGAACCGGTTGTTAAATTATTTGAATCCCACCACTGGTAAGAACATAAGGGGTTTGACAGAGCTATAAAGGACTTGTGTATTTGCCTAAAATCATTCTTGGAGCCAAAACTATTCTGGTAGCCTATGCAACAGCCTTTGTCATCAATGTCATCTTACAGTAGCAGGTTGCCCTAACTAGCAGTTTGGCTACCATATTCTGCACCAGTTGCAGCTTCTAAGCTGTGCTCAAAGGCAACCCAATGTACAGTACACTGTACAGTATTGCTTGTCAGGTGAACCCTGTCCCTGTCACAAAGGGTTCCTGGGCTGTGTAGTGCTGTAACTATTGTGCTGGCTGCTGCTGGGAGAGCACTCCTAGGCAAGGGTGTCAGAGTTTGTACCAGCAATCACATCCATCAAGCACACACTAGTAAATGAACTCAGCAGGATCCTATTTATATAAGAAACTTCTTTATATACAATACCATGTAGCAGAATCCAGAAGTATAGAATCAATAATCACAGAAGTAATATTCACAGAAGCAAGATATAATACAGAGGATATAGAATGACAGGAGCACTCACATATATATATGAGCACGAGTATACTGTATACTGCACAAGTCAAAAAGAGGGCTGTGAAAATATTTACAGACCCCTCTCATCCTGGACATAAATTGCTTCAACTCCTACCCTCGAAACGTCGCTATAGAGCACTGCACACCAAGACAACTAGACACAAGAACAGTTTTTTCCCGAACTCCATCACTCTGCTAAACAAATAATTCCCTCACCACTGTCAAACTATTCACTGGGCTGCATTACTACTACTATTAGTTTTTCTCATCGTTCCTATCACCCATCTGCTCCCACTTATGACTGTATGACTGTAACTTGTTGCTTGTATCCTTACGATTTATATTAATGTTTCCTGATTGCTTACTTATTCTATTCTATTCTATTCTATTCTATTCTATTCTATTCTATTCTATTCTATTCTATTCTATTCTATTCTATTCTATTCTCTCTCTCTCTCTCTATATATATATATATATATGTATGTATGTATGTATGTATGTATGTATGTATGTATATATATATATATACACACACACACACACACACACACACATACATATACATATGCACACACACACACACACACACACACACACACACACACACACACACACACACACACACACACAAACACACACACACACACACACAGAGTTCAGAGAACCTAAGCCATGCCCATGCTCCGAGCCATCTGGGTAACCAAACAGTCCCCATTGGCTGACTTGTTACCATGTCTATCCCAATTCATGAACACTCACATACTGACAAAGAGTTCACATTTGATTTTTTATACCAATGTGAAGTAGAACAAGAAAGATGCTCAAGTCACGGACCAGCTGTTCAGGATGAACCTGACCCCATCAAGACTAAGTGCCAGAATTAAAGTTAATGTGTAGGCACAAAGTAGCAATTCTGATTGTTGGTAAGGTATACTCAAAGCTGGTTTTGCCCCTAGACTCCCACAACCTCCAGGAACCAATTTAAAATTTCACTAACTCTAACCCTGGGATAATAATTTACAGCTCTGCATCATCATCAGTATGAAACTCTCACCCCAAACTGACAATTACTCCCAGTTTCAAAATGGGATTAAATAATATAAACAAGAAGTGAAACCTAGCAATATTCCAAACTGGAGCAACAAAGTGATTAGCAATTGGAAATGCACAAGTGCAGTAAGAATAAATTTACCGCATTTATGAATAACCATGAAGTACTGTTTACTACTCCCAGCACTTGACACTAGTTTAGAAGATACCACGTGTCATTGTATTCAATGTCACCAAGGAGTCTAAGAGGACCAGGACAGATGCACTACGCCCGTCTCCATTCATTAGAATGATCAATGCAGTTTCTGTCCTATGACCAGGGGCAGGTTCCTAATTTTTTTACTGCCACTCTGTGGGCATGGCTTATTTTGTGGGTGTGGCTTGCCAGCCACGTGACTCAATGGGTGTGGGCCTCTGGAGCTTGGCAGTGGCCGGAGAAGCAGGGGGCATTGCCCACCCACAACGCAGTCCCCCGCAGTGGGAGCAGCAAGACCGCGGCAGCGGTTCTTCTAAGAGGCTCCGTCCGGCCTGAATGCTTCTCCCCATTCAATGATCCTAAGCTCCTGCCACCCGTTCCCCCTCCCCTCAGCAGCTCGAGAAGCCTCGAATGTGCAAAAATGCCTGGGATCATCACCGCACTTTCGTGGCTTCTCAGACTGCTGAAGGGAGGGGAATGGAGATAGCTCCTGCCGCCCGTTCTTTCAGCGTCTCACGCGCTCCCTCAGCCATCCTCCCCTGCTTGGACTCACTGTGGGGTAGGAAGGCAGCGCATGCGCAGTGCCAGAAGCTCTGCTTCTGGGCATGCGCAGAAGAATTTTTTTTTATTTTTTATTTTAAAAATTCTTTTTAAAATGGCGGCACCCAGGCACCGGCAACCGACTGCACCGGTACTGTGATGTCACCAGCAAGCCGCTACCGGTACTATAGTGTGGACCGCACCTGTAGGAACCCACCACTGCCTATGACCCAGATTGAAGTAATGAAGATTATTCACTTCCACCAGGATCAAGTGATAGTCCCTATCACTTTCTTAACTACGGTTCCTAAAGTTGGAGACCAGGCTAAAGTTGGACATGAAGTGAAAGTTCTCAAATGCAGCTGGGTTAGGGAATGGCTCCTTTAAAAGAGAGACCATCAAACTTCTTTCAAGTCAGGTGGCAAAACTCTCTCCCTCAGAGAAACCTTAAGTATCTCCTGAATCTAACCACACATGCTCCACCAAGAACCCGCAGGAGCCACAAAGAGCATGGACCCAGTCCACAGAGGTGGAATTGATGCTACAGAGAAACCCAACGTTTGTTTGATTCCACAAGTTCAAAGGATTTTCAAACTGAACCACCCATTGTAATACACCACACTGCACAATTATTTGTAGAAAGATAATATAATACACTTGCCAAGTATCTATGGCTTTAAAAAAAATCCAGCAGAAGCTCTTTTCCAGTCAAAGCTGAAAACAGTAGCAGTTTTGTACTTCCCTCCCCAGAAGGCAGGGGTGGGTTTCCACCAGTGCGGACCAGTATGTGCGCACCAGTAGCGGCCCGCTGGTGACGTAATCCTGTCTGTGCCGGTCCGTGGGTGCCGCCATCTTTTGGGGGGAATTTTCGGCAATTTTTTCAGGTTTGGATCGCTTCTCCTCATCCTCTGGTTTGAAGAAAAGCCCTCCCGCCCGCCCTTGGGTTAATACCGACCTTTATTTCTTCGTCCAAAGCACAGCTGAGCAGCTCCTCAGCTGTATTTTGGGCTGAAACGTCCTTCTGAGCATGCACGGAAGTAAAATCGCACAAGTGGAGCGAGCGAGCGAAATGTCACGATGCGCATCGGTAGCAAAGGTAACTGGAACCCACTACTGCCAGAAGGCATAGTGAGATTTTCATGACCACTTGAATGACTATAAATGCAGCATGTAAGCAATTCATATCTGGAAATATCATATTATGGACCTACCCTCCTTATGTGGACAGTGTTTCCCCTGAGGAATTCTGTTTAACTGAAGGTAATAACCATCATCAGTCAGAACTTCATACTCTTCACTTGGATATCCCCAATATTGGATGATTTCAGGCTGAAAATGAAATAATAAATTCTTGTTCAACATCTACGTTGTATACCTATGGGATATACAATATCATCTGTTCAGTAGCTTGAATATATTTCTATTTTATATACCTCTGTGTCTTCATCTTCAGATTTAGTGACTTAGCAGTTTTGGAAAAAATAATCCTGATGGAACATGCAATAATTTAAAAAAATTCTAGCTAGACACGCTTGATTGAGCTTAGTTCATATGCCCTCCCTGGACAAAAAAACCCCTCTGAGTTTGGAAAGCTATGTCTTCATAACTGCTCAGTGAAACTGCTGTGATGCCCCCTACCCAAAGTAGCCTTTGGGGATACCTAGAAATTGCAGCTGGTACACAATGTGTTAACAAGAGTATTTGCAGGGCAGCCCCACCAATGTAGAGTTATTCTTATGCCAAAATTGCTGCATTGGTTGCCAGTAGACACCTGGATCCAGTTCAAAGTGCTTTACAGCCCTTCAAAGGGATGGTCCAAAGCAGGGGTGGGTTCCTAATTTTTTTTACTACTACTCTGTGGGCGTGGCTTATTTTGTGGGTGTGGCTTGCCAGCCATGTGACCAGGTGGGCGTGGCTCGGACTGCTGAAGGGAGGGGAACTGAGATAGGTCCTGCCGCCCATTCCCCCCCCCCTCAGCAGCTCAAGAAGCCTCAAACATGCAAAAATGCCTAGGATCATCACCACACATTCGTGGCTTCTCGGACTGCTGAAGGGAGGGGAATGGAGATAGCTCCTGCCGCCCGTTCTTTCAGCGTCTCATGCGCTCCCTCAGCCATCCTCCCCTGCTTGGACTCACTGTGGAGTAGGAAGACAGTGCATGAGCAGTGCCGGAAGCTCGGCTTCTGGGCATGCGCAGAAGAAATTTTTTAAAAAAATTAATTTTCCCCCCCCAAAAATGGCATCGCCCAGGCACCGGCAACCGACTGCACCGGTACTGTGATGTCACCAGCGGACCGCTACTGGTGCTATAGAGTGGACCGCACTGGTAGGAACCCACCACTGGTCCAAAGACAATGTTGCTACCCCTTGCCTGAACTGAATCTGCTCCTCTGATTCAGTTGGGTGGAAAATTCTGTCTCCACATCAGGTTAAGCTATGCACAACTTTAGCAATTCAAGTATTTACATTTAGACTTGATATTGCCTTGGAGGTAAATGAAAGTTGAGTTCTATTTTTCAAAGTAGCCATTCTTTGTTAAAAAGACCTGCGCTGCTACCCGTGCTGTAGTGGGAAAATCTTTGTTCCTGTCATGGTGGTAGTGGTGGAGGAGGAGGAAAGAGGGGGAGGGGGGAGATGAGTCAACATGAGCCGAGGTGGTGCAGCGGTTAGAGGCAGGTACTGCAGGCCACTTTAGCTGACACTGATCTGCAGGTCAGCGGTTCAAATCTCACCGGCTCAAGGTTGACTCAGCCTTCCATCCTTCTGAGGTAGGTAAAATGAGGACCCAGATTGTTGGGGGCAATGTAAATTATACATTGCTTACTGGTGTAAACCGCTTAGAGAGTGCTTGCACTGTGAGGCGGTATATAAATCTCACAAAATAATAAATAATAATAAATAAATAAATAAATAAAATAAACATACTTGTTTCATATCAACAACTTACAATTGTCATGTATCCTTGAGGATTCAAATGCCTTCTTCGGAAAGATTCTTCTGAATTTGTAGTCTGCTGGATTAAGCATGCCATTGCCAGAAACAGCCACATCCCACCTGCGTGGAAAGTGTTTTAAAATTACAGTTTTAATGTCTGAAAGTCTTCAGGAATCTTTTTAAATAGGCATTAGAATACATTCATCTGGCTGTATTGTGTTAATAGCAAAAACAATTTGGCTACATTGGCACGTCCTAGATTTAGGCTTTTCAGAACAATTCAAGAATACTCACTAGACTAGAGTAACAATAATAAAAAATAGATTTTTAAAAAGAAAAAAACATATTTACAATCCAAGCATAATTTAAAGGTATTTTAGAAAAGTTTATTAAAGTAAATGGAAAAGAAGCCAAAGACAAAACCTTGGTTTTGATACCTTCAAACTCTTGAATACATCAGAAAGTGGAAAAGAACAACACACACCCCAATACACTTTCCATTACATTGGAAAAGAGGAGAGACATATTTTGACTGTCCTAGTTTTTGGAAGTATTGGTTGGAATACTTGGAAGTATTAGTTATCATTCTGAGGCCTGGACCTATGAATGACTTGTATTCCATGATTCCCAGCCAGAATTATTAATAAGTCCTGTCCTTGTAACAAAAATAACTTAAATTCGATTGTAAAAGACTAATGCTTACCTCTTAGTTTATTATTCAGGAGATCTTGACTACTGAACGGATGCTGCAGAAGGTTTAACCAAATGTACCTAAGTACAAGTAAGGCAGTGAATCTATGCTATTTTAAATGATGACGTAGGAACAAATTTGCTTAGACATTCTGCATGTTCTCAGGTAAATGTGTGCCAAGTTTGTTTTCTTAAATGTTCTGTTTTGCCTGACTCAGCATTACATTAATGTTCATAATAAACATATTCTGAGATCACAGAGTTATCTTAGATAGAGGCTTGGATTAAGGGACTGTGCAATCCCAAACTGGATGGGGCAGGGAGGAAGAAATTTTGGGTAGCCACAACCTAGAATCTCTCACGATATATCTAGTAGATTAGAACTTTATGGCTTTAGTTTGGCAAAATCTTGGTTTAAGCAAATAAAGGATTGAATTTAACTGGATTTCACTGCGTTGCCTCTGGGCTTGAATGAGAAAGTTACATTTCAGTTAAATCCTATTGATGCCAATTGGTTTATTGAAATATACTGTAGTTAAGTCTGGATTCCAGCCTGTTTCTCATAGTAAACCAATTGTGTACAATGGTTTGTCCTACAATTGTCAGATTTTCCCACTTCTCTCCTTAAAAAGAAACATTTTTGTTGCAGCACGAAGAAAACTAGGACTGTCTGGAAGGTGAACTGTATACAAAATGGCACTGTCTATATACAGTATGTCTATGGAGATTCTCAGTCATCCAGGTCATAGATGTCCCAAAGGTGCTCTGAAGAGCTCTGAAGAGCTGAAGAAGCTTCTTGGATGAGAAGCAAAACATCTTCAAAGAAAAACCAGAAAGTCCAGTTGCCTCTTGAAAAAGCACCTTTGGGACATCTATATACAGTATGTAGGGAAAAGTCCAACTAGCATCAATGCTTAGAATAAATTAGATCATCTGAACTTAGCATAAAGTTGTCTCAGGAAAAAAGAAAAACAGGGTCCAGGAGGACACAACCTATTGTATTTTTCGGAGTATAAGACGCACCCTTTTCCTCCCTAAAAGAGGCTGAAAATTTGAGTGCGTCTTATACTCCGAATGTAGCTTTTCCGAAGCTTTCCCCCCCAGCCCTAAGGAGGTGCTAACGATCTTCCCGGCTTCCTACTCCATCTTTGCAGGTTTGTTTTCATTCCTACTCCCTCTGAAAAAGGTTTTTTCAGCCCTAATGAGGTGCTATACCGGCTTGCAGAATTTTTAAATTCCTACTCCCTGCGAAGTAGTTTTTTCCTGCCCTAAGTCTTTGCAGACTTGTTTTCATTCCTACTACTCTGAAAAAGGTCTTTTCAGCCCTAACGAGGTGCTAATGATCTTACTGGCTTGCAGCATTTTTTTATTCCTACTCCCTTGAAGTAGTTTTTTTACCAGCCCTAAGTCTTTGCAGGCTTGTTTTCATTCCTACTCCCTCTGAAAAAGGTTTTTTTCAGCGCTAACCAGGGGATAAAATAATGTGCTGAAGCTGAACAGACTAAGAATGCTAGCCAGATGAATACCTGGTAGGTAGATTTCCCCCCCTATTTTCCTCCCCCAAAACTAAGGTGTGTCTTATAGTCCAGTGTGTCTTATACTCTGAAAAATATGGTAATGCACAGTTGAGTCTGAGGCTGTTCATTATGCATTATTTTGTCCGTCACTACTCATTGTTTATTTGGGGGGGGAGTGGACATGAAACAGCTCTGACAAGAAATCATTGATGATGCCTCTTTATGGGATTGAACCCTTGGTGAAATCTTTGAAGACTTCTTTTAAATGCCCAAAAGAGATGAAACAGCAATCCTGGCATGCCAGAGGAATGATTTAATGATCGTTAAATGATTGAGAATTTGTAATGATCATGAAGAGCAGAAATAAGGAATTCAAATTTGGATTGTCTGCCTGGGGATAAGCTACTTGCTTGATATTTCTGGTAATGTCTAAAATATTTTTTCGCTAAACTAGAACTGAAAAGACGATGATTTCAGAATTGCCTATGTCTAAAAGTTAGGCTAGGTGGAGAAAATTATTGTTTATTTGTAACTTTAAAAGAGGGTGAAAAACTACTATATTAGCTAAAGCTAAATATGCTGAAAATTGGAAAGTACTTCTTTATTATTATCTTGTCTTTTTCTTTTTCTTTTCTCCTCTTTTCTGCATCTTCTGAATTTCTATTTTCTTTTTCTCTTGTCTTCTAGTTTAACTTGATTTCATTTTTCTTATGTTTATTAAAAACTTCTGTCCTTTTGAAAGTTGGTTTCTCTCAGCTCCCAGAGCTCCAAGCCTATCAAAGACTGCTCTTGTATGGTCTCCTCATAAGGATTCTCTATATGGACCCCTTGAGGGTGATCCCAGGTCCTCCTATTTATCTAGAGAGGAATTCCAAGAAGCCAATCCATTCACCAGATCTTTATTTTGTCTTGGCCATTGGTTCCACTAAGAGTGGAGCTGTCTTTAATCCACCATTGCTTCCATAGAAGTTCATATCATATTGTTTCTCAATGCACACATAAGCAAAGGTGGGAATAGAGCAGGCGCATCAAACTCAAATCATCACAGCTGTGTCACATGATGTATCGGGACTTTTTCCCCCTTCACTAAACTGGGTGTGGGTGTGGCCAGCATGTGACGCATCTGGCTCACGGGCTGCGAGTTTGACAGTCCTGGAATAGAGGACACCATTATTCCCAATGGAGCTATCCATGTTGTTAGCATCTTAGAGACATACAACTCCATGGAGAAGTTAAAAGGGAAGGAAGAGCCTAGCACTTGAATCACAGACTCAACTGAAATTTTGAAGAAAGCTTGAATGACCATCTCGCTACCTGACTAAGAAGAGGAAAAACGAATAAAGAAAAAAAAGTAATTAGCAAATAACATTGGTTATGTTTATGGGAGCATGAAAAATATTTCAGGGAAGGGAATTCAAACATGTCACCTGGCATTCACTTAGAGCAGTGGTTCCCAAAGTGGGGGGTACTGCCCCCTGGGGGGCAGTGGGATGACTTGGGGGGCACTAAGAGGCAAGGGTAGTGGCAGGGGGTGCTAAGAGGGGCAAAGGGGGCGGCAGATGGTTTGCTATACCGGTAGTGACAGTTGGCTGGCCACGCCCCTAAACCGGTCCTGTCCCCATGCCCCTGCTGCCCATGTCCACCCAATCTCCCGCTCACCGCTTTTCCTGCCACGCAGCCCTTCCAGCCCACCCACCCCACCCCCAGCCTATAAAAGTTGTTCCCCTTTGCCACACTGGCACTCGTTTCACCGACACCTCACCTCATCTACACCTCACCTTGCCAATGCCCCGGTTGCTGCTTGCTCACTCTGCCCTGCCCAGTCTGTGCTCTGCCTGAAGCGCTGAGCCCCTGATCTGCCTGCCAGATAGAACCGGGAGGAACCCACCCCTGGGCACCAGAACCGGTTCTGTGGAGAAACGTTTTTCCGTGGACCACGGGAGGCGTGGTTTCGTGTGCTGCCTCTATCCTGAGGATGGGGCTTTGCTTGTTTGTCCAGCCAGGTGCTGGTTCACGGTCCAGGATTGGGGACCCCTGCCCTAGTGGGCCAAGCCATCTAATATTGCTGACACCTACAAATTTCTGGGAAACAGCGATCCAAAAGAGACTGAGCCTCTGTGGTTTTTGTAGTGATGCCATTTTAATGTTACAATCAGATCAAGGTAGATAAACATTAAGGCAAAAGACCTTAGATGTAGAAGGTCAACTAGAAATTGCGGCTATCTCTTACAATATCATTGTAAATAACTAAACTTTAATATCTAAACCAGCTTCATGTTTATATCATATCACAGACCTCAAATTTAGGGGAGACTTATTTTTGGCTCGATTAGTTTTCCCCACACTTGTTTTGGAAGAGAAAAATAGAAAAATCCCATAGGAAACCTGACACTGCCCCTGTGATATAGAATAGAATAGAATAGAATAGAATAGAATAGAATAGAATAGAATAGAATAGAATAGAATAGAATAGAATAGAATAGAATAGAATAGAATTCTTTATTGGCCAAGTGTGATTGGACACACAAGGAATTTGTCTTTGGTGCATATGCTCTCAGTGTACATAAAAGAAAAGATACATTTGTCAAGAATCATGGGGTACAACACTTAATGATTGTCATAGGGTACAAATAAGCAATCAGGAAACAATCAATATTAATATAAATCATAAGGATACAAGCAACAAAGTTACAGTCGTACAGTCATAAGTGGGAGGAGATGGGTGATAGGAACAATGAGAAGACTAATAGTAATAGTAATGCAGCCTTAGTGAATAGTTTGACAGTGGTGAGGGAATTATTTGTTTAGCAGAGTGATGGCGTTCGGGTATAGGTGTCATGTCAATGTTCTTCTGTATTGCCAGTTCTATAGCGACATTCACCACTACAGGTGAATGTCACTTGACTCACAAGCATTCATTTAGTGACCATTCAAAGTTACAACAACACTGAAAAAAATGACTTAAGACCAGTTTTCACACTTAGGACAGCTGCAACATCCCCATAGACACATGATCAAAATTCAGAGGCTTGGCAACTGGCAAGTATATATGACAGTTCCACTGTACCAAGATCATATGATCACCATGTGTAACCTTTCTAGCTGGTTTCTGGCAAGCAGGGTCAATGGAGGGAAGCCAGATTCACTTAACAGTTGATTTGGTTTGCTTAACAACTGTGGCAAAAGTCATAAAATGGAGTGCAACTCACTTAACAACTGTCTTGCTTAGCAATGAAAATTTTGGGCTCAGCTGTGGTTTTAAGTTGTGGACTACCTGTAAGTGATTGCCCGTCTTATTAATTTCCTGCACTCTGGTAGCTTTTATTTGCACTGGCAAATAATCAATGATCAAGATAAATTTATTCCTCTAAAAGTAGCAAAGTTTTGTTACATGTTTAAGCTTTGCACACAAATAGTTGCTAATAGTTCTTGTTGTTAAGGGATTATTTTGAGTTGCTCATTTTAATAATTATATTTTTATTGACCGAATAAAATTCTTTCTGTTTTAGAATAATAAAAGAAACCTAGGCTATGAAACTATTTTCCTACAATAAATGTTTTGGCTTAGCCATGTTGAATACAGCAGAAAAAAAAATCATTTGATGGGGGGGGGGAAATCAGGTATAAAGTAAAATATCACTAAAAGTGCTGTTGAACTATCTATATGTACACTGAGAACTTCGATAATGTACCAGCTACCCTACTCAAGAACCATTGATTTTTCTGAATTGCTGTAAAATAAGCAAAGCAATGAACTAAACAAATATAGAAAACCTGAAATGTCTATTGTAATCTTGGAAATTATGTAAAGGTTATGCATAATTGTGTTTCTTTAATAATGTCAATTAATTAAAAAGCCAGATTCTAAGACTTCAAGAAACAGGCAATTGGTTGAGATGATGTTTTTCCGAGAGTCTCCAACCGTGATATTAATCCTTGTACTTCTGCATCAATTCGAGCACATCGGGATAGAAGCGTTGCGGGGCATCCAGACCCAAGGCAGGATCAAACCAATCCGGAATATCCTTAAAGAAAACTAAATGAGTGATTCGAGTAAGCAATGATTTAATATTCCTTGGGGTTGTATTAATATCCTTTCCTCCACTCCACATGGCTGCTGGCAGATTAAAATCTTCTATTTTATAAAACGGAGGTGCTGTCTGTGGATGAAAAAAAGAGAGAGAGAGAGAGAGAGAGAAATGTGATTTGGAAATCACCCTCAGTGTGCAGAGAAGTTGCCTAATGGATTCATGAAACTTTGACAGCTGCTTAAATCCATAGTGTAGACAACTGTCAGAATTAGCTGTCAAGTACAGCAAGGCTATGACGGGTAGTTGACTTTTGGCATTGAAAAGAGAGGACAGCGCACTTCCGGTTTTGGAGCGCTTCATCGCAGACATCCCTCGTTGGATGCCTTTCCGATCTTTGTTAAAAGCCGCCAGAACAGCTGTCTGGCGGCTTTAAAATCTCTTCCCCGGGCAAAGGGGAGAGATGAGAGCCTGACAGGAGGGGTAGAGCCCCCCCAGCGCCTTAGGAGCCATCTGCAGGGCGCGAAGGGAGAGCTCCCCATGCAGCCTGTCTCCAGCTCCGAAGATCCGGAAACCTCTGCCTTTTGCAGAGCTAGATGGAGTGACCAGCCGCTGCTTCAAAAATGGGATTTATAACTACATTTAAACTATAGAAGCAGACAGAGAGAAACAGGCGTGAGATGGGCAAGTACTGAAACCTCTTTTTTTCCTTTTTTTTTCAACTCCTGGGTAAGCTTTCACTTCGGCAAGGGAACAAAGGAAACAGAGTAACAATATGGCGATTGAGAAGTGAAAGTGACTTTCGTTTCCCCAGAGGCTTTTTTTTTTTTTCTTTCTCTCTCTCTTATGGAAACTTTTAACTTGGAAAAATGGTTTTTTCTTTCTCTGTCTCCTAACTCTGGATTAAAGTTATAATAGAAATATTTTCAATAATAAAAGACTATCTGATTTTTAAACTGGAAAGAACTTTAATCAGGCAACTGGCTTTCTTTCTTTTTTGTACTCTTTTGAAACACCAATGGCTTCAAAGTTTGGAAAGACTGTTTTGACTAAAAGAAATGACTATTCATCTGGATATATTTCTAAAATGCAACTTAACACTGAGCTAACACCTCCACAGCTTTTGACACCTGAAAATTTATTAAATAATTTAAAGATTATGAAACATGAACTTACTTTGGAATTTAACCAGAAAATAAGTGAGATAGACCATAAGATGCAGGCTGCTTTGAAGAATATGAATCAACAACTAAGATTTGATGTGTTAGAGGTTTGCAAAGGCTTAGCAACAAATATTGAAGTTTTGGCAGAACGTATTGAAACAAATAAACAAGCTTTGGCAACTTCGGTGAATTACATAGATAAAATCCAAAATGACATTGCAAATTTTGAAAAAGAGGTCTTAATGACTCAGTTCAGATCTATGGAAGTTGCTATAAGGATTAGAGGTTTGAAAGAAGGATTATATGAAAATTTAAAAGGCAGGATGGTTGACATATTGGATCAGGTGTCTGGAATTTCTAAAGCGGAATTGGCTACACAAATCGACAAAACATACAGAATCAACTCGTGGTACGCCAAACAAAAGCATCTACCAAGGGATATTGTCATATATTTTACCACAAGAGCTCTACGGAACAGAATTATACAAGCAACGTTTAACAATAATCTTATGGTGAATGGTCAGGAACTAAAGATTTGGAAAGAAATCCCCTCTAAAATGCTTAAAGCCAGGAAAAGCTATACTTTTTTGATTGATGAATTTAAGAGATTAAATTTACAATATAAATGGGAAGCACCAGTTGGAGTAACAGTGAAATTTTCTGGAAAAAGATACCGGCTCAACACGATAAAAAAAGCTACTGAATTTTATGTCAATGTTCTAAAGGCTGATATATCCAAGATTCCAGAAGAAGGGTGTATGAAAATAAAAGAGGAGGAGGAGGGGAAGCCACCTTCGATGGATCAAAAAGAAATAGACTCAAAAATCCAAAAGGAGTGCCTGAATCAGATAGCTGGGGAAGAGGAGATGGAGGTTTGGGAGCAGACGGGAGACGACTTGACAAATTTGAATTTATTGAACTATTAAAAGATGAACTATCAAGATACAAAATAATGTGATGTTGAAATATATTGGATGGATAGAAACTAATATGATTGTATTTTATCTTTTCCCTATCTAATGATTACTTATGCAATATTTAGTTAAGTTTTATATAATTTTGAGGTTATTTTTAATGTTGATAATATTAGATATATATAGTTTGTTGAAGATTTGTTTATTGTTTATTCTTCTTTTATTTTCTTTTTTTGTTTATTGAAGTTAGCGAATTAATTTAGAATAATATTATCTTATTAATATCATGATGAAATTTAATATTTGATGATTACTTATGTAACATTTAGTTAAGTTTTATCTTAGAGGTTATTTCTAATGTCAATAATATTAGTTTAAGATTTGTGTATTTTATATTTAGTTATTACTTATGTAACACTTACCTTGTATAAGATAGAGGACTGAAGGGAGGAGGTAGGAGGTTTGTTTGTTTGTAGTGTTAAAGAGTTTTCTCTTTCTTTCTTTCTTTTTTTTTATTCTCTTTCTTTTTTTTCTCTCTCTTTTTTGTATCTTTACTATTGTATACAAATGCGATATATTAGTACTGTATAGTTTGGAGTTGAAGTTTTTTTAAAAATAGTGTTCTTTTTTTTTCCTTTTTCCTTTTTCTTTTTATTAACAATTTAAACTTTAAAAAATGTTTGTACTTTGGATTTAATATTTTGTTACCACTTATGTAAGTTTGTACTAATAAAACTTTTTTGAGAAAAAAAAAAAAAAAAAAGAAAAGAGAGGACAGCAAGAAGTCTCTGCCACTTGAGCACTCCAGCGGCGGGTTGCTGCCTTACCGGTGCCGGTGCGCTGTGCGCGCATCTCCACGCTTCGGGCACGCGCGTGCTTGCTTTGTGCAGATGCGAGCTCGCTATGTGCGCACGCCCCATTGCACGATTTTGCTTCTATGCATGCGTGGAAGCAAAATCACATGAAAAATCTCACGAGGGGGACGTGCACGCGCGTGAGATTTTGGCGCGATTTTGCTTCCGCGCATGTGCAGAAGCAAAATTGGCCAAAAATTCACAGGAAAAAATGGCGACGCGCACGATGGACCGGCAGAGAGGGCTCCGGAGAGGTTGCGCAATCCGCTGCTCCCTACCGGAGCTGCGCACTGGGCAGCTCCGGCAGGAACCCACCTCTGGAGCACTCCATAACTCTTCTCAAGTCCAAACAAGGGCAGGAAGAAAAAGAAGAAGAAAGTTTTCACTGGCGTTGAGATTCAGGAAGGAAGAGCAAACCTAGGGCCTGAGGCAACTTCTCTTAAACAGAAGTAGTCAAAGTGAGAAGTTGGACTCTGCTTAGTTGAAGCTCCACCTTAAGATTATGTAGGAAGTTAGCACCCACCCCTCTCCTAGAAGAATGAAATATTCTAGGAAATATTAAAAAGGCAGAATATTATATTTCCCTGGATGAGAAATGGAGAAACATGTTTTTAGGGCAGGAAACAGACTCACTCTTAATAGCCCCCGTCATCCTCAATAGCCCACAGCAGATGTCCGCACTTAAGAGATAAAGAGGCAAATGCCCTCACCCAAGATCCAACAAAGGTAGGATTAGCCCTCTACCCATCTTGCAACAGAACTCACCACATGGCACCTGGGAAGATTACATCAGCCAGCAAGCTGATGTAATCAGCTTGGGACTCAAAACACAACCTACAGAGTTATCTCTGCATGGCCCCATGGGAGTCTCTCTCTCTCTCTCTCTCTCTCTCTCTCTCTCTCTCTCTCTCTCTCTCTCTCTCTCTCTCTCTCTCTCTCTCTCTCTCTCTTGAAATCTTAATTTTAAAAATAATTAACAAGATAGATGTACAGAAGTATATACCATATTTGTAATCTGCAACTTTACAGAAAGAAAAAATCTTACCATTTTACTATTTTCTATTTATTTTGTTAAATAAGGTAAATAGCACCAAGAATAAACCTTAAAATATTATACATGTAAAACTCATAAAAGGAACTTAACCACAATATAATGTGAACTCATAAATCAAAAACAAAATCCTTAGGAAATAAGAAATACCTTAGACTGGTACTGAATTGACTTTCATATGGGTACTAGGTATAGTGAAAGAAGGGTTTCAGGAAATGAGTTCCTCCTACATTTTGCAAATTTATTGTTATTGCTAAAATCACAAGATGGAGCCATATGGTTTTATTTATTTATTTTATTTATTTATTGTTTGTTCTTCTATGGCGCCCTACTCCCGGGGGACTCAGGGCGGCGTACAACAATTTTATAAGAACATCAATAAAACAATAATTTAAAAACAACAATTAAAAAATTTACAAAAGTTAAAAAATATTCACAATCAGTCATACCAAGGGGGGGGGGATTCAGATGTAATTTAGTCTTTCCCCCCTGCCTGCAGGAAGAGCCATGTCTTGACGGCTTTCCGGAAGGCCAGCAGGGTGGGGATGGTTCGGGTCTCTGGGGGAAGTTGGTTCCAGAGCGCGGGGCCCCCCACAGAGAAGGCCCTCCCCCTAGGGCCCGCCAACCGGTTTTACATAGCAGAGGTTTAATATATTTATTTTTATCTATCAAATTTATGCAGGGATCCATCTCACAAATGTAACTGGCCAGTGTACAATAAAAACAATAAAAACACATCTTTAAAAAACTAGGAAAAACAAGAAACGTGGTTATAACCCAGGAAAATGTTTAAGAACTTAGACATAATAGAAACACATATACTAGTACATGGATTTCCATTTTTGGCATATTTTAATTGTTAGAATGCATTAGAATGCATTATAAAGAGCCGAGGTGGCGCAGCGGTTAGAGGCAGGTACTGCAGGCCACTTTAAGCTGACACTGATCCGCAGGTCAGCGGTTCAAATCTCACTGGCTCAAGGTTGACTCAGCCTTCCATCCTTCCGAGGTAGGTAAAATGAGGACCCAGATTGTTGGGGGCAATGTAAATATACATTGCTTGCTGGTGTAAACCGCTTAGAGAGTGCTTGCACTGTGAGGCGGTATATAAATCTCACAAAATAAAATAAAATAAATAAAATAAAATAGTGCCTTCTCTGATTGCATTATTATATATGCAACACTCTGAAATAATAGCTACCAGTTCTTTAGCTGGTGTTGACCTTCATGCACATCAAGTTCTTCCCAAAGTCCTAGGCTGTTGCAATGTACCTGTGTATTATATGTCCATATCCAAGGAGTCTGGCATTTTGTAACTGGGAGATGGAAATTTTGTCAATGTGCAGATTTCCCCCCTAATTTTCTATTTTAACAATTCTATAATTATTGGTTTATTGTATAATAATATTGTATAATTACAGTCACTCACGCCCTTGTTACCTCACGTCTTGACTATTGCAACGCTCTCTACATGGGGCTAGTGCAGAATGCGGCAGCGTGTGTGGTGATGGGTGTCCCCAGATATACCCATATGACACCCATCCTTCGCGAACTGCACTGGCTGCCCATAGGTCTCCGAGCGCAATTCAAGGTGTTGGTGATTACCTTTAAAGCCCTACATGGCTTAGGACCAGTTTACCTCCGAGACCGCCTTCTCCAACATACCTCCCTAAGACCAATTAGAGCCCACAGAGTTGGTCTGCTGGTGGTCCCGTCAGCCAAACAATGTCGGCTGGCGGGCCCATGAACGAGGGCCTTCTCTGTGGCAGCACCGGCTCTCTGGAACACACTACCCCCCGAGATCCGCATTATTCCCACCCTGCCAGTCTTCAGAAAAGCAGTAAAAACATGGCTTTGTCGACAGGCCTGGGGCCAATGATTTTAATACAACACCGATCACTCTTGGCCCCATGAATGATTTATTGTATGGGTTTTTAAATTGTGGTTTTTAATGTTTTTAAATGTTTTAATATCTACTGTTTTTAATGTTTTTTTTATATTTGTTGTTGCATGTGAATTTTTATTCTTGTGAGCCGCCCAGAGTCTCTGTGGAGTGGGTGGCATACAAATGCAACAAATAATAAATAAATAAATAAATAAATAAATAAATAAATAAATAAATAAATAAATAAATAAATAAATAAATAAATAAATAAATAAATAAATAAATAAAGTCAGCCAGATGTACCAATATACCATTCCATAGCCATTTGCAATTTACTAATGGTGAACCAGTTTTTTAGGATTGCACACAAGAATCCTATTGGTACCAGCTTTGTTTTCTTTTACCATGGTTGTCCTATTTTTGTTTGCAGGTCTTTGTATTTTGTTATTTTCTCCAGTTCCTTCTCTCCTCTTCTGCTCCCTCCAGGTACTCCCACATCCACTAGCCATACGTGTGGAGTTTTATACGGCAGGTGCCTGCTGCGAAGATTGTTTATGCTAAGCATTGGAAGTAAAAGCAGATGCTGACTGTTGAAGAGTGGATTTTAAAATTGACTGAACTGGCAGAGATAGCAAAAATTAAGTCTATTGATTAGAGACAGTGGATTAGATAAGTTTACAAGAGACTGGAAGCCGTTTGTGAATTTTCTGTGTGTCAAATATAATAATAGATGGTTAACAGAGGTTTGAAGATTAGTATTACCTTTGGGGTTACCTGTTGACAGATGATAGATAGATAGATAGATAGATAGATAGATAGATAGATAGATAGATAGATAGATAGATAGATAGATAGATAGATAGATAGATAATTTCTGTAATCATTATTTTAAAAGTTTTTCATATAAGACTTGTAATGGAAAGGAAGAGGGATGATAAGACATATATTAGTAGATTTAATAGCATCAATATTGTTAATTGTGTATAATTAACTATAGTCTAAGGTTTTTATATAAGATTGGCATATGATGATATATATTATGGAAAATGAATTAAATTTCGATGATGATTTAAAAGGGAAGAATTGGGGGGGAGAAAAAAGAAATAAGTGATACTATAGTAGGTGCAAATGTTGGAATGTTACAAAATTTGTGTAATTATTATTTTAAAAGGTTTTTTTTATACAGAACTGTAATGGAAAGGAAGAGGGATAATAAGACATATATTAGCAGACTTAATTAGCAGAATCAATATTATTAATTATGTATAACTAATCATGAAATAAGGTTTTCATATATTGGAATATAATGATATTATAAAAAGTGAAAATTAAATTTTGATGATGAGCTTAGAAAGGAGGATGGGAATTAAAGTACATTATAATAGATGAAATTGTTGGAAGGTTATAAAACTTGTATAATTATTACCTTAAAAGGCTTTTATATAAGACTTGTAAAAATTTATAAATTTGATTTAATGTAGAAGAGAATTTTGATAAGTGGGTTTCTGTATTTTGGAAAGTTGGTAATGTTATCAGCCAATGGATGGATGTGTAGTGGTAAATAAAGAGGATGATTTAAAATAAGAAAAATTGAGTAATAAAGGTGAGAGGAGGATTTGAAAAAGTAAAAGAGATTAGAAATCTAGGGCATTCAGTTGATAGAATAAAAATAAAATAAGTAAAGATAAAAATTAAGGAAAAAGGGAAGTAAGGCCTAAGATTAAAAATACAAAAAGGATGGAATGGAAGTATGAAACGAGGTATAAGAAAAATAAATATGCATGGAAGATAAACAATAGCAATTAAATTGGAAGAAAATGGGAAATTAAAAGTAGTAGACCCAGGCGACAAAAATAGGTAATAAAGGAGGCAGCATTATGATAGTAGTAGTATACCTAGAAAAACATACAATATATGTATAAATATGGGATAATATAAGTCTAAGAGTAGCACCGATGATTAAATGAAGTTAGGGATTTGAGTCACCAGTCTGTTAACCATAAAAGGAATTATAATTAGATTTACTCAGAGAAGGGAAAGAGGGAGGAAGAGGAAGTAGAGAAGGAAGGGGAGAGGAAAAGGAGGGAGGGCTGGGGAAGGAGAGCTGGTGGAGGGGTGATACCATCAGCGGATGGACCGATGTGTGCGGGGAGGGAGGGGGGAGGGAGGGAATGCGTGGGAGATCGATGCGAGTAAACTGCAGCTAAGATCTCCCACGTGCTTCCCTGCCAGGTCAGCTGGGGGAAACCCATGGGAAGGGCTCCAGGGCTTTGGGAAGGAGAACTGGTGGAGGGGTGATGCCAGCAGCGGGTGGACCAAGGGAGGCGGGGAGGGGTGGAGGGGGATGGAGGGAGGGAGGGGAGTGCACGGGAGATCATCACGAGTAAACTGCAACTAGGATCTCCAGCAGACTTCCCTCCCTCCCCGCATGCAATCGGTCCACCCGCTGCTGTATCACCCCTCCACCAGCTCTCCCTCCCTCTCTCTCCTGCCACTGTTACTGTCCGCTTTCTTCCTTCTCCGGCCACGAAACAAAAGTGAATGGTGGCAGGGCTGCTTTTGGAGGGCAGGTGGACGTCTGCAGCCAGGTGGGGAGGGGAGCAGCGAGAGCGGTGGCCTCTTCCAAGCGCAGGCCTGGCCCTCTCCCTGTGTGGAGGGGGCTACTGCCCCCGGCCACCAGAGGCTTCCTCGCCGCACTTGAAGTTGCATAGCCAGCCGGATTAACAGGTGTGCTGGGGACGCCTTGCCCACCGCCTCCGTGCGCTGCGCTTGACAGGGGCTGCCGCCACCCCTCTCACTGCCCTCCCTCCCTGTCTGGCAGGCAGAGAGGCATGCAGGGCTCGGCTCAGCCGCAGAGCATGTGGGGCAGCTGCCCCGGCTCTCGGGCTGCTTCTCACTGCTGCACAAAGTTTGGCATGCCAGGCTGGTGGAGGAAGAGGCAGGCCCTTCCTGCCTGCCTGCCTCCCTTCCAGCTTGGCACGCTGAGGCTTGAAGCCTCAACAGGTAAACTGCCACCACCTCATGGTGCAGTTCCAGGATGACAGAGTGCTTCCTTGGCCTCTCCCAAGCAATTGTTGCTGCGGCCGCTGGCTCTCCCAAGCAAGTTCTCCGCCATCCCGAAACTGCGCCAAAACTTCCCTGCGTGCAGCGTGGTTCCGGGATGGCGGAGAGCCCAGGCAAACTCTGATGATATATATGATGATATAGATATATAGATATAGATTAGATATTGATAGATGATAGATGATAGATATATAAGGAAAGGAAAGGAAAGAAGGAAAGGAAAAGAAAGGAAAGGAGAGGAGAGGAAAGGGGAGGAAAGGAAAGGGGAGGAAAGGAAAGAAAGAAAGAAAGAAAGAAAGAAAGAAAGAAAGAAAGAAAGAAAGAAAGAAAGAAAGAAAGCTTATGACCACAATTGAGCCCAAAATTTTGGTTGCTAAGTGAGTTTCACCACATTTTACTCAATTCATGACATCTCCTGGCTCTAACAGTCATGTGCAAGCTAGGGAAGTACATCTGAAGGCATGTGTAATGTTCTAATGTACAGAAGTTATGGTTAAATGTGTGGCAGAAAGTGGACTCTGGGTGTGTTTTTCCAAATGCAGTAAGTGAGGTTGAATGTGTAGTTTTAGAGGAGGTGTATGTGTGTGCGCGCGCACGCATGCATACATACACATCCAGTATATATAGTAGATAATGTATCTTTTTGTGTGCCTGTGTGTGGCTTCGAGCACAGGGGCTGCCGGCTGGGGTCGGTCTGGCCCTAGGGTCTTTGGCTCCTTTGGGCTGCTCTGCTTCTCTTTTGGGGGTAAAGGCCCGATGCTCATGGTTAGCTTTCGGTAGCTGTACTCCCATTTGATGGTGGGGATCCACTTGTCTAGCCACGCAAGCCCCAAAATGATTGCCTCTGACATCTTTGGGGCAACTATGAACCGGATGAGCTCATGGTGGCATCCTATTTGCAAGTCCACCAATTCAGTTAGGAGTGTGGCAGTGCCCTCCCAATCAACGATCCGTCCATTTGTTGGAAGCAGATGGGGCTGGCCAAGGGCCTGGTATGGATCCCAATTCACAATATAATTCACAAGATTCAGCAGTTTCCACCAGAATAGAAACAGAAATGTTTCTTGTAATGATAATCAGGAAAATGAAAATCTTGATAACAGTAAGTTGCATCCTATTGGAAGTGATGGAAGTAAGAAATGAAGGGGCTGCAAATCAATTCATATTTATGCAAAGAGGCCAAATTGCCTCTTTATTGGAATGCTGGCTTTCACATGCACCTTTCACCATATTTGAAATAGGGCCACGTTTCAGCTATGTAGGAAGATCTGAGGGCATTTTGGTCAGCAGGGATGGTTATGTCAGCCCTCCAAGGTAGGCAAGTTCAGAACCAGAACCAGGTGTTTCTTTCCCAGAACTGAGTAATACTTTCTGAAACTCCTCCCTTAATTGTCCATCCCTTATCCCATTCCTTTGAACCCTTCCATTAGAATCACCCCTTCTCTCGTGAATAGAGATGGACTTGGCAATTCATCAAGGTCAATGGACAATTCTGATAGGGAAGATCCAGATGGAGCTGAAAACCATCTCCTCTCCTTTACTGTTTCATGGAATCCAATGTGGCAGGAAGCAAGGTGTTTTCTTCTCCCCAGAGAGCATTGTTTGGCAAGTCTGGAGGCAGTTCATTATGATGGGCTTTCTATTTCAAGTGGAATTAGAAGAGAACTAATTGTGGTGCCAATTGGCACCACAATTGGCTCCTGCCACTTTCTAGGATTGCTCCATGTCAGAGTATTATGTCCTGAGAAGTAGGGAAATTTTCACTCCAGTCTGACAAGGAAGTTGAACAGGAAAAATCTGATTGGTTCCTTGCCAGAAGGGCTCCCTATTTAAACTCTAGCCACACTCCAGGGCTTTGCTGATGTTTGCTCACTGTAACTAATAAAGAGCTGAAGTCACTCGACCTGTCTCCTGCCTCTTCAATATCGGAACCTAACACAGAGTATCCATTCCAGGGAATTAAGCATTTCAATTTCCCCCTCCTGCACCTCCAGAATATGTTCCACCTAACATTCCTCTTCTCCACCCAGTGGAATCAGTGGAGGAGAGGATCTGCTGTGGAACACAAGCGGCAGGGCATCTTCTTTCCAGCAAGGAATGTCAAGTGAAACATGGGTGAATCCTTACTGTAGCAAAAGAAGTTTGTGTTCAATACGTCTCACTAAATGCAAAGCAGGAAAAAAAAGGGGGGGGGAAATGTTTCAGATAAACTCCTGTTTGGAACAGTGATGCAAGCAACACATGGATGAACATATCTGCAGAGAGGCCAATTGACCTGACAGCAACATGTGCTGAAAGCAAGTTTTGATAAAGGAGCAAGCTAATAACAGCTGGAGGTTTGCTGCAGACCACCAATCCAATCAGAAGGGATAAATTCCGATCTATTTAGCAGATAACAGAAGCATCCAAAAGTCGTGAAGCTCCTTTTCAATACAAGGAGTATTGGAAAGTCTTTTACACATACAACAGTGTCAGGTTAAGCTCTCACAATATACCTCTTCTCAATTCCCACTTGAAGTGTAGACTGAACACCAGGGTATTCCATAGGAAAGTCATGGAGTAGACCATTTGTGGCACCTGATGGGCTTTGGTTTCTACTTGTTCACTGTATTAGATATTGTAAAGAATCTGCAAGGCTAACTAATGCTATCAAGCTACTTTTTTCCCTCCTGCTGCTTCTAAGGAAGTTATGGTGCCTCCAGGGCTCTTAGGCTCAGAACATAAGGAGGCTGCAATGCAAATATAGTAGCCTTTCCATCAGTGTAATTAACCTTGCACTCTTCCTGGTCATGTAACTAGCTTCCCATCAATACTGTAGATTTATTGATTTCTATTTCCATCAATAATTTATTGCATGCAGCCTGGGGAGCAGGAAGTATCCTTCATTCCCACATATGAAAGCACAAAAGTCAGTCTCATCATCAATCAATCTGGCAATGTTTCTTGGTGCCAGATGGGAGAAGGGAGCCTACGACTATAAACCTGGTTGCTAAAGAACTCATAGTTACAACCCACATACTGTAAGCTACAATTATGGAACAAAGTGCCTCTCCCACCATGATTTCATATTGCTTCTGGAATCTGTTGTTTATGATCTCTTCAGGATCTCACCTGATGGATGGCACTAACAGAGAGTTAATGCCCATCCAGAGAAAAAAAATAATGAGACTAAGTTCATTAGAGAGCTGTAAATATTTTTTCTTCTTGTTTAATAAGAAAGTAAAGCAAGGAAATAATGTACAGTCTAGCAAAGCCTAGGAAACATCAAAGAAAGTCCAGTTGCCGTTTGAAAAGCACCTTTGGTGCAGTCTAGCAATTACAAAGCTTTGATATAACAGAGCAATTTATACAGTCTAAGCCTTCAGTTTCAAACCAATTCCTCCCAATAGTGTTATAATTTCAGAGCACAGCTGGGGGAGGGTGGGCAAGAGTTGAAAATAATGATAGATTGTCTCCATGGTGGCTTCTTCCATAAGCCTCCGTGTTATGTTTCATTTCACAGCAGGTCAGGGGTTATTATAAGTGCCTGTTAAATCTACATGTAGATTTAATTGTGAAATGTGTCATGCCCCCATCGGAGTCTGAATCTGAGACAGAAGATAACAGAGAGTGAGAGAGTGGATCGATTAGCTGTGGAGGAAACTGGGGAAGGGCAAAGTCAGGCTGGGCAGAGCAGGGGAGAGGTAGAACAAGGGAGAGGGAGTTCAGATGAAGACCAAGGCCCACCCCACTCCTCATCCTAGGATACACAGGGAAGAATGCAGAAGAGAGCAACATGGGTTGAATGGCTTATGAGGAAGGAAAGGGCCCCAATTCCCTTCACAAGGCACATCTGGGGATGGAGTGTAAAGGAGAGGCAGTTGGGAGGGGCTGCTGCAGGTTTGTGGGAGAGCTTTTCTCCAGGCCAGAGAGTAAATGGGACATTGGGGGCAAAGTTGGTGCCAATAAAGGGACTCATATCAGTTCTCTGGCTGTGTTGCCTTTGTGCCACATCCCGGGCCATCACAGAAATGTATCTTTATTATTTATTATAACAATTTTAATAGAAGAGAATATTTGTATCTCAGGGTTGAACTGTGGGGTCCTTGATGCTCTCTGAACTTGGTTGCTTTCTTACAAATGTTTCATTATCAAGCTTCATAATTTCAATAGTGATATTACCTAGTTTGTTAATGAAACATCTGCAAGAAAACAACCAAGTTCAGCAATCACCAAAGACCCCACATACTGTAGGGATTCTTTTTGAACCCTTGACTTGAGCCACACTAACTTCTGCCTGAATTTACCTAGGTTTGGTGTCTGAGTTAGCGCTTGCATACAAACTGATTGATGTCTGTGAGCTAGAAAGTTGTAAGTAAGTGAAGACAAGCTTGGACTAACTTTGCTTTTCCTGGAAAGTTAACATGTAAGACTGACTGATGTAACAGCAAAATGGAAATGAATTAGTAAGATTATTGTTTGCACAAAGATGAAAAGATTTGGCACTATCTACAATGGAGGAACGGTTGGTGGAATTTGCTGAGGTAGCTAAATTGACTTTGTATTTGTTTATTTGTCAAGCATATATGATTATAAACAAAGTATAAACAGTAAAACATGATTGAATATATATGTAATAGTACAAGCATGAGTACTTATAAGAGTATAAGTACTTATAAGAGTATAAGAGTAAAAGAGGTATTGATGTGTGAACATTAGGACAGGAACAGTAGGCACGATTGTGCGCTTATGCAAGCCCCTTACCAACCTCTTAGGAATGGGGTGAGGTCGATGGTAGATAATCTGAGGTTGAAGTTTTTGGGGTTTGGGGAAGAAACTACTGAGTCAGGTAAAGTGTTCCAGGCGTTGACAACTCTGTTGTTGAAGTCGAATTTTTTGCAATCAAGTCTGGAGCGGTTTACATTAAGTTTGTATCTATTGTGAGCTCTTGTATTATTGCGGTTGAAGCTGAAGTAGTCATTAACAGGTAGGACATTGAGGCAGATAATTTTGTGACCTACACTTAGGTCAGATCGAAGGTGGCGGAGTTCTAAATTTTGAAGTCCCAAAATTTCAAGTCTGGTTTCATAAGGAATTCTGTTGTGAACAGAGGAAGGTAATACTCTTCTAGTGAAGTATCTCTGGACATTCTCAATTGTGTTAATGTCTGATATGTAGTGTGGGTTCCAGACTGATGAGCTGTATTCAAAAATCAGTCTAGCAAATGTTTTGTATGCTCTGGTTAAGAGTACAATGTTACCAGAGAAGAAGCTGCGCAAGATTAGGTTAACCACTCTTAATGCCTTCTTTGCTATGTAGTTGCAGTGGGCTCTGGCACTTAGATCGTTAGAGATGAGTACTCCGAGGTCCTTTACTGAGTAAGGATCATCATCAAGGTCATGATCATCAAGTTTGTATTTAGTGTTTTGACTTTGATCAGAGAAAAGACAATATCTAGCATTCATTGCTGAGTGGAAACCCTTATGGATTTTTTGCTTGAAACAGAAAAAAAATGAACTTATAATTTATGATTTTGACAATTAGGATAGATCATTGAATAAAAAGAGAGTTCAGCTGTGCCCTTAGAGTAAGAGGTGAATTTATAATCATATTTATAATTGCTGTAAAGAAGATAAGACGCTACTTCTTTCTATCTTTTTTCTTCTCTGTTTTTCTATTACTTCCCCTCTTTTACTTTTAGCAAATGGTGTCTGAAAGACATTTTCTGACAAAAGAGGATAGCAACATTTCAAAACTAATGTGGAAAATATAAACTGTTTATTTTCTACATCAAATTCAAAATGTTGTTATCCTCTATTGCCAGAAAAAACTTCCATCTATATTTATCTGTATTTCTGCATTAGATGAAAAATATCTTCGTACAAGTATTTTGTGACATCAAGGCCCCAGATAAAATCAGCATGGTGCCAGCTAGGAATATACTTATGGAAAACTACGTTAGTAAGTCGCGGGAGCAGATGATTGATATTGTCTGGATTCACAATGAAGTCATTCCCACCATTCCAAACAGCTGTTGGCACAGTTATATCTTCGATTTTATAAAATGGGGGCTTGGTCTGTGGAAGAAGAGATGGAAAATAAGACAAAGTCTTCAGCTTGCCTGTTTCCAGATATTTCATCTTTCAGTAATACCAACATTCTCGTTCCATGCATCCAGATCTGGAAAAAAATACCTATTCTTTGACAGATCCTTTTAGCGTCCATGATACACAATTCTTATTTTGTGACTGATAAGTTACAAAGCTCTTTTACATTAAAGGTTTAATTAAGCAGTAACTCAGGACAAATCACATCTGTATATTTTGTATCAGATCATACCAATTCAATAATTTCAAAAATTGCTGAAAAAAATATGTTGATTGATAAGTATATTTTTACAACCTCCTTTGGGGTTGTTGAAAATGTGAAATTTACACACTTGAATGCAATTAAAAGGAGATGTGCATTATGATACTTTGGTATAGAGAAATTGCATTCATAATATTTAGTACACTAGTAATTTAATAATTTAATACAGAGAAGCACATTTTATAATGCACTAATTCACAAGACTTCCAAGAAAGTCCCACGGGATTGGGCGCCCTATAAGAACGTTTATTAAATTAAATTAAATTAAATTAAATTAAATTAAATTAAATTAAATTAAATTAAATTAAATTAAATTAAATTAAATTAAATTAAATTAAATTAAATTAAATTAAATTAAAAATTAAATTAAATTAAATTAAATTAAAGAAGTGGTGACCATGGCAGAATGAAGACTCAGCAAGTACATTGACTCTTTGAGACTTCTTCTCTGGACAAGGACAGGACTTGAGGTCACCCACAAGTGTTCCAGACAGCTTTGTGGCCTCTGGCAGGTTTAGAGCTCCATGAGGTAAACAGAAAATTTATTAAAACTTAGAAAGCTACAAACTAAAGATAAATTTGAAATTAGATTTTGGAATTAATTATAAAGAATCCTGTCCATAGAAAAAATGCTTTTGTTTTGATTTTTTTTAAAAAATACAGTAAGTTTTTCAAAACTGGACACTAGAGGGAACTAAAGGGAATCAAAGATTACAATAAAAGAAGAACACAAACTCAACTTATAATTCCCGAATGAAGCAAAATATTTTAACATTGGTCAAGAAAGGATATTTTTGAAAACTGGATCCAAAAGTTAATTTTAATAGTTTCTGCCTCTGTAAACAGATTGTCTGAAAGATGCTAGGGAAGAGGAACAAATTCTCCCTGACAAAATTAAGACTGCAATGGAGGAAGATGTTACACTGGACATACAAAAGAAACTGGCTAAAAGCACTACAGCTTTAATTTAGCACATTTCCCCTCCCAGTTAGACTTTGTTTAATCCAGTGCAGGGAGGAAATTGCTTTGAAACAGTATGGAAGATAGTAGTATGCAGAGTAGGCTGTCACCAAGATTGTGGGAAGTACGAATATTGTGAAGATGGCTGCCCAGAAACCACACATCTTTGTGTATGTATGCAAACACATATCCCA
Source organism: Diadophis punctatus similis (assembly GCA_023053685.1). Lineage (NCBI taxonomy): Eukaryota > Metazoa > Chordata > Lepidosauria > Squamata > Dipsadidae > Diadophis > Diadophis punctatus. Next base: position 10,979,917 of record JALIGW010000005.1, read on the forward strand.
TTACAAGCATTGTAACAATGTTATCCTCACCATGTTGTATATAGCTTCGTTCTGGTTTCCATAGTCAAAATGTTTAAATTCATCCGATTCAAAAATCTAAATTGGGAAGAAAGAGTTGTGTATACTTAACAAACTTTCATATTTACTTTTTTAAAATTTGGAATTTGAGACAAATATAAATTCAACATTGAAGGATTTTAATTATCAGGTCCTCTCTCCACTTTGCAAAACTTTTCATAAAATGGAAGATGGTCTACAAAGAATATTTGGATATCTCACTCCATTGCAAGTTACTTTCAATCTTAGGGAGCCTCAAGCTATGTAGATTTAGAAGTTCCTCTACCCACCATCTCAGATGGCTTGGGTCTTTCACAGAAGTCTGTCAGCTCAAACCCAGCTTCTGCATCTGATTAATCAATCACGCCATAGGCAAAAGAAGTTCAATTCATTTGCCTATTGTGGGGGACATTTGCTACTCACTATCCAGATGCTATGTCACTTGATTTCTCTTATGTTCCTTGATAGTTCAGTGTGGGCCTGGATTGAGCTTCCTGATATCAACTGATTTTCCTGTGATCATGATTTAATTCCCATCCTTTCTTAGAACATCAAGACAAAAAGTAAATAATCTTGACATCTCACTCCTGGATTATATTACTATTCTGACATCCTCCTCTTTCAAGAAAATATGACTTATCTATTTTGTTTGGGTAAGACTCCTATGTCCCCTTTATTAAAGAAATATCTGAGTTTTGGTAGTGGTGGATATTATAACAATTTCTATTTAGTATTCTAGCAAGTATGTTAGAACCAGTTTGGCCTTAGATCTTCTCCTTAAATTTGCCTTGCAATATGTTGTTTATAAATATTTATATACCCCTTCCCCCATTGCATTTCTATTACAATGGTGAAAGCAATCCCTTGGACTTTCTAGACAATTATATTACTAATTTGCTAAAATTTGTACCCAGAAATTTAAATAGTATTTGCTTATCAATTTCATCATAGAGTACATGTTGGAGACAAGTCCTTTTTAATGGTTCTCTCCTGAAAGAGAGAGTTCATTATGCCCAGGCTCAACCATCCTGGAACAAGCATTGATACATGGCAAGCTTTCAACTGGTCCATTTGACAGATAGTTTGGGCATTGTCACCTCACAAAAGTGAGAAACTACTATTATCCTTGTCCTGGTAAGTATGAACAGGCTGAACCAGTTCTATGGGAAAACATACTTCTAGTGGGAAGATAATTTGCCTTGATGGGTTAAGGCCAGCATTTTAAATTGCATGCAGAAAGCTTTAGGAAGCCACTATAATTGTGTAATACAATTGTGATGTGCTCTGATGAGTGTTGGAGAATGCATTGGCCTCTGCATTTTGGCACAACTGAAGGTTCTGAGTTTGCTTTAGATGCAGCCCCATATAGAGAACATAGTAGTATTCTAGGAGAATGATAATGGGGTATGAATCAATGTAACAAAATATTATCACCCTGGTAGGGCCACAACTGCCAAAGGAACCCTGACTGCAACTTCTAATTGCTGTTCAAGGAGGAATTGCAAGTCCAGGAGGATCCCAAAACAGTGACCTGCTCCCTAATGGCTGTGCTTCCCCACCAAGATATACCATTGGACAGGGGTAAAATTCAAATTTTTTCCCTACCGGTTCTGTGGGCATGGCTTGGTGGGCATGGCAGGGGAAGGATACTGCAAAATCTCCAATCCCACCCCACTCTGGGGCCAGCCAGAGGTGGCATTTGCTGGTTCTCCGAACTACTCAAAATTTCCTCTACTGGTTCTCCAGAACCTGTCAGAACCTGCTGAATTTCATCCCTGCCATTGGAGCTATTAAGTATTCCAATGCAAACAGTAACTGTGTCTGGCCAGGATTAAATTTCATTCCCATCCAGAACTCAGTGTAACAAGACCTCCACAGGGTGAAGATGGAAAACAAAGTATCATCATCCTACTAACGGTATAGAATTACAAAATACAAATCACCCTCATCCAGTGGTTTCATGTAGGGGGTGAGAAGACAACCAGCCCCTGTGGCATCTCATAAGTGAGCAGCCACTGATTTGACCTCCTTTTTAGTATTACCAGCAATTAGAACTGGCCATAGAGGAAGATACTGTTGCAAAACAGCATCTCCAATCCCAACCCCAAAGATAGCCTAGAATAATACTATGAGATCGAAAGCCCCAGAGAAGTCTAAAAGGACCTCTACTGCCCTCCAGATCTTAAGAAACTTCATTTAGTTGCCTAATCAAGGTTATATGATTATATGATAAAGAGCTGAGGTGGCACAGTGGTTAGAGGCAGTACTGCAGGCCACTTTAGCTGACTGTGATCCGCAGGTCAGTGGTTAAAATCTCACCGGCTCAAGGTTGACTCAGCCTTCCATCCTTCCGAGGTAGGTAAAATGAGGACCCAGATTGTTGAGGGCAATGTAAATATACATTGGTGACTGGTGTAAACCTCATAGAGAGTGCTTGTACTGTGAGGCGGTATATAAATCTCCCAAAATAAATGAAATAAAATAAATGAATGAATATCCATCCCTTGGCCAGGCTCTGAATTCTGACAAGGTCTGGATCAGGGGTGTCAAACTCAAGGCCCGCAGGCAAGAGCTGAAGAGCTGAAGAAAGCTTATTGGATGAAAAGTGAAACGTCTTCAAAGAAAAACAAGAAAGTCCAGTTGCATCTTGAAAAAAAGCACCTTTGGGTCGGACTGGTTCACCCAAACTAGTAGTAACCCGCTGGTGATGTCACAAGGACGTTGGTGACATCACGATGACATCACTGAACCAGATCGGTCAGTGCTGGTCCATAGGCTCCGTCATCTTTTTTGTGAATTTTTTTTGCATTTAAAATTTTTTTATTTCCTTCTGAGCATGCACAAAAGCCGAGTTCCGGCACTGTGCATGTGGTTGCCATCTTTTTTTGGCTTTGTTTTTTTTCCAATTTTTTGTTACTGCGCATGTGTGCGCGCGCTCACGAGGCATGCCCACGCAGCATGGGAGGGAGTTAACTGGCAGTGAGGTAAGTTAGAACCCCCACCCCTGCTTAGAACCCACCCCTGCATTCATTGCTATCCCACACAGCAAGAGAGGAAAGGGGGCGGGCGGCCGACCCCCTCTCCATTGCCTTACTAGGCGTATCAGACCTAAATTGATCCTCCCAGACAAAGCATCCTGCAGTCTCATCTACAGGAGACAGAAAGAGGGGGGGAGAGAGAGAGAGAGAGAGAAAAGAAAGAAAGAAAGAAAAAAAGAAAGAAAGAAAGAAAGAAAGAAAGAAAGAAAGAAAGAGAAAGAAAGAAAGAAAGAAAAAGAAAAAGAAAAAGAAAAAGAAAAAGAAAAAGAAAAAGAAAAAGAAAAAGAAAAAGAAAAAGAAAAAGAAAAAAGAGGAAGAAAGGGAGGAGAGAGGGAGGGAAGGAGGGAGGGAGGGAGGGAGGGAGGGAGGGAGAGAGAGAGAGAGAGAGAGAGAGAGAGAGAGAGAGAGAGAGAGAGAGAGAGAGAGAGAGAGAGAGAGAGAGAGAGAGAGAGAGAGAAGAGGAAGGAAGCTCTACAAACCCTGCCACTGGACATGGCTTCAGAAGACACTTTGAAACAGCACAGCAATTTAGGGCTGGAAGACATCTCGGAGGTTATCTAATCCAACCCCCTGCTGCAGCAGGGAACTTTACATTGTCTGGATTATTTTGGTGCCTCTAACAGAGAGGAAAATTGCCAGAAAGGAGAAGGAGTTTACTATGACAAGGCTGCCATGCAGAGGAAGGCAGAGATAGTCCTTGACTTTTGACCACAAAATTTTGGTTGCAAAGCAAGAGCGTTGTTAAGTTTGTTTCACCACATTTTACTCAATCCATGACATCTCCTGGCTCTAACAGTCATGTGCAAACAAGGGAAGTACATCTGAAGGCATGTGTAATGTTCTAATGTACAGAAGTTATGGTTAAATGTGTGGCAGAAAGTGGACTCTGGGTGTGTTTTTCCAAATGCAGTAAGTGAGGTTGAATGTGTATAGTTTTAGAAGAGGTGTGTGTGTGTGTGCGTGTGTACATACACATACAGTATATATAGTAGATAATGCATATTTTTGTGTGCCTGTGTAAAATGTATGTACACATATGGCATATAAAAATAGGATTAAATAGTATATTTTGGATGTTCAGTAGTAGTAAATAGATAGGGAAATAGTATCTCGTTGAGGCTTTTGAGGCGAGGAGAGGCTAAGCACCCTAACCCTAACCCTTGATGTGAGTGACATCAAGTTGGCCAAGCCCACCCAGTCACATTACCACCCAGTCACATGATCACCCAGCAACCCCACCCAATCACATGACTGCAAAGCCACTCCCACCCGGTCACATGATTGTCAAGCTACTCCCAAGCCACTCTCACAGAACCGGTAGTTGGAACCCACCCCTGGATGTTAGTTATTTTACATGTTGGATCCAGAGAAGTCCTTTGAAAGAGGGGGTATATCACAGCTTTCTTTAAGGTGACCAGCAACATTCCTCTCAAAAATAGGCATTGATTCTCAGACCCAGGAAATAATTGCTTTTTTTGGCTACCCAAGATGCCAGGCAGTGCAAGGGTCCAAGCACATGTTGTAGAAAGCATCCTAGAGATCACATGACAACTGCTCTGAAGTTAGTGTAATACATGGTCACTAATGTGGGTTGATCTTTAAATTTTTGTGGCTAAGACCAGAGTTTTGATGAAGGTCTTGAATTAGAGCCAGATTCCATCAACAACAACACTACAGAGTTTTAACAAATAATTACAGGATTAAGGACAGTGATCTAGACCAGTGGTTCCCAACCTGGGGGTCGGGACCCCTTTGGGGGTCGAATGACCATTTCTCAGGGGTCGCCCCATCATCCTCAGCTTCCCCCCCCCCCACTGCCACAAGCCTGGCCATATCGGCTCAACTCGTCCGAGCTCTCCGATTGGTCGGGAGAGGTGCTATTTGGTGAGAGGCATTTGTGACGCCTGGTGGCCGAGCTTTGATGGCATCAGCTAAGGGGCGGGGCATCGCAAGATTGCGCGCTGGAGAGTACAAGGCGGTGCTTAAGACATCTGTGGCCACCCCTGTCTCCTGCTTGCAGCGGCAATTTCTTCCCACTGGTGTCGAAGGGAAAGGGAGTCACGGGAGGGAACGGCCAGCCAATGACCACTTAAGTTTCACAGCGCATGACGGTGGGAAGGAGGACAGCTGGGTCAAAATCGTCTGTCTGCCCTCTTACCCTCGGCTGGCGCAGAGACCCAGCGAACAAAGAGGCAAACAGGGAGGGAGGGAAGAGAGAGACTGAGAGATATTAGTGCAGGGCTAGCCTGATTATACAGCCTTGGTGCTGAGGGCGCCACCGCCAGGGGCAGGAGGAGCTAAGCCGGAGGGAACTGGAGAAGGAGGTGGTGCCGGAGCATGGTCCATCGCCGCCGCCCTGCTCCATATGATCAGGCTAGCCCTGTGCTAATATCTCTCAGTCTTTCTCTTCCCTCCCTCCCTGTTTGCCTCTTTGTTCTCTGGGTCTCCAAAATAATTTTATGTTTGGGGGTCACCACAACATGAGGAACTATATTAAGGGGTCGCGGCATTAGAAAGGTTGGGAACCACTGATATAGACTTTAGTTTTCAAAGAAGTACTTGAGGAACAGAGACTGTCACTTGAGCATTCCTTTGGTGTATGCCTGATACTAAACATTTAATTAAATGGCAGCCAATACGACCATTCTATTTTGACGTGCAAAGAAAATTGGAAAATGAAACTTTACCTGGGTCCAGTGAAATATAGCTTTCATAGAAGTAATATCAGGGTAAGTTCCAAAAAAAAGTTTGGCTCGAGTCTGGGGGGAAAAAAACCCAAAATAATTAAAAGTTTTGAGAGACTTGATTGAGAGATAATATACCAATTAAGCTTCTTAAAGTCAAAAAGAGAGGCAGATAGATTTCTTTAAATTCTCTGTTAAGGAAAAAGACTATTCAATTCCTGCTGAAAATGGTCTTGAAATTTTCAAACCAAGGAACACACATTCTGCCTCATTATTGGCCAATTGTCACCAAGTAAAGTGACCACAGGAAAGGAGGGGGAAGGAAATCAAGATGGCAACTGCAACTGTGCAATCAAGGCTACCAATGAAAACAAACTAATTGAAAAAGTTGGTTCATCTGCTAAATTTTGAACTGTTGTAAAAAAATAATCACTTGCAGAAATAATACATACCATTATTGCAACGTTACGCATAAAATTCCATATTAAAAATAAATACTTTGATTTATCTAAAGAAAACATTCCACAATCCACTTACCACATTTATACTGTTTTCATTAAAACCCACAACAGAGTAAAACATTTGGAAGCAAATCTTGTTTAATCCTGGGTAGCTGCATAGATTGGCATTGATGTCCTTTTGTACGTTGCTTAGAAGATTAAAGTCTTTATTTCCCCATAAATACTGGAATATACAAATACAAATATTATTGCAAAATTCTATAGAAGCACCTCTAATTGTATAGTTTATCAGTTCCTCATTAAATTCAGAGGATTCAATACACCCATTGATTCTTTGCATTATTTAACAATATTTTAAAATACATGCACTCTTTCTTTATTTCTTACTTACGGGATTTTTGTCCACTATAATTAATTAGTGGGTATTATTTACATCATTCATTAATATAAAGCATGTCAACTATCACTCCATCCATGATGAAAATACAACACAACTATGCAACAGATGAAGCCTAACATACACAAAACTGTTACTATGATAACAACTCATAACTCAAAGGCTTTTTAGAATAGTTATATTTTTAATAGCAAAGGGATAAATCAAATTTCTGTGATGAGGCTAACATATAGGAACACTGACCCAAAACCAAGACTTGTAAGATCTGCTCTCCTCACTTTTTGAACATGGGGAACTGCCAGGGGTGGGTTCCGGTTTGCTCAGGGTCAGGCCGGGCGTCCGCCCATGCTTTCCATGCGTGCCCACGCCCACAGCAATCAAATATAGCTTCTGTGCATGCGCAGAAGCAAACTCCAAGATGGCGGCGCCCAAGGACTAGCACCGACAGAACCGGCTCCATGATGTCATCGCCGTTTTACTAATGGTTCTAAAGAACCAGTTAGAACTGATAGGAACCCACTTCTGGGAACAGCAAATAGGTTTTCCTGGTGTTAGAATAAATTCTTAGTATGATATAGGATTTCAGATGAACACAGGAAAATTGCTGGATGCAGAGGTGAGATTTATTTGATAGCAAGAGAGTTAGCAATCAAAGATGGCCACGAGTCACAAAGAAAATCTAGTTACTTTTTATAGAGAGGAGTGCATGAATTTATTTAATCAGTTTTATCAAAGCATTTTAGAAGAGAAAGTGAAGTTAACCCCTGTAATTAGATCAAGCAAATATGACTTACACTAATGGGGGACAGGAAATAGATATTTAAAAATTAGTGAAAAATAACTGGAGGTGAATAAAAAATGGACTTTTTAAAATTTTTACACTATTTGTGGAAACAGCAAAGAATGGTTTTTAAATTTTTTCCAGGAATTATTCAAGAATTTGGGAATTATAAGTTGGAGGTTTTTTTTAAAAAGATAAAAAATCTTAAAAATTCATCCTAGGTAATACTAAGTGAAAATGTATTGTCCAATCATACTGTAGGTGAAACAACTGTCCTAAAAAAGTGGAGAGTGAAAAAATAGAGATAAAATAAATAAAATAAATAAAAGTATATTACTTCAGCAGTACTTTTAAAAAACAAATATTGTGCTCGTAGTTTCATGTAAAATTCTCCACCATCTTTATAAAAGACAAAGAGAAGAAAGCAACGTTTTGTCAAATATTCTGTCAAGGGGAAATGAACATCTCTAATAATGTAGGAGGGTCCCTTCAAAAAGCAAGCATTTGTACAAAAATATCAGTTTTGAAAAATTTTGTCCAGTTTTGTAGTCACATTTAGGTTTATTACATGATTCATTACATACTTCATTACATACTTCAGCTTCAACCGCAACAACACACGAGCACACAATAGATTCAAACTCAATGTAAACCGCTCGAAACTCGATTGCAGAAAATATGACTTCAGCAACAGAGTGATCAATGCCTGGAATGCACTACCTGACTCTGTGGTTTCTTCCCCAAACCCCAAAAACTTTAACCTTAGACTGTCTACAGTTGACCTCACCCCATTCCTAAGAGGTCTGTAAGGGGTGTGCATAAGCACACCATCGAGCCTACCGTCCCTGTCCTACTGTCCTATTGTCCAAATTTACCTATGCCTACTTTGCTTTTGTTTATGTTTATACCATACCTGTTATCTTGTACACATTTTGACAAATAAAATAAATAAATAAAATAAAATAAATATCTTATTCAAGAGGGGGAATTGAAGTCATTTTTTGTGTTTAAATACAGAAGGTTGGGGGAAAAAACCATACAAATTCTGAGAAAAAAAGGAGTTGAATTTTAAACAGATAAGCCCTACTTCCAAATTATATGAACTGCAGGAGATAATAACACATCTATATTTGTATACTGAATCAAATAGTATAAGAATGTAAACCTATGGGAAATACCTACTCTTTTAACTTTGTTGGGAAGTAGTAAGATATATTTTATTATTCCCTTGATATCCTTCAATGTGCTGGGAGGTGCAAGGAACATTAAAAGCTTTGTTTTCTGAGCAAGTTCTGGAAAGGCTGAAAAAGTAATAAGACCTGAAAGAAAGATAAGTTTTAAAAAATGGAAACCAAGCTAAATGTAGATCAAAACATAGTGTCAGCATTTGTATTGATATTTAAGTGATGGTGTTGCTATACTCCAAGACTGATAGATACATAAAGGATAAGCTTGCAAGAAAGTGCCAGCTATCCTCCTCCTCCTCCTCCTCCTCCTCCTCCTCCTCCTCCTCCTCCTCCTCCTCCTCCTCCTCCTGTTGTTGATGTTGTTGTTGTTGTTGTTGTTTATAAAAGTGGTTTTCTTTTCTTTGCAGCAGAATATCTGAATTGGATTGATTTCCTCTGAAGATTGGAAATATGAAGGAATTCTGGATTAGAAGAATTGTGAATTAATGGGATATAACAAAAACAAGAACAGGGTTGGAAAGTTGAGCCTCTTTGCTCAAACAGGTAGAGAGAAGGCTAATAAAAGGATTTGAGAGGGCTTTGCTTGCACCCAGGCATCTCATAATTAAATTCAGTAAGGACAAAGGGCCACCAAGTTCTACTTTGTTGGGAGGTTAATAGCAGAAGACCAAATGCAATTTTTGTGATTAGTCTCACAAAGCCTTGATATCCACATTTTGCTGACCTCCAAAGTTAAAGTTCCAATCTCATTCTTTTCCTACATTTCTGCCATGCCTCTGACAGGCACATAAAAAGTCTATATTCATGACTGGCTTCTTCACTATTGCAGCATCTTTCAGGAAAAAAAGAGAAATAAATAAATCAGTTATTTGCATCTATATCTATCTATCTATCTATCTATCTATCTATCTATCTATCTATCTATCTATCTATCTATCCATCCATCCATCCATCCATCCATCCATCCATCCATCCATCCATCCATCCAGCCATCCAGCCATCTAGCCATCATAAATATATGATATCATATATCATTTATCAGCAAAAAATGTTACACATATAGACAATATAGTTTGTCGACTATAGAAAACTGCCTGGATGGTCCCAGGAGGGGCGGAAAGGCAAAAGGAAGCTGTGATGTTTCCTTCCATACACCAGGATGACCCGACAGAATAAACATATATAACCCTTTCCTGATGAAGAGCTGATAGGGAAGAGAACCTTGTGGCCTAGAGGTTAAACTTCTGCCTTACAAGCAGACTGCCCAGGTTCAATTCCCACTACGGGTATGGCTATCTGACGAGAGCAAAATAGCTCGAAATAGATCTATAATAGTCTCCCTTTATTTTCATTTATCAACAAAAAATATTACACATATAGACAATATAGTTTGTCGACTGTAGTAAACTGCCTGGATGGTCCCAGGAGGGGCCGAAAGGCAAAAGGAAGCTGTGATGTTTCCTTCCATACACCAGGATGACTCAACAGAATAAACATATATAAACCTTTCCTGGTGAAGAGCTGATAGGAAAGAGAACCTTGTGGCCTAGAGGTTAAACTTCTGCCTTACAAGCAGACTGCCCAGGTTCAGTTCCCACTACGGGTATAGCTATCTGATGAGAGCAAAATAGCTCGAAATAGATCTATAATAGTCTCCCTTTATTTTCATTTATCAGCAGAAAATGTTACATACATACATACACACACACACACACACACACACACACACACACACACACACACACGTGAAGGGGAGAAAATGTAAAATGTGGATACACACTGTTACGGATCTGTTGTAAAAATGGATTTTTTTTCCTTTCCTTTCCTTTGTCTTTTGTTGCACTGTTTCTGTTTTTGTTTTTCTACTCTTGTATGTGTTTGTTTTAGTTTTGTACTTGTGTTTGTTTTTAAAGACAAAAATAATAAAAACTACTTTAAAAAAGAAAAGAAAAAGCACCTTTGGGACAACTGTGACCTCGATGACCGAGAATCTCCATAGACATTCCCTATGATCTACCTCAAAGAGGTGAAATAAAATGGGTTGCCTCCTGCATTCTCCTTGTAAGGAAGGCGGACTATGAAACTGTTGGCAAGATGAATGGGAAGAATCCGAAAAACAACATAGAAGATTCAGAAAATGTGGCCTTTATTTCAAAATCGCAATTGACTTCTTGCAAACCCAAACCAGCCAAATAGCTTGAGCATGGCTGGCGTCAGGATGCGCCACTTAAAACGAGCAGCATTAGACCTTCCAAATCAGCCACATCATTATTTGTAAGTCTAACAAATCATTTTATTGGTGCCCTCATCTTTCAATAAAACACTGCAGATGTTGCTCAATGCCTCTCTCGGAGCAATGCCATCTTTTAAATAGCTTCAGAGATGAATCTGAGCGGTGTGTAAAAAGTCTATAATTACTGTGTGATGCGTTCATTAATAATATGAACCATTGCAGATAACTATTTAGTTGGGATGCCATGAGCCATGGACCATTCTCTAAAGCAGTGGTTCCCAACCTTTTTGTGATCGAGTACCACTTGGAGGTCCCGTACAGTCGCCGCGTACCACCTGGTTCCAGAGAAACTAAATTCGATCATATATCACTTTATTTCCATAATTGTACCGTTCCTTTTTTGGCCCTGCGCCGCTGGGACCAGGTGGGTGGCGTGTGGCAACAGTTGCAAATCGTTGCCAGATTGTCTTGTGTTAGGCAGTAAACATTTTTGTGAAGTAAAAAATAACTAACTAAAAATCGTTCATGACCCCGAAAGTGTTCGCGTACCACCTGGAAGGCCCTCGCGTACCACTAGTGGTACACGTACCACAGGTTGGGAATCACTGCTCTAAAGACACTTCTGTCCCAGGCAACGACATGCTAATTAACATTTGTCATGTGCTTCATTGAGTCTAGTAAGCCAGGATGAGGTAAACCTGCCCATAGGTTTGTCATGCACACCTTGAAATGTAGTTCATTGGTAAAAAGGCACCATTACAACGTTCAGAACAGAACAGAACAGAACAGAACAGAACAGCAGAATTAGCAGGGATTTTGGAAGTCTTCCAGTCCAACCCTCTATTCAAGCTGGATATCTTATACCAGGGATCTCCAACCTTGGCAACTTTAAGAGTTTTGGACTTCAACTCCCAGAATTCCTCAGCTAGCAAAGACAAACTGCTGCCCAATCTCTTCTTTAAAACTTCCAATGATGAAGCACCCACAACTTCTGCAGGCAAGACAGTCCACTGGTTAATTGTTCTAACTATCAGGAAATTCCTCGTTATTTCAAATTTGGTTCTCTCCTTGATTAGTTTCCATCCATTGGTTCTTGTCCTGCCTTCAGGTGCTTCGGAGACTAGGTTGAAATCCCCCCTCTTCTTTGTAGCAGCCCCTTAAATATTGGCACACTGTTATCATGTCACCCCTAGTCCTTCTTTTCAGTTGACACATCTCCACTGAAGCGCCTACCTACCTACCTACCTACCTACCTACCTACCTACCTACCTACCTACCTATCCTGTTCCCTATCTATCTTTCAAGAATTCAAGAAAGATTTCTTGCTGTCAAGAGACTATTATATTTTAACCTCTGGCTTATACTTTTGGCCATATATTTCACAATAGATTGGTAAATATATTGTTGATCATTAAACAGCTGTGTTTCTATACTGCTTGATCGTTGAGAAAGATGCAAAGATGAAAAATGATTCATTCTTAACTTACCCATTGTAGCTCCTTGAGAATGGCCAATGTAATATAAACTATCCTGCTTTGTCTTATGTAGAATAAAGTTTATAGTTGCAGGAGTATCATAAATTGCCATTTCATGAAAACTGTAATAGAGGGACACAAGCAAAGACACAAAACACTGCTGAGATTTATTCTGTATAATAGGTTAAAGCAGGGGTGAAATCCTCCCGGTTCGCCCGGGCCAGTCCTTCGGCGTATAGCCAATGGAACTGGCGGCGGTCGCGGCGTGGAGCTTCTCCCGCCTGCTTTCCCGGCCCGGCTGAACACAATAACCGCTTTCCCGGCTCGGCTGAACACAATCATTCGGGTTATTTTTCCCTCTGTGCATGCGCGCGCATGCACAGAGGGAAAAATAACCCGAATGGCGGCGTTCAGCCGGGCCGGGAAAGCAGGCGGGAGAAGCTCCGCACCGCGACCGCCACCAGTTCCATCAGCTATACGCCGAAGGACTGGCCCGGGCGAACCGGGAGGATTTCACCCCTGGGTTAAAGGTAAAAAAATATCAGAAGGCTTCAAGTTTTTTTAATCTTGCCTTTATTGTTTTAAAAATAATAATTTAACACAGTGAACATATCTTACACACCTTCCTCCTCCTATTTTGCCCGTAACAACTACCCTGTGAGGTGAGTTGTGTTGAGAGAGAATGACTTGCCCTAAGGTGGGATTGAAACTCACAGTCTCCTGGTTTCTGGACTGTTTGTATGACATAGACCAGGGGTGTCAAACTTGAGGGCCAGATGCGTCATGCGCTGGCCACGCCCACTCCCATTTTAGCATAGGGGAAAAAGCTGTGATACATCACGTGATGACAACGTGTCATCATCATGAGTTTGAAACCCCTGACATAGACAGCATAGAAGTGAAGAAAGCTATTTTTTAATTACATGTTTGGCAACTTTACTTACACTAACCCCATTAGATTTCCAAACTAGCAGCTGTCTTTTAAATTGTTTTATTATCAAATTGCTCACTTTTTAAATTTCACATGGCCGAGTCTTTCTTGCACTGCATTTTAGCAAAAAGTGGGGGCCTTAAACTCTTGTCCATGCTTTATAGGATTTGCCTTAATAATTAAGAAAAAGTCAGACCAGTAAGAGAATATATCAGTGAGGGATCAGTCTTGCTTCCATTTAAGATACTACACTATCTTCTGTTCTCTCTCCTTTCTTGTTTTCCATTTGCTTTGCCGAATTTTGTAATTGAGTTTGTTGAGCCTCTAGGACCGTGATGGCGAACCTATGGCACGGGTGCCACAAGTGGCACGTGGAGCCATATTGGTGGGCACGCGAGCTCAGGTCCAGCTGCATGTGTGCACCAGCCGGCTGATTTTCGGGCCTTCTGGGCCCACTGGGAGTCGGGAAACAGGCTGTTTCCAGCCTCCAGAGGGGGTGGGGAAGGCCGTTTTTGCCCTCCCCAGGCTCCTAGAAAGGCTCTGGAGCCTGGGGAGAGCGAAAAATGGGCGTGCCATTGCATGCTGAGAGCAGGGGGGTCATGCGTGCATGTGCGGGGGTGCATGGAATTATGAGTGTGGGCACGCACACACGTGATCCCCCGCATTCCCCCCCTTTTGGCACGTGAACCAAAAAAGGTTCGCCATCACTGCTCTAGGAAGTTCTTTTTGTTTATTCCCTTAATCTGTTTCCTCCTAAAAATGTACTTCTTCAAACAGCTGGTTTTTTTCAGGCACACCTTCCTCTTTTGTATAGGTAAAGGTAAAGGATCCCCTTGCACATATATGCTAGTTGTTCCCAACTCTAGGGGACGGTGCTCATCTCCATTACAAAGCCTAAGAGCCAGCACTGTGCGAAGATGTCTCTGTGGTGATGTGGCCGGCATGACTACACACCAAAGGCACTGTTACCTTCCCACCAAAGTGGTCCCAATTTTTCTACTTGCATTTTTTATGTGCTTTCGAACTGCTAGGTTGGCAGAAGCTGGGACAAGTAACGGGAGCTCACTCCGTTACACTGCACTAGGGATTAGAACCGCCAAGCTGCCGACCTTTCTGATCGACAAGCTCAGCGTCTTAGCCACTGAACCACTTTTGTATAGGGATAGATGGCACACACATGGCCCTCCCAAGCTCCATTTTCACTGGCAGAGGGTTGCAGGAGGCCGTGGCAGCCGAAAACGGAACTCGAGAGCCATTTTCATTGGCAGAGTGCTTGGGCCACCACTGGCGCCCTCAACAGGAGTGATGTTCAGCTGGACATGCTCACTCTGCCCCCCTGAGGTCAAACACAACCCTGATGCGGCCCTCAATGAAATCAAGTTTGACACTCCTGGATTAGAACTTATGATCTTCCAGCTTCTAGTCCAGAGTTGTTCATCCCTAAACTAAGCTGGGTCTCATATACTAACTGCATTTTAATATTTAATTTGCTATTAATATACATTGAAGTTTAACACTAATTTATTGAGCTAAATAGCACTAACTTTAGCACACTTCAGTGCTCTCCCTCAGTTTTCAAGGTCTGACACACATACACAAATCTCTATGAGCTGAAACTTTGCCTTTGTGGTACAGTGGTTAGAGTGCAGTACTACAGGCTACTTATGCTGCCTGCCAGTTGCCTGCAATTTGACAGTTCAAATCTCAGCAGGCTCAAGGTTGACTCAGCCTTCCATGCTTCTGAGGTCCGTAAAATGCGGACCCAGACTGTTGGGGGCAATATGCTGACTCTGTAAACTGCTTAGAGAGGGCTGTAAAGCACTGTGAAGCGGTATATACAGTATTTTTTGGAGTATAAGACGTACCTTTTTACCCCCCAAAAGAGGGTGAAAATTTAGGTGCGTCTTATGCACCGAATGTAGCCCTACCCACCTGCTGGCCCCCACCTGTCGGAGGTTTTCAACCTCAGCACCTCCCCTGCTGCCGGCTGCTTTGCCTTTCTCCATGAGAGGTGCGGAAGGGCTGGGAGGGGAGCCCGGGTGGGGGGGGGGAAGAGAGCATGGAATGAGGGGATCGATCCTCCCCAATCCTGATCAAACAGTCCTCGGAGGCCAGCTGCCAGGGGCGCGATCCGTGTGGTTCTCTGGCCAGGAAACTTTGCAATGGGAAGAGTGGAGGGGGGAAAACCCCTCCAGCTGCGAAGCCCGCACTGGACAACAGGAGCCGAAGCAGCCTTCCAAAAGCAAGGTTTTTGGAATCAGGGAGGAAAGTTTGGACAAGGCTAGGAGCGGGCGCATCTCTCAACTTCCAAAGCTGTTTGAGTTCCATTTCACTGATTGCTCTCGTGAGAACTCCGCTGCTGCCAAGGCTGCTTGTGAGATGGAAGGGTTTGTCCAGGTGCATGTGGTGCAAGGCATGGGGTAAACCAGCCGTGGTGGTGCTTTGCCATTGTTGCAATTCCAATTTCTGCGATCGGGATGCAGGGTGCTTTACAGCACTAGCACCGCGCCAGGCGAACATCTCCTGTTTTACCCGCTTTCAGTGATTCAGTGGGAACCACAACCTCGCGCCATGCGTCCCGATAGCAGAAATCAGAATTGCAGCAAATGGCTTTCCTCCCGATTTCAAAAACCTTGCTTTTAGAAGGTTCGGCTCCTGTCTCCCAGTGCGGGCTTTGCAGCTGGAGGGGTTTTTTGTCCCCCCTACTCTTCCCATTACAAAGTTTCCTGGCCGGAGAACCACATGGATCACTCCCCTGGCAACTAGCCTGTGAGGACTGGTTGATCAGGATTGGGGAGGATGGATCCCCCCATTCCATGCTCTCTTCCTCACCCCTGGGCTCCTCTCCGAGCCCCTCCTCACCATGTGCAGAGAAAGGTGAAGCAGCCGACAGCAGGGGAGGGGGGAAGGCATGGGGTGGGGGGTTCCTCCATGGTGCAGGCGGCTCTGCTCAACCTGTTGGTGCCTGCTGGCGCCGGCGGCTTCCCCATCCAGGTGAAGCACAATCTTCAACCAGGCATGTGGAAGACAAAAAAACTGCAGTGTGTTTCAGGCGGCAGGCAGTTCCAGCCGGTGCCACCACCCGAAAGGCTTTCCTATCCCGGTTCCCCAATGCAGATTGCAGAGCTGCATGTCCTCCTCCTCCTCCTCCTCCTCCGCAGACTCACTTTCCCTTTCCTCCTGGCCAGAAGCAGAAGCCATCTGTCCTCTGCCTGGGTTGTCTGGAGAAGGGGCAGGCAAAGCCCAGCAATGTGTTTATGAGATAGCAGCGTCTAGGAGGACTGAAGTGTTGCCTCTCTATCAGACCTTGTTGCGAGAAAGCCAGGCTTTCAATGCTTACATCTATAGGTAGGAAGCCTTCGGTGCCAAGTCTCTCTTCTTCCCTATGAAAATCATCCCGCACCCCACCCCACCCACTCCAGTTAAATGCCCATAGGGTGATAGGGTTTGTTTTAAATGGATAAAAAGTTCTGTGCTGCTCATTATCAAAATCCGAGTGGAAGTGAGGACACAGCTGATCCTGATGCTGGTAGGCAGAGGCAGAATTTTTTTTCTTGTTTTGTTCCCCAAAAATTAAGGTGCATCTTATACTCCAGTGCGTCTTATACTCCGAAAAATACAGTAAGTCTAAGAGCTATTGCTAAGTGCTATTATTGACACTAGGAGGCAAAGTGCTCCATGCATCTTCAGAGCACCTGGAACACTTTTTCCTTTCCTGGGAAAAAGTGCAGGCATGTGCAGTACGGCTACTTTAAAGTGTTGCAGGTAGGCACTAAATCCACATTCTGCATGCTTCAAATGGCATTTTAATGATAAAATCTGAACTGCTGATAAACCTTAATGAATAACTGATATTGAAACTGGAAGAAAATGTCTTTATGTTCCGATGGGCTCCCTAAAATAGTGTCAGAAATCCAATGAATCTGACAATTCATACTATGAATATATACAGGTAGTCCTCGACTTACAACTGTTCATTTAGTGACCATTCAAAGTTACAACAGCAGTGAAAAAAGTGACTTATGACCATTTTTCACACTTACGACCTTTGCAGCATCCCCATGATCTAATTCAAATGCTTGGCAACTGACTCATATTTTTGACCGTTGCTGTGTCCCAAGGTCATATGATCTCCTTTTGTGACCTTCAGACAAGCAAAGTCAATGGGGAAGCCAGATTCCCTTAACAACCGGGTTACTAACTTATCAACTGCAGTGATTCACTTAACAACTGAGGCAAGAAAGGTCATAAAATGGGGCAAAACTCACTTAACAAATGTCTCACTTAACAACAGAAATTTTGGGATCCATTGTGGTCGTAATTCAAGGATTACCTGTAATGCAATCTCAAAAGGATACATCTCCCATTCTACAAAACCTGACCCATTTCTCTGGCAAAAATAGACTTTTATTTAGTTACTATATAAACTGTTCTGAGCTTTACCTGAAATTCCAAAATTCTTCTTGGTAAATTGTTAGGTTCTGGTGTCTTCTAGACCAGGTAGTCCCTCTGTTATTTATTATCCAAACATCATAGCCAGCATCTGCTAGAACAAATCCCAGGCTATTGCTGGGAAGATTGATGAGCCAACTTCTTCCATCAGTCACAATACCAGATACCAATAACACAACTGGTTTAGGCCCTTGAAAATAAGCCACATTAAATATAACATTTAAGGATCATTCTAGCAAGGAGTATTGTATTTCTATAAACATGGAATGTCACAATTCTATCTTTGTTCATCAAAATATCCTATTTAAACTACAACTAGGTAAAGGCATTACTTTTCATTCAATACTTACATACATTTTGCCTCGTAGAGGAGCTTGAAATGGAAGTGACTCAAATAAAGGTCACAATAAAAACAATCTATAATAGACTTTGCTGAAAAATAATAACTATAATAGACTTTGCTATTTAGAAATTAGAAAACAGGAATGGCTGTTTCTGTTATTGCAAAACAATCAGATTTTGAAGCAAGACAATGTCTCTAGGAAAGAATTCCGAAAATGGAGCAGATCTTAGTGCCACCCAAACCCACAAAATGAAATGCAGTGGGACCTCCCTAGCTAATTGTAAGTAATAGATGGAATAGTAGCAGTAGAGGAAATGCTTCAAACACTTGCCCTTCAGAGTTTAGTGTCAACATAAATGCAATTTATGATCTAAATGTAGCTCATAAAATTATCTGCCACAGCTGTCAATGACTACTTCAGCTTCAACCACAACAATACATGAGAACACAATAGATACAAACTCAATGTAAACCACTGCAAACTTGACTGCAGAAAATACGATTTCAGCAACAGAGTGATCAATGCCTGGAATTCACTGCCCGACTCAGTGGTTTCTTCCCCAAACCCCAAAAACTTTAACCTTAGACTGTCTACTGTCGACCTCACCCCATTCCTAAGAGGTCTGTAAGGGGTGTGCATAAGCACACCATTGTGCCTACCGTCCCTGTCTTACTGTCCTCATTTACCTGTACTTACTTTGCTTATGTTTATGTTTATACCTATACCTGCTATTTTGTACATGTTTGACAAATAAATAAACAAACAAATAAACATGTTGACCTACAGAACATACAACTTCAGTGAGATCTCAGTATTTATATGTGTATTGCAAAACTATGATTTCACAAAGGAAAACCTTTCTCCCGCCTCAAGTGTCGTGCATTGTTTATTTTATTTTAATTTTATGTTATAGCTGCTGTGGGAAAAATGGTTTGAAAAGTGGTATATAATTCCTTAAAAGAAAGATTTTTTGAAATTGGTTTGCCATTGTCCCTTTCTAAAGCTGAGAAAGTGTGACCTGCCCAAGGTAATCTAGCTGGCTTGCTGCCTTAGGCAGTACTGAAACTCACTGTTTTCCGATTTGTAGCCTGATGCTTAAGCTACTACACCCAAACTGATTCTCATCTCATCTACATCATCTACATACCATCAGATGACTCACTTAATTCTGTATATATTTAAGTACTACAACTTTAAATGTATTGCTGTATTCTTATTGGCTGTAGTGTTTCAAGATTGCCATAAGAGGGAGCTAGAGATTGTGGTTTCAGGTTCGTTCTCTCTGCTGATTCATTCATGATTGACTTTGTGTCTGATAGTGAGCTCTGTGTGAAGCTCTGTTACTTCCTGATAGTAATATCTTTGTTTGATGTTTAAGACAAAGACAGGCTGGTAAGAAGATTGTTGTACTTCTTGATATAGACTGACTGAACATGTATGACCTGGACTGTTTAATTGGACTGTGCTATTTATTTAAAAGTAAACTACCCTATTTTTCGGAGTATAAGACGCAACTTAGTTTTGGGGGAGGAAAACAAGGAAAAAAGGCCTCTGCCTCCAAGCAATTTGCCAAACAGCAAACAGCATAGATGATATACACTGTTTGCTGTGTATTTCTGTGCATGTGTGCCTGACCCATAGAAATAGCAAAGAATTGGAGAAATGTACATTATGCCAGAAAGTTTTCTTAAATGTAGTCACACTGACTCCTCCCAATTATTTAAATAGATCTACTCCAAGGTAAGTCAGGATTTAACTCTAATACTAAACAGCACACTGTTACATTTCATACTATACTTGTGCAGAGCTATTAAAATTAATTAAAATTTCTGGAAGTATACATTATTCTCTATTATTTAAAAGAAGATACAATACACTGGGCCTCTTCAGAGCAAGCATTTATTTTAAAAAGCTTCTTTATTTTGTTAAGTTGTCTAGATTTACAGGGGTCTCCAACCTTGGCAACTTTAAGACTTGTGGACTTCAACTTCCAGAATTCCACAGCCATCAAAGTTAAGAAAGCTGGCTGTGGAATTCTGGGAGTTGAAGTCCACAAGTCTTAAAATTGCCAAGGTTGGAGACCCCTGGCTCTAGAACAATAATAAAGCAGTCTTTAAAAAATAAGTCTAATAATTTGAACATTCTACAGACATTTATAGTTGCATCCAGTTCAGCAGAAAATAAAAATCTGTGTCTCTCCCAGCTATTTGCCTCTTTGCAAGCTAGTTTCACTTTCATTTTAGCACGTGGCAAATCAGCTGTAGGTTGGGAAACTGCTACTGACTTGCTTGGCTTTACAGGGTCTTCCCTCTTTGCTGCAAACAGGTACATTGCTGGAAGACAGAGGCCAAAGGGTGGGTGTGGGTGGGTGGGTGTGTATAAGACGCACCCAAGTTTTCACCCTCTTTTTTGGGGGGGAAGGTGTGTCTTATACTCCAAAAATACGGTATTTTATACACTTTAACGAATCTGTTTCTGACTGGATCATTACTCCTATCCACTGGTTACCAAGCTGAAGTACCCCATTTCTACATGCATGTCCCTGATAACTCAGGGGTCACTCTGCACACTCCTTAACAAAACAAAACATACAAACAAAACATACAAACAAAACTCTTGCATGGAGATGTATTCTCAAAATGAAGTAACTGAAACAGGGCATCTACAGGGTCTTCCTGCTTTCATCAGAATAATGCATATTCTCCCCTCCATGTAGATACTCCCTTGTCATAGAAGAAGGGCTTGTGTGTTGAGAGCTATGCTGGACATATACCACCAAAAAGTATACTGGAAAGGTCACCCAAGCTAAATAGGTCTCAACTGAGGAACCAAACTAAGAGTAGCCACAAACCCATTAATCATGATAAGACAACAAGAAAAAGAATCCCATACCAGATTGGTTGTTGCCCAGGTTAATAAGGACTGTGGCAGTTGCTGTCCCTGGGCAGCTGTTGAAAAGTGAGTTATGGGGTTGGAAAAATACCTGGGAGCCTACCCCGCAAAAAACTATGCCAGAAAATTTGGGAAATCAACACATGGCCACATAATTGGAAATGTCCAGCATTCATTCTACTGCCAGAAAAGGGTAATTCTAAAAACTGCCCCAATTATCGCACAATTGCTGTCATCCCTCACATCAGCAAGATTCTGCTTAAAATTATACAATAATCTCTAGCACCAACCATTAAAAGGAAATTACCAGATGTTGAAGGTGTTGTAGCACCATGACCATATTGCAAATCTATGCTGGATCATGGAAAAATCTCATGAATATCAAAAGTTTATTTACATGTGTTTCATCGAATACAAGAAAGCCTTTGATTGTGTTGATCAAGAGAAGCTATGGAGAACTGTACTAGACCTGGGATACCAGCACATCTGGTCAAGTTGGTGCGATCACTGTACACAAATCAGGATGTCACTGTGTGAACACCATATGAAGATACTGATCGGTCTGATTATAGGGTTATTTAAAAAAGGGAAAGAAAGGAGTGTGACAAGCTTGCATTCTTTCTTTTCTTATTCAACCTGTATGCCAAAAGGATCATGGGGAAGCTAGATCTTAAAGAATTAAACATTGGGACTTCCGGTTGACGTTGCAGCAATATCAGATACAGAGAAGGGGATCTCTGCATTCCCTGTACTGATTTCTCCCTGTTTGTGTGCTCTGATTGGAGCCAAAGCCATCCTCTAGGGGTGGTGAAGCAGAGAGGGGCACCCTGTGAAGTCACAGAGAGTCTGACCTGGAGTTCTTTTTCCTCTCAGCCACAGCAAGAAGAAGAGGCAGCCTAAAGATGGCTGCCAAAAAGCTTGGACAACCGAAGACTGGTGCTGGAGCGAAGTAGGTGAACAGTGTTGGAACTGGAGGAGAGGATTTCCTTTTGCTTTAAATTTAACCCCAAGGAACAATTTAGAACTATCTGCTCAGAACTATGTGTTAAAGCGGAGTGAAAGCATTCTGAGAAAATGAAAGGCGCACAAGAGAAAAATAATAAATTTTGAAATATACATAAAATTGGACTCTTAAACTGGGAGATGTGGTATTGGGAAGGCATTTTAAAATGCTGGAATCATTTACTTACAAAACTTATTCTGCTTTTATAATTGTTTTACAACTAAAATGAAGAATTGACAAGTGGCAATACTGAAATTTATGTTGAGAATGCCACCTGCTGACAAAAGGGAAAATTACAAGTCTGGGAATACCTATATGAAGGACTGTGAAAATATCTATTGGATTATTCTTTGCTACCCTATGACTACTGGAGACCCAAATATGAAAACAAGGAAGCTATTTAATTAAAGGGACCCCTGTTATGCTAGAAGATTGAACCTGTAAAGGGGACGTAAAGAGACTTGATAACCTCTGGGATTATCTAAATGGAACTGATAGTTTACCTATGGGATATAAAGAACTGGGACTAGTGTACTCCTTGAAGGGCAACTTAAGGAATGAATAAATAGTTCTTGCAGTGCTGGACAAAAGTTGAATTTTAAAAAAGAAAATAAGATGCTTTATAAGGAAGAAATGAGTAGAATTTTGAAGGAGATGGCATTACTTTTTGAAAACACAAAAGACATCATGCAGAAAGGATTTAAGGAGATTACGGAAAAAATGGAAAATACTATATGAGGGATGAAGAATAAATACCAAGATGCCCAGGAAAGGGAGGAGTTAACAGAAGAAATGAAGGAAGAAGACAAAGAAGAGACAACAATGAAAATAACAGTGATTGGTGATTTAAACCAGGGGAAAAATATATTAAGAGAGTTTGAAGATACGTTTGAAAGGGAGACAGGGGCCTGGGTAGAAACTTTGGAAACTAAGCAGTGGAAGAGGGTAGAAGTGGAAGAAATACCTAGATTGAATAGCCAAGAAGCAGATGCAGACAGAGATAAAGATCCAAGAGAAGAATTTGGGAGGAAAGTCAAAAAAAGCATAGCAATTAAAGTATTGAAGTGGACAAGAGACAATGGATAGATGATTTCTTTTTCTGTTGTTGTTCTGACTTGCTTTCCTTTTCTCTCTCTTTCCTCTCCTTTCTTTTTTTTAGTTAGGTGACATGACTAAAAGTTAGGTAGGATAGAAAGAAAAAGTCTTTTAATAAAGGTTGACATGATTAAAAGTTAGAGTATGTAATAGAAATAAGAGAAGGGGGAATATTAGTGTATACACTTTTATATAATAAAAGTAATAACAAGAGAAAATATGAATAATTGAATAATGACAGATTGCAATTTAATATAAATGTGCATCATTATTAGAAATATATAAGTTGTTTGAATGTAATAATTATGATTAATTTTACTAGATTAGAATGTATGACACCTAGGTGCCAAAAAATAAAAAAATAAAAAACTTGGGGGAAAAAGAATTAAACATTGAGTTAAAGATTGGTGGAAGAAACATCAATGATCTTTGATATGATGATATAATTCTTGTCTCAGTAATCAAAGAAGACCTGGAATATCTAATCAAGAAAATCAAAGAAGAAAGGGAGAATTTTGGTTTCTTTCTGAACATCAAAAAGACCAAGATCATGACCATTGCAAGGAAGGGAAACATCAAAATAGAAATTGATTGTAAAAAAATACAGTGTGTAGAAAAATTCAATTTCCTAGGATCGCAGATAGCTCAAAGGACTGAATGCAGTACAGAAATAAAACATCAGATTTAATTGGATCACACAGCAACAATGAGCATGAGCTGAATATGGAAATGCAAGGACATCAGCCTGACAACCAAATGTAGGTTAGTTTGCTGTATTATCTTCCTCGCAGCTACCTATGGTTGTGAAAGTTGGACCTTAAAAAAGCAAGATAAGAAGAAAATCAACTCATTTTAGCTGTGGTGCTGGAGAAGACTTTGATGTCCTTTGAATATTAAAGCCCTACATGGCCTAGGACCAGGTTACCTTCGGGACCACATTCTGCCTCACACTTCCCTTCGACCGGTTAGGGCCCACAGAGTGGGCCTCTTCCAGCCAAACAATGCCGGTTGGCGAGCTCTAGGGGGAGGGCCTTCTCTGTGGGGGGCCCCGCGCTCTGGAACCAACTTCCCCCAGAGACCCAAACCATCCCCACCCTGCTGACCTTCCAGAAAGCCGTTAAGACATGGCTCTTCCTGCAGGCAGGGGGGAAAGACTAAATCCATCTGAATTCCCCCCTTGGTATGGCTGATTGTGAACATTTTTTAACTTTTGTATATTTTCTTAACTGCTGTTTTTAAAGTACTGTTTATTATTGATGTTCTTATAAAATTGTTGTACGCCTCCCTGAGTCCCTCGGGAGTAGGACGGCATAGAAGAACAAATAATAAATAAATAAATAATAAACATTAAAGATGACTAACAAGCATGTACATAACACCAGACAGGTCACAAAAAGGTAAAATCACGAAACTGCATCTCACTTACTTTGGCCACATCATGGGAGGGGGGAATTCACTGGAGAAAGCAATTACGTTTGGAAGAGTTAGCAATAAAAAGAATTCAGGCCAGCAAAGAACATAGTGGCTGGACATCATCAAAGCTGACACCAGTCAGGGCATAGAAAAAAAATCAAAGAAGTAGTGCAGAATCAGAAGATGTGGAGAGCCCTGGCCATAGAACCGCCAAGAGTCGGACACAAATTGAATGGATAAATAATCAACATCAACAATGCAAGTTCTTCCCATTGGGTGCTACGCAGAAATTGAGGTAAAAAGAAAAAAGGAATTGCTTTGTGACATCATAATGCCGCTTGCATTAATTTGAGCTCTCTTTCGCCTTTCAATGTGGATGAAAGGATAACCTTAGTCTAGCCCACTGAAAATAGCCCCAATATAAACATTTTTGCTCACTCCATTGTAAATAAATGGTTGAAAGCCAGCCACAGAGAACTTGATCAAAACAACTCAGAGTTGGTTCTCAAATTGACTGGGAAGAGGAAATTGAAATTGTTACAAAACTCTCTGTGATTAATGACAGATTAAGTCCTAATAGAAGGACACCAGATTAAAGATACCAGAATAAGTCTTAATCAGAAAAAAATACCTGACCTTGTCCACACTGTTTTCTCTTTCTCATATTTTTAACGTCGTTTCATGACATTGAAAACGCTTTTCCCTCATCGCCTGACTTGTATTAAAACAGTGAACCTAGCAGACATTTGCCTTAGAAATGTCACCATACTAATAATTCATCTCCAAAGTACCTGTCTCTTCAGGACTGTGTTTTCCATTAGGAATTCTGTTTGCTTTGAGATAATAGCCATCACTTGTCAGGATTTCATACTCTTCACTAGGGTATCCCCAATATTGAATGATTTCACTCTGCAAAAAATAAATCAACGACACCTTGAAAAAGCTAAATAGTATTCAGGAGCATTACTACTTCAACCATTCATAATATGATAAATAGTTTTTAAATAACTGGTCTCTATCTAAGTATTTTCTCTGTTGTTTTTTACTAGATGAAGCTGCTCCTTCTCTTCCCTGCCCTATTCTTTCTCACTATGTGGAAATAGGGAGGTACAATCCAGGGGTGGGTTCCTACCGGTGCGGTCCAGTGCGCAGCTCCGGTAGGGACCTGCCGATTATGCAATTTGCGCGTGACTGCTCCGGTACCGTCTTTACTGGACAGTAGCGTGTGTCGCCATCTTTTTAAAAGTATTTTTCAGCTTTTTTGCTTCTGCTCATGCGCAAAAGCAAACTCTCACTGAAATCTCGCGAGGGAACATACATGTGTGTGAGATTTTGGTGAGATTTTGCTTCGCGCATGCGCAGAAGCAAAATGTTGCCAAAATCGCACGCGCATCCCCTTGCACAATTTCGTGCATGCGCAGAAGCAAAATCTCACCGAAATTGCACAAGCGTAGAGATGCGTGTGCAGCACATCGGTATCAGTAAGTAAGCAACCCGCCCCTGGTACAATCTAATGTTTTTCAAACTTGGCAACTCGTAGATGTATGATCCTTCCCATGCTGGCTGGGGAATTCTGGGAGCTAAAGTCCACATATCTTAAATACTGGTATAACTTTTTCCCTTGTGCACAGTGGGATGTTCCTGAACTAGAAGTTAACGCCAAGCCAGCTACATATTTTTTATACTCTAGAGTAGTCGTGTCCTGTCTATCCAAATAAAATGTGTTTGGATAGACAGGGCAGACAACTCTATTTTCACAAACAGAATTGTGAAAGAAACACAATTTACAGCAGGTGTTTCAGCAATATTGCCATAATGATGACATGCCTTTTTAACATGGTCAGTATGAGTTACTTAATCAAGCAGCATGGTAGCCTAGCGGAGAAGACGCTCACTTCCCCACTCAGAAGGTTGAAAGTTCAATCCTAGGTAGTAGCAGATGTTTAGAAAAATATCTGCTGTGAACTCCGAGTGGCGTCAGGAAGAGCATCCAGACAATAAACGCTCAGCTCCATCCAGTTGCCCTGATTCTACTCTGAATTAAGGGGTTACATTCATATGGTGAGGAGACTATAACATGCCAATTAGTTGGGATTAAATGGTTTCAAAAGCAATAATAGATTAAATGCAAGGTATCATTAATTATGTATCTTACAAAAGAGCCAGTTTGGTGTAATGTTTAAGGTATGTGAGGGCCATAAAAAAGGAGGTTTTTTTTTAGTGTGAGTTACTCAATCTGGAAATGAAAGTTGAATAATACATTTCAAAACTGTCTCCCAAAATAACCAAAACAGTCCAAACTTCAGTCAATTAAACCCCTTTTCTTGATCATCTGGCTGAATAAAACATGAGGATCCTTTCCCCTTTACCACCACCTAGACGAGCCATTTACAATGTTCATCAAATGTTCAGGATTCAAATATCTTCCATTTATAGATTTTTCTGAGGTCACTGCTTGTTGGATTAAGCATATCACCATCCAAACCAGCCACATTGTGGGTCTCTGCAAAGCAAAAACATGCAGATCAGTCATAAAGCTTTGTCAGTATAAGCCTTTTTCAATACAAGCCCTCTAACTAATCAACCAGTAGAACAGAAAAATCAAACTTCCATTTTAATTGGTCTTTGATCTTTACATAAGGTATAAAGAAACCATCATAGGGCTTATAAAAATAATGTCTGTGATCCAAATTAACAAATTAACATTGGAATGCCATTTGTTTATTGTATCTTATTTAGGTAAAACATGCATAGCAGCTTTTGAGGGACCCATAGGAAGTGTTCTTTACAGTCATAGGGAGAAAAATATAATGAATAATGTAAATAAATTCCAATAAAGAATGTGTATCTGAATTTAAGTACCGCATGTTCCGGCATATAAGACGACTGGGCGTATAAGACGACCCCCAACTTTTCCAGTTAAAATATAGAGTTTGGGATATAATCGCCGTATAAGACTACCCCTCCTACCATCTTTCTTTTTCTTTCTGTCTTTCTTCCTTCCTAACATCTTTCTTTCTTTCTTTCTTTCTTTCTTTCTTTCTTTCTTTCTTTCTTTCTTTCTTTCTTTCTTTCTTTCTTTCTTTCTTTCTTTCTTTCTTTCTTTCTTTCTTTCTTTCTTTCTTTCTTTCTTTCTTCCTTCCTTCCTTCCTTCCTTCCTTCCTTCCTTCCTTCCTTCCTTCCTTCCTTCCTTCCTTTCTGTCTTTTTGTCTTTCTGTCTTTCTGTCTTTCTGTCTTTCTTTCTTCATCCCTCCCTCCCTCCTTCCTTCTTTCTTTCTCCCTGCAAACCAATCTCCACCATGGCTCCTTTCTCCCTCGCCCAGCCCTCTTCCAAGAAGCCAAGTGGAAGCAAGGTAGGTGGGTGGGTTGCTCCCCTCCCCTCTCCTCAGAGGAAGAAGGAGCCTCTGTCGCCGTCTCCCACGGGACTACAGCCACCCGACTGAGTCCCCGACCGTGGCGCTGGCAGGGTTAACACGCAGGGGAGAGAAGGAGAGTGTGCGGTACTGCTGCCGCTGCTGCTATTGTACTGAAACTTCTGAGCCAGGGGGGAGCTCAAAAACGGCCATGGCTGCATCCCTGCCATTCTCCAGCCAAGTGGCCGTAGGAGCACCAGAGCCCTGACACTGCCCTGTGTCTCGGTCTCCTGCCGCCGCCAGCTGCAGCCTTCCCAGGAGGTGGGCGCACGCAGGAGGGCCCACTGAGCAGAGGTGCCTGGCAAGTGATGCAAGAGGCACAGGGATGCCACAAGTGTCATCAGTGGCAGCAGACTCCTGCCCGCATCTCCCGCCTGCCTCTTGCCTTAAGCCGCTTGGTGGCTCTGCTCCGCGGTCCCTCCTGTGCGCGCCCACCTGCTGGGAAGGCTGCAGCTGGTGGTGGCGGCAGGAGACTGAGACGCAGGGCAGTGTCGAGGCTTCGGGACTCCTTCGGTCGCTTGGCTGGAGAATGGCAGGGATGTAGCCGCGGCCGTTTTTGAGCTCCCCCTGGCTCGGAAATTTCAGTACCCGGCGTATAAGACGACCCCCGACTTTTGAGAAGATTTTCAAGGGGTAAAAAGTCGTCTTATACACCGGAACATACGGTATTAAATAGAACTGAAAGGCTGATCAGGCAACTATGATGGGTTTTCCCTTTGATCATTAAGCAAATCACTATGGTTTTAAAACAAGACATCATGTGAGCGTGATGTACAATTTTACTTCTGCATTCATTCTCTATTAACTCTACTTGTCATAAACCAGTTACGAAGCACCTGAATGAGAGACTCATGGTCATGGAACAGCCACAACACCACTGTGATACTCATAAATGCACTCTACAAGGATTGGTTGCAAAGCTATTTTCTTTTTACAGTGTTGTAGCTTTAATTGCTAAATAAAGTAGCAGATAAGTGGGACTACTTGTCTGCTAATTCAGTGTTACATTTCTGGGCTAATCCTACTGTCATAACAAAATAATCCAATAAAATGCAAAGAGTCCTAATTGTGTTTTATTACTCTAAAGCTTGGAGGTTACGAGTCACTGCTCTCTTTCACTCAAAAGTGCCAGGATTTAGAGCTGTGAATTTATATTTAGAGCTGTGAATTTACATAATACTGTTATAATCTTCCATACTACTTTTGCTTTACAATAGAGAAATAAGTTTTCTATTATCTGCAACACATTCCACTTCCCTAAATCTTGTTAATGAATCAAATCCCTCAGATTTCCTACCTCTCAACATCAAAGTTTGTAAGTTTATAATTTTTCTTTCTGTTGCTCAGGGTCCCTTTCCTTGTAAAACAGGTATCTAATGATCTGGAAATTTCAGCTCAGCGTTTTGCTCCTTATTTTGGTGAATTTCTACCCTTATGTAAGTGATATTGAAGCCTTAGCACTATATGTAGAATATTAAAAAAAAAAAACTAATGGTAAGTGTTAAGGTGAGAATAAATCTCATAGAGGCGATTTGGATCTTTTGCTTGGAATTCAGACAGCTAGAAATAAAGCCAAGATTAAAAGTCTAATAGAAAATATTTATTTCGGTACAAAAACAATAAATCCTGAATAATTACATTTTTGCTAAGAAAACCCAACCGTTCAGGTCAAGAGCCAAGTCAAAAGAAAAATTCATGGTGGTTTAGGAATGCAGGACATGCGTACAAGATCATATCACGTGTTCTGCTTGTATTGGAATGTACCATAATATTAGGATAGGGGTGCATCACCCTGCATAGACATACAACTAACAATATTCACTACGTGACAGTAAGTGATCAACAATTTAACTATCGGTAGTCATATATGAATTTTGAAATTGGCCTGGAGGGCTTGGAAAATTGTTTTTAGAATAATTAAAAGATTATGGGAAAGTCACTGCAAATGCACCCTATCTCCCTTTTCCCATATTTATATAATGGATTAAAGAGAAAGAATTTCAGGCAGGAACTAGAAAATATTATTGTTTAGCTATGACAGCTGTTACAGATATGGATGTAATCATATTCATCAATGGTATTTGCAATATTTTAGGAAGACATGAGAATACCCAGATAAGTTTTCAGGTCCTTAATTATCAGTTGTTTTACTTTAAAAATCCAAACAATATTTTTACCTATAATGTTCTCTCAACTGAAGGATTATACTTCAGGGAATTAATATTAAGTATCTTTTTTGAAAAACTAATAAGCATCTAAAACAGTATTGCAAGATAAATATATTTTCCATACAAATTAAGGACAGAAATTAAAGAGTATACTTTAACTTACCTAGTTGTGCTGTCTAAAAGAACTTGATACTGAATAGATCCTACACAAAGCTTGCAATGGAATATAATTTGAATATATATGCAAAAATACATAGATCATAATTACAAGGTGCATTAAAAAAAAAGGTCCTTATACGCCCAGTCATGATCCTGATTATCTGTATTGCAGCTTCACTCTTCCACAGATTGATTAATGTCTATGGACATTGATCAATCTTTCAACTTGATCTTTGTCAACAATGTATTCTACCAGATATTTGTAAAGAGCAGGATCAAGAAGCAGAACTGAAATGCAAGTCTGATTAATCAGTGGAATAGCTTGTCTTCAGACCTTGTGGGTGGTTCATCACTGGAGGTTTTTAAGAAGAGACTGGACAGTCACTTCTCTGAAATGGTGTAGGACCGTGATGGTGAACCTATGGCACGGGTGCCACAAGTGGCACGCGGAGCCATATCAGTGGGCACGCGAGCTCAGGTCCGGCGTGCATGTGTGCACCAGCTGGCTGATTTTCGGGCCTTCTGGACTCCACTGGGAGTCGGGAAACAGGCTGTTTCCAGCCTCCAGAGGGGGTGGGGAAGGCCGTTTTTGCCCTTCCCAGGCTCCTAGAAAGGCTCTGGAGCCTGGGGAGAGCGAAAAATGGGCGTGCCATTGCATGCTGGGAGCAGGGGGGGTCATGCGTGCATGTGCGGGGGTGCATGGAATTATGAGTGTGGGCACGCACACACGTGATCCCCCACATTCCCCCCCTTTTGGCACGTGAACCAAAAAAGGTTCGCCATCACTGGTGTAGGATCTCCTGCTTGAGCAGGGGTCTGGACTGGAAGACCTCCAAGATCCCTTCCAGCTCTATTCTGATTCAACTTTTGATTCAAAACCTGATCAGGGAATATTTTCGAATGAGTTTGTATTTCTAGGTCAGATAAATTGGTGTACTGGTGGTCTGACCAAACCTTTATGTATTTATGTTAATATATTGTAAAAATCGGAAGGAGAAGAGAAGAAAACAATCAACAGCCAGATGAATGGACTCAGTTACAATGCTGATGAGTGTGCCATTGGAAGACTTGGAGGATTGTTAAGGGAAAAAATAATTTTGCGTGGTCATTTTGTGGCACATAAAGGGTGGTCTGACTGCAATGGCACTTATACTTAATTGATCAAAGGCAGTTACAGGTTTCATTGTTCTTTTTTCATTCCCATTGCTTCACTCAACCAGTCTTTGAGAGTGTGATTAGAGGCAGATGTAAGAGTCTCCTGCTTGGGCAAGGGGTTGGACGAGATGACCTGCAAGGTCTCTTCCAACTCTATTAATCTGTTCATCTGTAAATAGTTAAGGTACTCGCCTAGAAAACAGAAGCAACCAGTTCTAGCCTTGCCTTTTGGCATGGAAATCAGACTTTGGATCAGTCGCAGAATGCACTTCATAGGATTATTGTAGAAAAATAAGAGGTGGAAGGAGCATTGTGTATGTTTGATACCTTGAATTACATATAAAGTAATATAGGTTGGATTAAAAAAATCAAATAAATAATCAATCAATTTAGAAATCCTAGATAAAAGGATAAAAGAGGATTTGGGAAAATACAGGTGAGTCACCCTGATAGCTAATAATATAGCAGATGGAGATATTCTGAAATCACCCAACAATGTGGCTATTATCAAAACCACAGTTATAGATGGAAGGATAGCCTAATAATATGATATTTGTATATTATTATCACTACCAAAATTAATGGTACTCATCAAAAAGATCTTGAAATAGTAATTGATTTCAAATGGAATATACTGCTGGTGGGCCACAGCATTAGCTTATGTATATCATTATACAGCTGTTGTGGAATATCTAGGCCCAAGATAGGATCCATATGTTGCCAGTCAGGAATATTCTTATAGAAAACAAAATGAATAATTTGAGAAGTCAGTAGTTCGACATCTTTTTTTGTTGCAACAATATCCCTTCCTCACTCCACACAGCTACTGGTATTGTAACATCGTCAATTTTATAAAACGGAGGTGTTGTCTGTTGATGAAAAGAGAAGAAAAAAGAGCAATGGCTTTCATGGATCAATTGCATGTTCGGGTATTTCCTACTTCAGAAATGTCAGACCCTTGTTGTTGTAGTTGTTAATTGTGAAGCCGTGTCTGACACATAGTGACCCCATGGACAACATTCCTCCAGGCCTTGGATGTTGTCCTCTACCGTCCTCTGGAGTCCATTTAAGCTCATGCCTACTGCTTCAGTGACTCCATCCAGCCACTTCATTCTCTGTCGTCCCCTTGTTTTTTTGCCCTCAATCTTTCCCAGCATTAGGCTCTTCTCCAGTGAGTCCTTCCTTGTCAGACCATAGAAACTAATATTTTCACCTTATCCCCAGCACCAAAAGATTGTAGGCAAACCGGCCTTCTGAGCAAGAACCATGTAAATGGCAATCTGCTGCAGCACCAGTTCTATGTGAGATTCTATATCAGTGATGGCGAACCTTTTTTGGTTCGCGTGCCAAAAGGGGGGGGTGCGCGCACTAGTGCGAGCACACATACCCTCCCCCCCACGCATGCGCACAACACCCCCCCATGCTGCCCCCTGCGCATGTGCACCCCCCCCCACCCCCGCGCAAAGGCCTTACCGAAGCCTGAGACGGTAAAAAATGACGAAACGGGCAAACTGGAAGTTCGGAAAACGCACTTCCGGTTTGTCCATTGGGGTGTTTTTTGCACTCCGGGGCTTCAGGAAGCTTCCCTGAACCCTCCGGAGTGCTAAAAACAGCCCAATGGCAAACTGGAAGTGCGTTTTCCGAACTTCCGGTTTGCCCATTTCGTCGTTTTTTGCATTCTGGGGCTTCAGGAAGCTTCCCTGAACCCTCCGGAGTGAGAAAAACAGCACAACGGCAAACTGGAAGTGCATTTTTCCGAACTCCCAGTTTGCCCATGGAGCTGACAGGGCAACGCCTCGCGTGCCCTCCGATATGACTCCGCGTGCCACCTGTGGCAAGCGTGCCATAGGTTCGCCTTCGCTGCTCTATATAATAGACTATTAAACATGATTATGTGTTCCAAATTTTTTAAAATGCCAAAGTATAATTAATATTGGATTTTAGATAATGGCTCTAAAGATGTTCCACCTTTCACTCTAAACAGGGTATACTTTAGTCAGAACTGGTTCATAATTTGCAGCTCCTGCCATGATCTTGGGTGACAATTGCAACCTTTCCTGGATCAAGAGGCATTACATGCTGTCACTCATGCTCATGCACTGCACAATTTGATTCTGCAATCTGCTATACGCAGGGCAGAAAGAGGAAGATACATTTCGACTGTTCAAAATAAATCAGAATTATGGTGGTTTCCTGCCGTAGCAAAGAGAAGGATTTATAAGATGCAACCACTTACTCATTCCACACAAGGAGGTAGCACATTTTGCATAGTTATCACTTTAATTAAAAAAATATGTTTCTAGCAGTCGGAAGGGAAGGAAGTTAGGGGAATCCTATCAACAATGGCTTTGTCAGTACTCTTTGGGTTTGCTTAGTGTACTTCCTGTATTCCTGAAATCACGATTCTCCTGCAGCTGGAGACTCAGATCAGTTCAAAGGTTGGGTATCGGCCTACTTCCCTTTGTCTGATTCTGGATCCAGCTGATCAGGTGAAGTCAGTTGCCTTTTCCAGGTGATGAAACCCAACTTAGCAGAACTGCTTCAGGATACCAGGAAGACTGTCCTTCTGGAGTCTAAGAAATCAATGTGTTTTTGCCAGTTGGTCAGTTTCTATAAGGTCCATCAACCTCCTTGGAACTGTACTGGACTTATGTGCAGGCTGGGAGGCAGATTTCTCTTTGGTATAACCAAAAACACTGGCAATGGAGGAAGAAATCTACAGGCTGGCTGCTTTCTCTGTCTCTCTTCTGAAGAACTTCAGCTATGGATGGAGGCACAAAATGCAGTGTGTATACAAGCGAAGGAACAACAAGTTTAAGTTAGATGGGTGGGGTTTTCTTCCTCACTGTGTAAGAGTTTTCTCCCCAAAAAAGTATTATCAGCCTGAGTAATTCTCTCTTAGAAAATGAATTATACACAATGAAGACTATGGTTAATATTGATAATCACATAAATTATATGTATGAGTCATGTGGATGAGATATAATGGTTAAGAAAAGCAACATTTAATCATTAAAAATTAAATGATTAAAAAAGATTCCTCTCAATTAAAGAGGGAACCCAAATCCTCAGCTTACAGTTTGTTTTATAGTTAACACATCAAAGGAAAATACAAGAGAAAGGACAAAAGTAACCACTCCTTTGCATATAAAATCAGTGACATGGAGTTAAACATGTGACATGTGTGTCCATTTAAATCAGCTCTGGCATAAGTAGGAGTATAAAATTTAGCATGTTAATGAGAACAGATTATTTGGAATTCACAAAGAGACAAACCAATTCCAATTAACATAATCTCTCTCTCTCTCTCTCTCTCTCTCTCTCTCTCTCTCTCTCTCTCTCTCTCTCTCTCTCTCTCTCTCTCTCTCTCTCTCTCCCCCTCTCCCTCTCCCTCTCCCTCTCCCTCTCCCTCTCCCTCCCTCCCTCCCTCCCCCCCCTTCTCTCTCTCTTTCTCTCCTGGAGAACAAAGGTTTTATTATATTGAGATTTAGGCATTTTAGATGCTATCAATCAATCCATTCTACATTTCAATCTGCAATGGTTTGATAAACTTTTGATTGAGAGAAATCCTTTTTAATCAGAAGTTCTGAATAAATTGTAATAAAATGATCTTCCTCTCTTGGTCTATTTCATTGGAAAAATATGCATGCTGAGGCATAAACCTAGAGTCACATTTGGCATTCAAAATATATATAGCTTTATATTTAGAAGAGTAAGAGTAATAAACTAATAAAATAGGTTAATTAATTACACAGAAAGAACATTTTTAAAGTAAACAAGTGATGCATCTATTTATAATCACATAAATTATATGTATGAGTCATAAAATGTAGTTTTATGATCTAAATGTAGTTCATAAAATCATATACCAAAATGTCCTTCCTGTTAATGACTACTTCAGCTTCAACCCCAACAATACATGAGCACGTAACAGATTCAAACTAAATGTTAAGCGCTCCAAACTCGACTGCAGAAAATACGACTTCAGCAACAGAGTGATCAATGCCTGGAATGCACTGCCCGACTCTGTGGTTTCTTCCCCAAACCCCAAAAACTTTAACCTTAGACTGTCTACAGTCGACCTCTCCTCGTTTCTAAGAGGTCTGTAAGGGGCGTGCATAAGCGCACCACTGTGCCTACCGTCCTTGTCCTACTGTCCTATTGTCCTCTTTTATCGTTACTTTTTACTTATGTTTATACAAATTACTACTATCCTATACATGTTTGACAAATAAATAAATAAATAAATAAATAAATAAATAAATAAATAAATAAATAAATAAATAAATAAATAAATATGGTATGTATATACACTTGCATTTCTGTGTGTGTACAAAAACAACTTATAAAATAAACTACTCCAATGTTTGTTTGTTTGTTTGTTTTGTCAAGCGTGTGTAAGATTACAGACAAAGTATAAACATTAATATGACTATATAAGAAGTATAAGCATGATTTAGAGTACATGGTATTTTATGAAATACATGGGGACTTTAGGACAGGGACGGTAGGCACGCTAGTGCGCTTATACACGCCCCTTACCGACCTCTTAGGAATGGGGTGAGGTCAACGGTAGACAGTTTAAGATTAAAGTTTTGGTGGTTTGGGGAAGAAACTACAGAGTCAGGTAATGTATTCCAGGCATTGACCACTCTGTTGCTGAAGTCGAATTTTTTGCAATCAAGTTTGGAGCAGTTTACATTAAGTTTGTATCTATTTGTGTGCTCGTGTATTGTGGTTGAAGCTGAAGTAGTCATTGACAGGTAGGACATTGTAGCATATAATTTTGTGTGCTACACTTAGGTCAGATCGAAGGCGGAGGAGTTTCAAATTTTCTAGGCCCAAAATTTCAAGTCTAGTAGAATAAGGTATTCTGTTGCAGGAGCTCAACATTTAACATTTAAAATCCATGGGAGAACGTGCTGTGAAGACCCACTTTGTGTGTCTCTAATAGCCAGAAGGAATTATCTTGAGGGACAGAAGAAACGGATGCTATCAAAACAATGGTCAGATAAAAGAAACTGGACTTACAAAATTTTAAACTCAGACAAGACCCTTCCTAATTCCAACAAAGTTAAAAGGAGGCAGGAGAAAGCACATTCAAATTTGCAAGATTCTGTTAGTATGTAACAAAAGTAATATTGGACTGCATGACATTGATTTCCTCGTCTGGTCTATCTTGGGGGGGGTGACAGTTTCTTTAAAAAGTGAAAACTTAAATTAAAATTATTGCATTGTTTTCATATTACAACATTTGTGAACGATTTCCCCAAATGTAGGAAACACTGATCTCAGTTCAAAAACCATTTATGGCTTTATTTCTTTATCAAATTTAGAGACTGCTCACCTCAGTCACACCTCAGACTGCTCACCTCAGTAACTCTGGGCGGTATACAATTAAAAATGGTCCTAGTTGTATATGAAACACATAGTTTAAATAGAGGGAAATCATCTATAGATAGATTTTAGTTAAATTTTACTTTTCTTTTCCCAACTTTCACCAGCAGCAGGCTTGAAAATCTGCAGCAATGTGTCTCACTATTTAAGAATATTCTCTTACTTCTTCCTCCAGACCAGAGTATCAGCTCTATAAAGTAAACAAGACTAAGAAAACAATGCCATATAGCAGGGGTGAAATGCTACCAGTTCGGCCTGGTTCAGGCATACTGGTAGTGGCAGCGGCCAGTGGTTCAGCAAACCGGTAGTGGTGGCAGCGCAAGGCTCCGCCCACCTGTTCGGGCGTCACCATTTTCTTGTTTTTAATCCTCTGCACATGCGCAGAAGGTGAAAAAGTGTGGTCCCTATTTCTTGCAAGTCGCGAAGAGTAGCATCTCTCTTCTTAACTTAGCTTTTTAGACAACAGGTGACTTTTATTATGCCTAACTCCCCACGCACACAAGATCCGGAGAGGCAGCAGCCCCATTCTCCCCCCTCCCCTTCCAGAAGATGAGAAAAGTGGCGGCGGCCCAAGCCATGGTGGAATGAATGCATTGTCATGGCAACTGGCAGAGGCAAGCGGCAGGCCGGCCCCAGTCCCAGCCCCAGCCGCCTCAGCCTTTCCTCTGCTTTTGCACTGTGTTGGTGAGAGAACTGAGAGCCTGAAAGAGCAGAAGTGGAGCCCGAGTTTGATGAGAGCCGGTGGAGGAAAGGAAGGGAAGAGAGGCTGGAAGGAGTGATTTGGACTAGGGCTGGGGGGGGCGAGGATCCCAAGCGGGGCCGAAGAGGGGCGTGAAATTGGCTTTGGGATGATGGAGGATGGATTCTCCAGCTACTGCAGCTTCTATGACACTTCTTTGCTTCTGCAGTTGGCAAGCTCCCAGCTTTCCTACTTGGAGAAAGGATGGGGCCTTTGGGGGGCTTTCTCTCTGTTGATCTTTAGTTTTAGGTTAAGGGGAGAACGAGCATTGGCTTCACCAGCATGATCTTATTTCTGCCTGACCGAAAGAAACACTGGGTGTTTTAGTTAGCTTCACGAGAAGGCGAGGGAGAGCGAGAGCGAGAGCGAGAGCAAGAGAGCTGTGCCTGTCTGCGGAGACTCTCCCACTACAGCAGCGGTTCTCAACCTGTGGGTCGCAACCACTTTGGGGGTCGAATAACCCTTTCACAGGGGTCGTCTAAGACCATCAGAAAACACATATCTCCAGGCGGGTCCACCCACATGCAAATAGACTACTGCACACACAAAAAATCTGTACCATGGGAACTTCTGAGCATGCGCAGAAGCTGGATTTCCTGCACTTCACATGCATCGCCATCTTGTTTTTGGCTTTTTTTTTGCAATTTTTAAAAAAACATGCGGCACTGCGCATGTGCGCATGCGCAAAGTGCACGCGTGCCCACAAGGTGCGCCCATGCAGGAGGAAGCGAACCGGCAGCGAGGTAAGTTAGAACCCTGAGTTTCCTAATAATTTTATTATTTTATGGTTGGGGGTCACCACAACATGAGGACCTGTATTAAAAGGTGGCGGCATTAGGAAGGTTGAGAACCACTGCACTACACGGTTGCATTGACGGGTGTCTGATAGAGGATTGTGAAGATTATAGAAAAGAAAGTTAAAAAAAAACCAATCTCACCTTGTATGTGTGTACGGAGGGAGGAAAGCAGTTTCTATTTCTGAGTTTAACTTCTAGGAACCGCACCGCAATTAAATGATGGCTTGATTGACATGTTCCCTTGTTTCACAGTCTTTAGTTGCAAATAAGCAAGGAAAACATCCACAGTTATAAACAATATGTGTATATGTGTTTGTGAATCATATTGAAGATGGTCTTTGAAATGTTATGTAATTTGGATGGTGAGTTTTGTTCGTTGGCATACTGCACTGCATGAAAGATTTATGGTTTCTTCTACAGTTATTTTTTAAAGTAAACAAAAGTCTTGAGATGGAAAATATGTTGGTTTCTAAGCTGTGTAGTTTCTGACCTGTTTCTTTGAAAATATATTAAACCAAATGGTGTTTGGAGTGGTGATGTAACAAAACGCAGCTTGGTTTACAGGAAACTTTTGCAATAAACATTTAAGAAAGAAGACCCTTCCTGTATTGAACTAATTGGATAATATATTAATGTATGCTTTGTCAGATGGACTCAATAGGGTCTTTTAAAATGGAATTAAAAGAATTTGTAAACATCCTAACTCAGTATTGACTAATAGGAGTTACATGTGAATACATACAGAATGTAAAGGTTTTGCTGTTCACTTAGAAAATCTTTGTGATTTAGAGCGCATGATTCTTTGCCTGAAGAAATTATAATAGATTACTGTGTAGTTCACATATTATTTATATTTGTGGTTGCAAAAGTAAGAACTATATAAAATAGCTTATTTATGTTGGACTCTATTTTTGGCAATGATAGAAAAAACAGAAAATTACTCTTTTAAATCAGCTAAAGGTTGGGATTATTTAAAGCAATTTTTATACTATGTTGTGGAAATTAAACATTGGATTTTCAGCTCTTTTTCATTGTTTGCATTTCTGTTTAGATCTGTAGATATAGTTAAAATCAGTAAAGTTAAGATCTGGGTGTGACAAGGAATGGCTGGGAGGGGAGGGGCCAGGCGAGGCACCCCTTGACATGAGTGACATTGAGTTGGCCATTCCCACCCTGTCACATGACCACCAAGCCACGCCCACCAAGCCATGCCCACAGAATTGGTAGGGAACATTTTTAGATTTCACCACTGCCATATAGGTCAGGATGGTAACAATTATAATTACATGAACCTAAACTTCATCTTGTGCCTGATCTGGATTATTGATTGTGCAAAGAGTTTAATTAGTATGTAAGCAAATACTTTCATTCAACAAGAAGATATAATAATATTGACAATGGTGTAGAAAGTTAACACCCACCCCTCTCCTAGAAGAATGAAATATTCTAGCAAATATTAAAAATTTAATTTAATTTAATTAAAAGTTCTTATAGGCCGCCCAATCCCGTAGGACTCAGGGCGGCGTACAATATGAATAAGAACAATACAAATAATACATAAATTTAAAATTTAAAAACATTACATAATATTAAAAAGCATTCATTCATGGGGGAATCCGATTTTCTTCACCCCGCCTGCCGGAAGAGCCATGTTTTTACGGCTTTGCGGAAGGCCAGTAGAGTGGGGATAGTCCGGATCTCTGGTGGTAGTTGGTTCCAGAGAGATGGGGCTCCCACAGAGAAGGCTCTCCCCCGCGGACCCACCAACCGACATTGTTTGGCTGATGGGACCAGGAGGAGGCCAACTCTGTGGGACCTAACTGGATGTAGGGAGGTATGTGGTAGGATGCGGTCCTGGAGGTAACCTGGTCCTGAGCCAGGAAAAAGGCAGAATATTTCCCCTAAAAGAGAAATAAAAATCTTAAAGGAAACAGAAACTAAAGACCTCAGCTCCCTGCCCCCAGCAGATATTTTGGTGCCACCTTATTTACAAGACAAAAGACTGGGCCAGGCTATCTACAAAACAAGAGACCTCATCTCCAGGATGGTGGGATTATCCTTCAGGGCAAAGCCATTCAGCCACAATAGGAAATTGCCCTTCATTTCAACACCCAGCAAGATTCAATCAAGCCTGGGACACAGACAACCTCAGCAGTAGTGGGTTCTAAAACCCGTTCAATTTTCAAATTTCCTTCAGATTTCTAGATTATATCATACCTCAATAGAACCTTCAAATTTCTAGGTTCTATCATATCTCAAGACCTAAAATGGTCACCTAACATCAAAAACATCATCAAAAAAGCACAACAAAGAATGTTCTTTCTGCGCCAACTCAGGAAGCTCAAACTGCCCAAGGAGTTGCTGATACAATTATACAGAGAAATTATAATTATTGAGTCTGTTATCTGCACCTCTATAACTGTCTGGTTTGGTTCTGCAACCCAACAAGACAGACACGGACTTCAGAGGATAATCAGAACTGCAGAAGAAACAATTACTGCCAACCTGCCTTCCATTGAGGACCTGTATACTGCACGAGTCAAAAAGAGGGCCATGAAAATATTTACAGACCCCTCGCATCCTGAACATAAATTGTTTCAACTCCTACCCTCAAAACAATGCTGTTGAGCATTGCACATCAAGACAACCAGACACAAGAACAGTTTTTTCCCGAATGCCATCACTCTGCTAAACAAATAATTCTTGTGTCTAGTTGTCTTGGTGTGCAGTGCTCTACAGCGACGTTTTGTCAGTGTGTGCAGTGCTCTATACCATCTAGAGGTTTTGGCATGCTTGTTGTCAAAAAGGAAAATGGGTTCTTCTCATCTGTCAGAAGTACAAACCCAACAGCAGATGAAAACCTGCTAACAAGAAAGGGGATCATAATAACACGTGAGACCTGACTGTGAGAATCTGTCAAGCTAGTAGAGACATGTAAGTTCCTGAACTGTTGCTTTGTGTTGTTGAATCTCCCTTTCAGCAGTGTTGAAGGCGAGCAATTGAACACCACCAGAGAGAAAGCTTGGTTCTATAAGAACAAGATATTAGCTAGCAAACATAAGAGTTATCGGATCTTCAATGCTTTTGAAGACCAGGTCACATAGTAAGAATTCCAAATTGGCTAGTAGCCTGCTAGAAAGAGATAGCAGGCTACTAGATGACACCATCTAAAGATTGGCCCCCTTCCTCTTTGGAGGAGGCCTCTCAAAACTAATCCTTAGTGATCTCCCAGAAAAGTCATTTTGAGATGACCATCTTACTTTGTAACCTTCATCAGTGTTATTTCCAGTTAAGAACAAGATAATCATTTTAAGTGAAAAGAGTTAATGGCATTATATATTTTGATTAAATTAAAAATGTGTCTCTTTCATCGGTAAAAATATATTTCTCTGGGTTATTTCTGAAAAGTGGTTCTCTATAAAATGCTAATGGCTCCAGTAGCAGATTATCATTGCTTTCATTGACCACACCTTGCTGGGGGTGGAGGTGGAGTTGCAGTTCAGATTTACAGTTCTTTGCACACCTGTTACCTCCTTATGTCCCTGTGTGAACATCAGCTGACATGTTTAAATGGTTTTATATAAGATTTGCTACTCCCTTATACGTCTCTTAGATTTATGCCTCTCTGTGAGAAACAATCACCTCTTAGAATGGCTGACTTTTTTTATACTTGCCAAGTTGTTTTCATTGCAAGAAATGTCAATAAACCCACAAATTGCTCAGAGGGTGGCTTATGTGCTGTCTCTTCTTGCTATGCAGTGAAATCTTTTTCCTTCTCCCATTCACCTAACTGATATCATTCACAAATTACTTTTTTTCTTTATTCGCCTTTCCTATTCTTGGACAGGAAACAACTGCAGAGACAGTCATTCTGGGCTCCTGGATTTCAGCTGACTTTGTGTCTCAAGTGTATGGAAGATCAGATTAGCACTAAGCTCTGCTTAGCAATATTGCAGGCATTTGGGTTGCCCTGTTTCTCTACCATTTGAGTCTTTCCCCATCATCAGCCCAGCAGAGTTGCCAATAAAGCTGCAATCTTGACACAGGTGTTGTAGGAGACAGGTGTCTTGGAGTTTTGTAGCCACTAGCAGTAGCCAAATCCTTTTGAAGGCACCCAAAAGAGTTGAAAAGGAAGTATAGCCACACAGTGAGGCAAAGCACAATGTAAAAAAGGTGCAAGCACTGTACAGGTTGGCCTTTAGCAGAAGTCCAACAGTCCATGGTGCAGTTATTTATGAACATTTATTGGAAGATATAAAGAAGCCATGTGTTCAGGGTCCAGTGCTTTTGGGTCTGTCTTGATTTCGGGTCTGTCTAATTGGGTATAAGTTTTTTTTTTAATTGACAATGTGCTAGGCTCTTCCTTGACTTTATGACTTCTCAGGGGAGTTGTCTGTCCCTAAGATGCTGACAGCATATATAGCACCATTAGGAATAAGAAAGTTTTACACTATTTCTTCTCACCATGGCTTATGGGTGCATTGAGAAAGGATGTGTTGCCCTGAATTGGTTTGTGAGTACTTTCATGAAGATTGTTACAATGCTAGAGCTGGGTGAAATAAAAGTTACTCTTCTGCATATTAATAATATCTCAGGTTTGTCACGGAAGGCTTAGCCTGTAACTATTGTCAGGGGCGAGTTCCTAATTTTTTTACTACCACCCTATGGGTGTGGGTGTGGCTTGCCAGCCATGTGACTGAGTGGGCGTGGGCCTCGGGAGCTTGGCAGCGGCCGGAGAAGCAGGGGGAAATTGCCACCCGCAATGCAGCCCCCCGCAGCAGGAGCAGCAAGACCGCGGCAGCGGTTCTTCTAGGAGACTCCATCTGGCCTGAATGCTTCTCCCCATTCGATGATCCTAGGCTCCTGCTGCCCGTTCCCCCTCCCCTCAGCAGTTTGAGAAGCCTCAAACATGTGAAAATGCCTGGGATCATCACCATCATCACTGAGTGGCTTCTCAGACTGCTGAAGGGAGAGGAACTGAGATAGGTCCTGCCGCCCGTTCTTTCAGCGTCTCACATGCTCCTTCAGCCATCCTCCCCTGCTTGGACTCACTGTGGGGTAGGAAGGCAGCGCATGCGCAGTGCCGGAAGCTCGGCTTCTGGGCATGCGCAGAAGAAAATTAAATAAAAAATAATTTTTTTAAAAAAAATGACAGTGCCCAGGCACCGGCAATTGACCGCACCGGTACTGTGACGTCACTAGTGGGCCACTACCGTTGCTATAGAGTGAACCGCACTGGTAGGAACCCACCACTGCCTTTGTGGCTTTGTCTTCAGATTTAGTGACTTAGCAATTTTGGAAAAATTAATCTGCTGGAACATGCAATAATTAGTTACACCTAAAAAAATTCTAGCTAGACAACCTTGACTGAGTTTAGTTCATATGCCCTTATATGTTCATATGTATTTAAGAAAAAAGTAAAATAAATAAAAAAGAAGCCAAAGAGAAAACCTTGATTTCAAACTCTTGAATACATCAAAATGTGGAAAACATAATACACACTCCAATCTATACATATATTTTCATTACATTGGAAAAGAGGAGAGAGGTCTTTTAGGTAAAGGTAAAGGTTTCCCTCGCACATATGTGCTAGTTGTTCCCAACTCAAGGGGGTGGTGCTCATCTCCATTTCTAAACTGAAGAGCCAGCGCTGTCTGATGACGATTCCATGGTCATCAGACAGTGGCATGACTAGAAGCCAAAGGCACACGAAGCGCTGTTACTTTCCCACCAAAGGTGGTCCTTATTTTTCTACTTGCATTTTTACATGCTTTCGGACTGCTAGGTTGGCAGAAGTAATGGGAGCTCACTCCGTTACGTGGCGCTAGGGATTTGAACAGCTGAACTGCGGACCTTTCTGATCGACAAGCTCAGCGTCTTAGCCACTGAGCCACCGCGTCAGGTCTTTTACCTGTCCTAATTGGACAGACCTATTTGGAAGTATTGGTTGGAATACTTGGAAGTATTAGTCATCATTCTTGGCTCCCTAAATGATTTATACTCCTTAATCCTTAACCCATGATCCACAGCCAAAATTATTAATCAGCCCTGTCCTTGTAACAACAATAACTTAAATTCAATTGTCAAAGTGTAATTCTTACTTGTTAACTTATTATTCAGGAGATCTTGAGTACTGAAAAGAGGCTGCATAAAGTTTAACAGAATGTAGTA
The DNA here is from genome assembly GCA_023053685.1 of Diadophis punctatus similis. Taxonomy (NCBI): domain Eukaryota; kingdom Metazoa; phylum Chordata; class Lepidosauria; order Squamata; family Dipsadidae; genus Diadophis; species Diadophis punctatus. The sequence continues at coordinate 11,024,359 of JALIGW010000005.1, forward strand.
AAGCACCAGTAAGACAATGAATCCAGGAATTCATGCAATTATAAATGATGATGTAGGTGCTGACCTGAACAAATTTGCTTAGACATTCTGAATGTTCTCAGGTAAATCTGCACCAAGTTTAATTTCTTAAATGTTCAGTTTTGCCTGACTCAACTTTAAATTAAGTTTCAAAGTAGACATCTTTTGAATGATGTTACTTGAGCTAAACCTGTATTATGAAACAAGGAATTTTCTTTTCAGGAAAAATGCATTTGTGAGAAGATTGTTGCTTGGCCTACAAGTTGTTTTGGATTTAGATTTCATGACTAACAAGTGACTATTAGTTGAAATGATGGAATGTGTACTTCGAGGAGCAGTGGAGAAAATTTTGGGCAACACAGAGGTTTCCTAGAGAGAGGCTTGAATTAAGAGATTGTGCAGTTCTTAACTGGATTGGGCAGGAAGAGATTCAAGGTAGCCACACCCTAGAATAGACCTAATGAATTTGAACAGTGGTTCTCAGCCTTCCTAATGCCATGCCCCACACCCCGCTGTCGTGCCCCCACTGCGCCCCACCCCGCTGCCGCGCCCGCCGCCGTGACCCCCGCCCCGCCGCTGCCATTTGGGTTCTTTTTTCCTCTGTGCATGTGCAATGCATTCTTCGCATGTGCAGAGGGTAAAAGAACCCAAATGGCGGCATCCAGGTGAAGTCTCCTGACCCCTGTGAAAGGGTCATTCAACCCCCAGGTTGAGAACCGCTGAATTAGAAGGTTATGATTTTAATTTGGCAAGATTCTGTCCATTAGGTGTAAGCAACTAAAGGATTGAACTTGATTGGATTTTGCTGTGTTGGCTCTGGGCTTGGACCAGATGGTTACATTTAAATTAAATCCCATTGATTTCAATTAATAGGATTGATTAACCTTAATCACAATTAAGTCTGGATCCAGCCTGTTTCTCATAGTAAATAATTTGTGCATAATGGTTTGTCCCACAATTTGGCAGATTTCCTCACTTTACACCACCCTCGTTTTTAAAGAATGATTGGTTGCAGTAGGGTGAAAAAACTAGCATTGTTTAGAGGGTGAGTTGTATACAAAATATCACCTAAATGGGGATTGATATTGTGTTTAGACCCCCCCCCCATTTTTTATACTGAGTTCTTTCTCACTCAGATGCATGGTGGTTCAGTGGCTTAATGATGCTGGGGGCAGACTTTGCTCCAGCGGTCCGACTCTGAGCACTGCGTAGTAGGGTGAGCTTCCATCACTCGCCTCAGCTTCTGCCCACCTAGCAGTTTGAAAGCATGTTCTGTGTGAATAGATAAATATGTACCACTTCAGTGGGGAGATGAGCCAGAACTTAGTTGAGCTGATGGTGAGAATCCTGCTGGTGCTGAATCTTCCCAATTGCGATGCCTGTTTGCGAGGCGGCTTCGGTGGAGGAAGAGGGCCTCAGATGAGACTGCAGGAAAGTCGCTCATCTTTCTTTCTGGTGCAGAACTAGCTCGCCTTCCTGTGGCACATCTTGGTAAGCATGTGAGCATGAACCAAATAGGGTTAACAAACAGGCTGCAGAATTACTACTTTTCATTAGCATTGTAGCCCCCTAGATAGCAAAATATGGTCATACATTAAATACATAAAAATTTCACTCAGACGATCTATGTAGAAAAAAAATAAAAGTAACATATTGAATCTAGAAATTTGTGCTATTATATTATTTAGAGCCAAGCTGAACAAATTTGCTTAGACTTTTTGAATGTCCTCAGGTAAATCTGCACCTAAGTTTAATTTCTCAAATTGTGCTGGGTGACTCAAGAAAGCAAAAGATAGGATCTAGGAACACAAAATATGCTGCATAATTGCCTGTGGATGCTCATTATTTGCAGGAAGAAAAGCATTTGGCCATGAAATAGCTCCAACAAGAAATGACGCTTGTTTATGGAATTAATAACTTTCCAAAATCGACATTCTAATTGCCGTTTCATTTTTACTCTGAAATAAAAAATGATTAAGTCCTTAAACTTACATAAATCATCTTTACATTACCCAATGTAATGAAAGATTAATTGTCCTTTTAAATTAATCGTCCTTCACAATAGCCAAGAAGCAGTTAATATGTAATTTCCAGAAGTGATTAACAAAGCATGTGACAACAATGTCTTGTTGAAGATTCCAAATTGCTGTGGCAAACAAGGTTTTCTCAGCTTCCAGAGTTCCAAATCCACCACAGACTACAGTCTGGTTTCCCTGTGTGGAGTGTCTGTTTGGAGCTCTTGAGAGTAATTCCAGGTCCTCCGATTTTTCTGGAGACAAATTCCAAGAGGCCAATCCATTCATCGACTTCTTATTCTGCCAAGGTCGACTTAAACTGGAGATGTATTTATTCCACCATTGCTTCCTCAGAAGTTCACAGCATATTATTTCGCAATGCATACATAAGCCAAGGTGGAAATTGAGAAAATGTTCTTGATTCCTAATGTAGCCATACTTGTTGATAGCATCTTAGGGACATACAACTCTCCTGAGAAGTTAAAAGGGCAAGGAAGTATCACAGAATCAGCTGAAATTCCAAAGAAGCCCTGAATGACCATCACTGTAGATGTTTCTCAACCAAGAATAGGAAAGATGAACAAATAATAAACGAATTAGTAAATAACATTGGCTATGTGAATGGGAGGAAAAAAAAGATTTCAGGCGTGCATAGGAAGATGACACAGTACATTATCCACTGTTGTTGGGGAATTTGAAGAACTATTTACATTTCTTGAAAAAAAAAACTTTGGGGAAATGTGAAAAGTCAGCCATTCTGAAGAATGATTGTGTTTGCCCCACAGAGGCATAAACCCAGGAAACATGAAGCAGCAAATTCTAAATAAGAACATTAAAACATGCCAGCTGGCATTCACCCAGAGGCATAAAGAGGGAACAGGTGTGCAAAGAATAGTAAATTGGAACTGCTACTCCTCCTCTACCTGCAGCAATGTGTGGTCAATGAAAGCACTAATAATCTGCTGCTGGTGGTATTTTACAGAACCCCCTCACACACAGACTCACATACAAACATGTACAATCCTTCCCCACTATGGAAAAGCCAATCTATTCAGCATTTATTGTATTTCTTTTACTCCTTGTATATTTTAAATCAGGTATGCATATACTCATTAAATCAGGTATGCTTACTCATTGTATGATTAGTATGATCATATGTATCTTATCTATGATAGTAGTGAACTGTAGTTAACTGGCTGTATTCTGACTTTTATAAATATTCCTGTATTGTGGCATAATTCATTTTATATATTTTTAAATATATTTATATATTCACCTTCAAGTGAAACCTTTGAAGGTGTCTGCTTCTCACTACCACATCTTCGTTTTACAGCTCATGTGACTGAACCAATGAGCAATGAACATTGAGTGGGCCTGTACCGGAGACAAATTCCTTGTGTGTCTAACCACACATGGCCAAATAAAGCCTCTTCTCTTCTCTTCTCTTCTCTTCTCTTCTCTTCTCTTCTCTTCTCTTCCCTTCCCTTCCCTTCCCTTCCCTTCCCTTCCCTTCCCTTCCCTTCCCTTCCCTTCCCTTCCCTTCCCTTCCCTTCCCCTCCCCTCTCCCCTCCCCTCCCCTCCTCTGATTGGGTAAATCTGCAGTGTATATGAGACTGAGAACACAGATGGCACCATTTGCTTTTAGAGGTTGATATGTTTCACCTGAGCTCTCAGGAAGAGAAAAGATTTTTGCTCATAGTGCCAGTTTTAAATTGTCAACTAAAGTCACAAAGGGGCACATCAATCAAAGTATAACACAGATTTGTCTTACCTGTCATGCAATCTCTGTATTCCCAACAAACTGGATGAAATCCCACATATAGAACCAAATGTCCTTCTTATATTTCAATGTCACAATCATGAATGATACGTAGTTATATACCAGTGATGGCGAACCTATGGCATGGGTGCCACAGGTGGCACACAGAGCCATATCTGCCGGCACGCGAGCTGTTGCCCTAGCTCAGCTCCAGCATGCATGTGCGTGCACGCCAGCTGATTTTTGGCTCGCGTGGAGGCTCTGGGAGGGCGATTTTGGCCTCCGGAGGGCCTCCGGGATGGCAAGAGGAGCGTTTTCACCCTCCCCAAGCTCTAAGAAAGCCTCTGGAGCCTGGGGAGGGCAAAACATGGGCCTACTGGGCCCACTGGAAGTCGGGAAACAGGGGAGTGGGGGGGGGTCATGCATACATGCGCAGGGGAATGAGGCAAGTTGGGGGCTTTGAATTATGGGTGTGGGCACGCACATGTGTGCAATAGCGCGTGCGCACTATTTCGGCACCCGAGGAAAAAAAGGTTCGCCATTACTGTTATATACAGTAGAGAGCTCAATGCTGTTTATTACATTTTAGACCTTGTACAACATCAGGACCTTTTTCAGTAACACTCTAAGGTCAACTGGATGACTAACCAAAGGTAAGTAAAATTCTTCCATCTTTTTAACAAAGGTGATAGTGAAGGAGTCTTGCAATAGGATCAATAGCATTTTAAGAGTTTATACTTTAACCTAATCTTCTATTTTAATAACTAGATCTTGTATGAACCAATAATTTTAAACTTTCCTTTAAAATTTCCAAACAATCTGATACTATGGCATTTGGGGCTTAATGTTTCAGAAATGATATTATAAAAGAAATGCTTTAATACAAAAACAAAGAACACAGGGTACCAGAATGTGCAAACATTCAGACAGAATTTTATATCATTTATCTGTCATCCAGAGTTTTGCTATCCAAAACTAACAGCTCTTGAAGAATACAAATGAATTTATAATACAGATAGATACAGATACAGATTAACAGAGTTGGAAGGGACTTGAAGCAGACCTTACACCATTTTTTGACAGATCCGGAAGAGACAGTCCAGTCTCTTCTTGAAAGCTTCTAGTGATGAAGCTCCCACAACTTCTAAAGCCAAGTTGTTCCAGTGGTTGATTGTTCTCACTGTCAGAAAATTTCTCCTCATTTGCAGGTTGAATCTCTCCTTGTTCAGTTTCCATCCATTATTCCTTGTCTAGCCTTCAGATGCTTTGGAAAATAGCTTGACCCCCTCTTCTCTGTTGCAGCCCCTCAAATATTGGAAGACTGCTATCATATCTCCCCTGGTCTTTCTCTTCACTAGACAAGCCATGCCCAGTTCCTGCAACCGCTCTTTATGTTTTAGCCTCCAGTCCCCTAATCATCCTGGTTGTTCTTCTCTGCACTCTTTCTAGACATTTTTTAAATAGTGTGTTTTTAATGTTCTCAGTTTTCTCCATCATCATCATCATCATCATCATCATCATCATCATCATCATCATCATCATCATCCTTACTCAGACAATTACAAGTTTTCCATGCATGAACACACACACACACATGATTTCATATATATATATATATATATATATATATATATATATATATATATATATATATATATATATATATATATATATATATATATATATATATATATATATATATATATATATATATACAGAGAGAGAGAGAGAGAGAGAGAGAGAGAGAGAGAGAGAGAGAGAGAGAGAGAGAGAGAGAGAGAGAGAGAGAGAGAGAGAGAGATGATTTCATAAATGGAAAACTTGTAATTGTCTGAGTAAGGATGATGATGATGACCAAATATAAAAAATAATCAAATACATTTTCACTGGTATTGTGGGTAACACTGGGTAATGTTACACAGGGTATTTTCTCCTTGAATTAGTATTTTCTCCAATAGTGATGGGTCACTTAAATTAGTTTGCTGAACTCTTATTTTTCATTACCGATTAATCATATTTCTTTAATCAGTTACTAATTCAGCAAAAACAAAACAGAATGAGAAGGGTTAATGTGTTTCTCTATAAGCATCTTGTATGTCCTTTTCCTAATATTGCAGACACTTTTGTGCAAATGATTTATTTCCTTGTTATAACAGTTTTTTACGTGTTTTTGTGTTTTCTATTATTTCATAATTTGAAACTCCAATTCATTCTCTCTCTCTCTCTCTCTCTCTCTCTCTCTCTCTCTCTCTCTCTCTCTCTCTTTCTCTCTCTCTCTCTCTCTCTCTCTCTCTCTCTCTCTCTCTCTCTCTCTCTCTATATATATATATATATATATGTGCGCACGTGTGTGTGTGTGTATGTATATGTATATGTATATGTATATGTATATGTATATGTATATGTATATGTATATGTATATGTATATGTATATGTATATGTAGGTCTTGGCGTATTCGGGTCTTTTCCCGTGTAAGATTGAGAGTATCTTGGTGACGTTTCGACAAGGTCTCACTTGTCATCTTCAGGCCGGTGTTTTCGGCTTTGTGCTTGTGCAAGCAAAGCGTGATCGGAGCTGCCCAGCCACATACATTGGACAAACTAATAGAATAAATGCACGCATCGCAGAACACAAAACACAGTCAGAAAAGAAGAAAGAATTTCCTCCCTTTTCCAGCACCTTAAAATAACAGGACATGAAATTGATTTTGAAAGAACCAAATTAATCTCCAAAGCCGAACACTTCAACAAGAGAATAATTATGGAACCTATCGAAATAGAGAAACACCCCCACAACATGAACAAACGTGACGATACCTCCCGCCTACCAGACATCTGGAAACTAGCCCTAATCAACGAGTCCCAGCCACGAAAACCAACAACGGACCCAGAACAACACAGGACACCACCACCAATCACCCTCACCGGACTCAAACCCAAACCCATCCCACAGGTGAAATACAACCACCATCCAGAAACCTAACCACGATGACACCTCCAACTGCTGCACCCCCCTCCGACACCCACACAAAGCAAACTGAAACACGCCATAAACACATAGCCAGACCACAAACCCAGAGCCAAACCAAAGCCCGGGATGTTACACCACAGACATATATTACAAAACAGCTGACTAATCTGCAAACAACAACTCCATCAACTAATCAAGATGTTACTCCATCAACTAATCAAGATGTTACAACACAGCCAACCAACCCACTTACGGCAACTAAGCCAATATTTATAGAAAGACAGCAGCCCCGACCCCGCTTTGCAGGGCAGCCAGCCCGGCTGCCCTGCAAGGCAGCCGGCCCGGCTGCCTTGCAGGGCAGCAACTTAACCACTAGGCCATAGGCTCTGTTCCCAATCAGCTCTTTCACCAGGAAAGGGTTATATATGTTTTTCTGTCGTGTTATCCTGGTGTACCCAAATATGGGAGAGAAAGCATCACAGCTTCCTTTTTGCCTTTCAGCCCCTCACTGGGACCATTCAGGCTGTTTTTTATATAGCCGACACACTAATCTATATGTGTAGGATTTTTTGCTGATAAATGAAAATAAAGGGAGACTATTATAGATCTATTTCAAGCTTATTTTGCTCTCGTCAGATAGCCATACCCCTTATTGGGAACAGAGCCTATGGCCTAGTGCAGTGGTGGCGAATCTTTTTCGGCTCGCGTGCCCAAAAAGGGGGGGCGTGCTCGCGCGCGCTCGCATGCCCACACCCATTCCCTCCCCCCCACGCATGCGCACAACACCCCCCCATGCTGCCCCCTGCGCATGCGCACCCCCCCACCCCTGCACAAAGGCTTACCGGAGCCTGGAACGACAAAACCGGCAAACCGGAAGTGCGAAAAAATGCACTTCTGGTTTGCCGGTATGCTGTTTTTTGCACTCCGGAGGGTTCAGGGAAGTTCCCTGAAGCTCCGGAATGCAAAAAACTACAAAACGGACAAACCGGAAGTGCGAAAAAGTGCACTTCCGGTTTGTCTGTTTTGTAGTTTTTTGCATTCCGGAGCTTCAGGGAGCTTCCCTGAACCCTCCGGAGTGCAAAAAACAGCACACCGGCAAACCGGAAGTGCATTTTTTCGCACTTCCGGTTTGCCGGTGGGAACCCTCGCGTGCCGGCTTCTATGGCTCCGTGTGCCACCTCTGGCACACGTGCCATAGGTTCGCCACCACGGGCCTAGTGGTTAAGTTGCTGCCCTGCAAGGCAGCCGGCCCGGGTTCAAATCCCAGTAAGGGGTTTGGCTATCTGACGAGAGCAAAATAAGCTCGAAATAGTCGAAATATAATAGTCTCCCTTTATTTTCATTTATCAGCAAAAAATTCTACACACACACACACACACACACACACATCTCTCTCTCTCTCTCTCTCTCTCTCTCTCTCTCTCTATATATATATATATATATATATATATATATATATAGAGAGAGAGAGAGAGAGAGAGAGAGAGAGAGAGAGAGAGAGAGAGAGAGAGAGAGAGAGAGAGAGAGAGAGAGAGAGAGAGAGAGAGAGTGTTAATTGGAGTTTCAAATTATACCACAACCTTCTGAGATGTAATATTTTCCATACATTTACCCAAATTCCAACTAACCTGTACATTGTAACGGTAGTTTAAATAAATTACACAAAATAAACATTTTACTCTACATTTGTCAATTTGATATTATTGCCAAAATTTTGGATATCTAATTTTGGTATTAATAATTTTTTTAAAAGTCCTACAGATATTAAAATGGAGAAATCAATAATTTAAGGCAGTAATAATTCAGCTTTACAAATTATTTAACACAGAGCCATGATGTTACTGTTTCAGTCTATAACATCTTTACTCCAACAAATGGATGTATCAGAACAATGCAGAAGAGGAAGACATTTGAATCCTCAAGAATTTATGACCATGGTAAGTTATTTATTTGGGTGTGCTTGGAGACAGCAGACCGCATCCTTTGCTAAACCAATTCTTACCCACTTTTTAAAATTGGCTCTTAAGAACAAATGCTTATGCAGTGGGATCTCCTTGCTTGCTTATATTAGCTCAGATGAACTGGCTATTAATAACCTGAACTCCTCGATTAGATATAAGCTCCATAAATTCAAGTCAGCATATGCACATAGTAGAGTTAAGGGAGTGGCCAGAATGTAAAGGCTGACATTAACCAAGCTTGCAGAAACCTAATCTTCATTAGTGGATGCTGGTGATAAGGAACAACTCCTTGAAAAGAACTAGAATTCCTAGTGAAAAACAGATCTTTGAAATGTTGTAGGCCTGGCATATATACCCACTTCTGGTGAACTATCCCCGTTCAGTGGCTTATAAAGAAGCTTGGCTCAGCTCATTTCAGATTATATTTTCTGGCCTGAAGAGAATCAAAAGGGAGTAGCACATGGTTTCTTCAGCTGCATGATAAACATAAACTTGATTATCTGGAAGTGGCACCACTACTGGAATTCTGATTACAAAACAGAACTTAGCTCTAGTTTTTGTAACAGGGATCACTGCCGTAGAATAGTCATTGCTCCCGCTGAAAAATTTTCCATTTTGTCTTTCACTTACCCAGTCATCTGACTGGTGTATCAATCTGAGTATCAGAATCAGAGCAAAGCACCAAAGATTATTGTAGTCAAAATAGACTTTGAGTATAATGTAGTCTTATTTATGGCTACCAATCTCAACTGCAAACTTGGAAGCAACCACTAGATGGACACTTTGCTTTGCAGATTTCATTTTTGTCATAACAGCTTCATTGAACCCCATTAATAAAGTAGACAATCTGTGACCTATTGGGTCATCATTTAAGAGATACATCCCTACCTAAACAGAGAAACAGAATGACTAAGACAAAAAAAACCAGTGGGAGTAATTTCCAATTTATTGCACCTGACTGCCCTTTGGTGACCAATGGCAGTACTGTTCTACCCAGTCCCCAAAGGGCTAGGGTGGGAGCTATGTACCTGATCGCCCACATCTGAAGAAGGGGTCAGTCTACTAAACCCTGAATGGTAGAGCAGTAGCATGGTAGCAAGCAACATTAAACAAAACACAGAAAAAGAGTAACAAATAGTAAGTGAAATAAGTAAAAACCATGCAGATAAAAGCAAGAGAAAGCAATATGAATTAGTTTACACCAGCATCATTCATTAAACTTCTTCAGTGCTTTCTATCCCTGAAAACCATTCTTGTTTCAACCATGACTGTATTTTTAAATGGATGCAGAGGGAAAAGTGAATGGCCTTGAATGACAGAAAGAAGAAACACCACCAAAGCAATGGTCAGATAAAAGGGGGCCTGAGATTAGGGATAAGAAAGCAATGTGAGTAAACATCACCAGACTTATCTTACCCTAAGATAAAAGGAGAGAGGATGAAGTGCATAGAGATTTGGACATTTCTGTTATTGTACCTTTCTAATAAATATGGCAAATAGATGGGGAAGAAATGGAGGTAGTGAAATATTTTATTTTCCTGGTCTCCAAGATCACCGCAGATGGGGACTGCAGGCAAGAAATTAAAAGTCGCTTGCTCCTGGGGTGGAAAGCTATGGCAAAACTAGACAGCATACTAAAAAGCAGAGACATCACCGTGCCAACGAAAGTGCGTATAGTCAAGGCTATGGTTTTCTCAGTTGCAATGTATGACTGTGAAAGTTGGACCATAAGAAAGGCTGAGCGCCAAAGAATTTGAGGCCTTTGAGCTGTGGTGCTGGAGAAGACTCCTGCGTGTCCCTTGGATCAGTCCTTTAGGAGATCAACCCTGACTGCGCTGTAGAAGGCCAGATCCTGAAGATGAAACTCAAATACTTTGGCCACCTAATGAGAAGGAAGGACTCACTGGAGAAGAGCCTAATGCTGGGAACGATTGAGGGCAAAAGAAGAAAGGGACGACAGAGAATGAGGTGGCTGGATGGAGTCACTAAAGTAGTAGGCGTGAGCTTAAATGGACTCCAGAGGATGGTAGAGGACAGGAAGGCATGGAGGAACATTGTCCATGGGGTCGCGATGGGTCGGACATGGCTTCGCAACTAACAACAACAAATAAATATAGTACTGACTTACCGTACATCCTATTGGTTTCTTAGTCTGATCTATCTTGAAGGTTGACAACCTACTCAATAAATTTTGATTTACAGTAATGGATTTATGTAAAATATGCAAGCAAGCAAGGGAACAAGAGAAATAATAGAAAACCTGAAATATTTACTTTAATGTTGGCAAATACGCAAAGGATATGTCGAATTGGGTTTTTAACAACCTCACTTAATTTAAAAATCTAGATTCTTTCAAGATACAGGCAAGTGGCTGTGATGTTGGTTTTTCCCCCCAGAGACTCCAACCCTGATATTAATCCTTGTACTTCTGCATCAATTCAAGCACATTGGGATAGAAGCGTTGTGGGGCATCCAGACCCAAGAGTGGATCCAAATGTGTCCAGTCAGGAATATCCTTATAGAAAACTAAATGAGGGATTCGAGTAATCAGTGATTCAATATCATTTTTGGTTGTAATAATATCCTTTCCTCCACTCCACACGGCTACTGGCACAGTAACATCTTCTATTTTATAAAATGGAGGTTTTGTCTGTGGATGAAAAGAGAAGGGAAAAAAAGAATGTGATTTGGGACTCACTCCCACTATGCAGAAAAGCTGCCTAATGGAATGTTTACAGCTATTTAAACTCATATGTAGGTATGTGTCATAATTACCGTATTTTTTGGAGTATAAGACGCACCTTTTTCCTCCCTAAAAGTGGCTGAAAATTTGGGTGCGTCTTATACTCTGAATGTAGCTTTTTCAAAGCTTTTTTTCCAGCCCTAACTAGGTGCTAACAATCTTCCTAGCTCTTACCTTGCAGGCTTTTTCATTGTTACTTTCTCCGAAGAATGTTTTTCTAGCCATAAGTCTTTGCAGGTTTTTTTTCATTGCTCTACTTGCTCTGAATAAGTTTTTTTCTAGCCATAACCAGGTGCTAACGATCTTCCCAGCTCTTACTGGCTTGCAGGTTCTTTCATTGTTATTCTCTCAGAAGGTTTTTTTAAGTCCTAACCAGGGGATAAAATAATGTGCTGAAGCTGCTCCGAATAAGTTTTTTTCTAGCCCTAACCAGGTGCTAACTATCTTCCCAGCTCTTACTGGCTTGCAGGCTCTTTCATTGTTACTCTCTCAGAAGAAGGTTTTTTTAAGTCCTAACCAGGGGATAAAATAATGTGCTGAAGCTGACCAGAAAATTAGACTATTTTCCTCCCCAAAAACTAAGGTGCGTCTTATACTCCGGTGAGTCTTATACTCCGAAAAATACGGTATATGCCAGTGATGGCGAACCTTTTTTGGTTCGCATGCCAAAAGGGGGGGGAATGCGGGGGATCACGTGTGTGCGTGCCCACACTCATAATTCCATGCACCCCCACACATGCACGCATGACCCCCCTGCTCCCAGCATGCAAAGAGCCTTTCTAGGAGCCTGGGGAGGGTGAAAACGGCCTTCCCCACCCCCTCTGGAGGCTGGAAACAGCCTGTTTCCTGATTCCCAGTGGGCCCAGAAGGCCTGGAAATCAGCCGGCTGGTGCACACATGCATGCCGGACCTGAGCTCGCGTGCCCACTGATATGCCTCCGCGTGCCACTTCTGGCACCCGTGCCATAAGTTCGCCATCACGGGTATATGCCAATCACAACAGTGCTATGACAAGTCCATGACATACTGCAAACTAGTGGAATCCAGCAACACCAAGAGGATTTCACTTATAGCTTTGTTTAATAGCCAATAGCTACTAAAAGGAAAAGCTTTCCATCTCCTTCTATGGTCTTGCAATCAAATGAGTTTAAAGGAAAGCTAACATCCCAAATTTAGACACCGTTATCTATCTGAAAGAGTACAGAGGTAAGGGAGGGATCATCAATCAAGACATTAAATGTTATGCTGCTATTAATTGAACCATGGAAAATGTCTGGTGCTCTTTGAGGATACTGAAGTTTAATCAGGCTGGGAAATTATTTGCAAGGAGAGACCTGAGGTCTTTCTTAGAGAAATGTGGCATCATTGCTTCATATTTTGAGTGCGTGCGAGATTGATTGATTATCAAGGTCTTATCTCAGTCTTAACAATCAAGCTAGTTCACAATAAATAGACTAGAAACATAATAAATTATAGAAGCATAATTTGGAAGGCAATTGTTAGAAATTTCCACAAAATGCTAACGTATATCATGTTAGCATTTTAGTGTTAATTACCTGAAAAATACCATTGCAACCCAACACTGTCCCTCAGTCCCTGAAGGTTATACAGAAAAACTGCATTTTAACAACTTTCCAAACTTTTTACCAGCAAAGAAACCATCTTTACTTTGGGAGAGCAAATTCTGAGAGAAGAGAGTCATAGCAGGGAATGACAGCCTCCACCTGTCCTATTCCCCAGCAAAAGATGTAGGGAGTGGGGGGGAGGACTGATGACCTGAGATGAACTGTTAAATTATATTAGGCAAACAGATTCCACCTATTTATCTGTTTTAATCTATGATTTAATAAAAAGTCTGTTTTAAGTAAAAGCAGAGGTGGGTTCCTGCCAGTTCGGACCGGTTCTATAGAACCGGTAGCGGGAATTTTCCCCCGCTCACCGAACTGGCAGCGATGGCCGGCTGGCCACGCCCCCGAACCGGCTGCAGTGCCATAGACGCCGCGATCTTGGCTTTCGGTACTGGGTTTTTGGTACTGCATGCATGCGCGTGCGCGGCACAAAACGCACAAGTGCCCACACGGCACGGGAGGAAGCGAACTGGCGGCAAGGTAAGTTAGAACCCACCCCAGATTAAAAATAAGTTAAAATTAAAATTAAAAAATAATAAAAATCTGTTTTAACAAATGATCTTGGATTCGAAACTCAAATGATGTCCAATCAGATATTTTAATTTCTACCAGTCCATTCACTTTCTAAGGCTATGTCTCCATTAAACCCTTTCAAGAGACTACAGTATGCAATTCAAACAGGGATTAAGGAGTTCTACTCTAAAAAAGCATCATTACTTCTTTTTTCTGGTAAGGTAGCAACTGGATCTATTGCTATGAGCCTTATGCATCTTTTGCTCTCAATACTACTGAATATCTGTTTAGCCAAATGCCTGGAGAACTACCTCAATTTTACCTCCCTACAGTATATTGTACTTAAGGAAAAGCAGACAGGAAGGCCCACTGCTGAATGGAAAATGGAGTTACCACCACATTTTTTGTTCATGGATTGCTGTCCTCCTCCAGTTCTATCGTGATATAAAACATTCACGTTTGTTGTCACTTGAATACCCTATAGCTCTTCTCGAGTCCAAACTCAAGAAAAAAGAAAGGTTTTCATTGACATTGAGTTATACAGATTAACCGAGTTGGAAGGGACGTTGTAGGTCATCTAGTCCAACCCCCCGCCAAAGCAGACCCTACACCCATGATGGCGAACCTATGGCACATGTGCCAGAGGTGGCACACAGAGCCCTCTCTGTGGGCACGCGTGCCGTCGCCAGCTGCTCTTCTGGTTTCCGGCGTGCACATATGTGCCGGCCTGCTGGTCTTCATGGGCTCTGGAGCACTTGAAAAGGGCCTGAGAATGGCCCAAAACCAGGGCGTTTTTCTGGCAGTTTCCGGGCCTTTGGGGGGCCGTTTTGGGCCTGAAAAAATGGCCTCAAAATGGCCCTGAAAACAGCCAAAAAAGGCCAAAAAACAGGCATGCACGTGCTGGCCAGCTGGTCTTCGGGTTTCCAGTGCTTCGGTGTGCGCACATGCATGCACATGCATGCATGTTCCGGTTTGGGCATTTGGTGCCGAAAAGGTTTGTCATCACTGCCCTATACCATTTTTGACAGATGGCAGTCCAGTCTCTTCTTGAAAGCTTCCAGTGATAAATCTCCCACAACCTCTGAAGGCACACTGTTCCATTGGTTGATTGTTCTCACTGTCAGAAAATTTCTCATTTCTAGGTTGAATACCTCCTTGATCAGTTTCCAACCATTATTCCTTGTCTGGCCTTCAGCTGCTTTGGAAAATAGCTTACCCTCTCCTCTCTGTGGCAGCCCCTCAAATACTGGAACACTGCTATCATGTCTCCCCTGGTCCTTCTCTTCACTAGACTATGAATAAACATAATAATCTTGGTTGCTCTTCTCTATACTCTTTCTAGAGTCTCAACATTTTAGGTTAAGTTAAAGGAAGGTAGAAGTTAAAGGAAGAAGAGTTAAAGGGCAAACCTAGATCTGAGGCAACTTCTCCTAGAGAAACTGTATGATCAAAGTGAGAAGTTGGTCTCTGCTTACTTGAGGCTCCTTAAGGTTACTAGTATCCTCTATGACAGTGCTCCCCAACCAGTGTGCCGCGGCACACTGGTGTGCCGTGAGGCCATGCCAAGTGTGCTGCGGCAAAAGCTCGCGTCATATCCAGAACGGCCTGCCACCCACCGAATGCTAGATTTTGCCCAGCAACGTTTTGTTGCATTTGATGTGTGGCCATGGCCCTACAGCTCTGAGTCCGAGAAGTTCTATCCCCCCCTTCCCCCGCTCACGATTGTCCTGATCACAAGTCTACAGGGCCTGGACAGAGCAGTGTTCATTATTAGGTACTACCTATCTGTCGTTTTCTGCACTGTGTTCTAATTTTTAAGTTCGCATAGTTCAGGGCTGGCCAAACCATGGCGCATGCGCCAAATCTGGCGCATTGGATGATTGCAAGTGGCGCATTGCAATCATCCAATGGCTGACGCCTCTCCCGCCCGCATGACTTGCTGTCTTTTAAAACTCAAGCCGCCTCGGCTTGAGTTTTAAAAGACAGCAAGATGCGGGTGGGAGAGGCAGGTCTGGTCATTAAGCCTGCTGGCCACTGCAGCGAGGCTTAATGAGCAGATCTGCTGCCCTGGACACAACAGCGAGGAACGCGAGGAGGAGGTAACGGGGCATGTCCCAGGTAGGACACGCGTCTCGCGCTGGGGGTTGGCAGGACGGGTGGGGCAGGACTGGTGGGCGGGATGGGGCACGCGTCCTACCTGGGACTTTTCCCGGTAGCTCCAGTCGCGTTCCTTGCTAATAGCATCCAGAGCAGAGCAGCCCCTTCCAAAAGATAACGTCTCGCAAGACGTTATCTTTTGGAAGGGGCTGCTCTGCTCTGGATGCTATTACAGTAGCAAGGAACGCGACTGGAGCTACCGGGAAAAGTCCTAGGTAGGACACGCGTCTCGCACTGGGGATTGGCAGGGCGGGTGGGGCAGGACTGGCGGGCGGGACGGGGCGCGCGTCCTACCTGGGACTTTTCCCAGTAGCTCCAGTCGCGGGCTGGCTTGATTTGAGGCTTGGCAGCGGGGCGTGGCAGGGCACGAGTCCTCCTCCCTGCCGCTTCTGTTTGTGGAAGCCGAAGAGCCTTACCGGTAGTTTGGGAGAAAGAAAGAAAGTTTTTTGCTGCTTTCCTTCAGTGCACTCAAAAGCAGAAGCAGCAAAAAACTTTCTTTCTCCCAAACTACCGGTAAGGCTCTTCAGCTTCCACATACAGCCTGGAAAGCAGTCTCATGCATCTCGCGCTAGGGCTGGCTTGATTTGGGGTTTGGCAGGGCACGAGTGAGGAAGGCGTCGGCAAGAGGTGGAGCCGAAAGGGAGGGCGACAGGGATGTCTGCTTCTTAAGCCAGCAAACTTCCTTATCGCCAAGCTCCGCCTCTTGCCGACGCCTCCTCACTTGCTGGATTGACTCGTCTGCTCTGGGCTGCCTTGGGCGGCTTGAGTTATAAAAGACAGCAAAACGCGGGCGGGAGAGGCAGGTCTTGCTCATTAAGCCTCGCTGGCCGCTGCAGTGAGGCTTAATGAGCAAGACCTGCCTCTCCCGCCCACGTTTTGCTTTCTTTTAAAACTCAAGCCGAAGCAGCAGGTGGGGGAAGCGGCCCCCGGCCACTTCCCCCGCCCACCTGGACGCCGCCATTTGCGGTCTTTTGCCCTCTGCGCATGCGCATAGCGTTCTGCGTATGCGCAGAGGGCAAAACTCAAATGGCGGCATCCAGGCGGGCCCATCCACCCGGGACGCCTGGGCCAATTGGCACATGGTATCATTAAGGTTGGCCACCACTGACCTACCTAATTATAAAATAAAATAATAAATCAAGTAATTCTGTTATGCCCAGTTTGACATTCCTATACTATTATACTCTTCAAAACGATATTTTGAAGATTATATTTGTTTTTTATCCAATTTTTGTATGTGGTGTGCCGTGGAATTTTGGGAGAGGCTATGGTGTGCCGAGGGTGACAAAAGGTTGGGGAGCACTGCTCTATGAGACTCTTGAGAACATTATGTTTTAGAAAGCTGGATAGCCACCCCTCCCTCACACAAAATGGAAGGATACAAACATGTTTACATATATAAACTTGTATAATTCACATTTCAACTAATGTTGTATTTTTAGTTTGGAAGTATTCACAGCTGTTGGATAAATTAGAGTAAGTCAACAATAATTTAACTAGCAATTAAAAAAAATTGACAAATCCCTATCCCCAACATACTTTTCTTACCATGTTGTATACTTCAATGTTCTTACAACCATAGTCATAATATTTAAATTCCAGAGACTGTGCAACCTACAAGGAAATGAAAACATTATTCCAAATTTAAAAACTAGTTTTGAAATCTTAATATTAAGAAATATTAACAAGATAGATGTAGATATATGCACAATATTTTTCATCTGCAATTTTACAGAAAGAAAAAATTACTATTTTTTTACTTTATTTATTAAATAAGTAGCAAAGAGAATACATTTTAAAACACTGTATATGCAAAACTCATAAAAGGAACTCACCAAAATGTAATATGAAAACTTAAATAAAAAATAGAGTTCCTTGTGAAACAAGGACTACTTTAGGCTAGTTCTGAACAGCAGTCCAGATAGGTATTAAGCATAGTGAAAAAATGGTTTCAGGAAATAATTTCTTCCTAGATTTTGAAAATTTATTTATACTGGAAAAATATCACAAAGGAGCCATATGTTTCTTCATACCCTATATATAATTATATGTTTATTTATCAAATTTATATAGACCCCTATCTCTCAAATGCGACTCTTGGCAATGTACAATAAAAAAGAAACAATAAAAAGACATTTTAAAACAACCAGAACCCCCCCAATGTGCATATAACATAGGAGAGTATTTAAAAAAGCAGACATAATGGAGTCATATTTGTTACCTTTAGCTTTATACAGTACAATAGATGTCAATGAACAAAAGTTCTTTAATATCAGTATAGAAATCCTGCTAAGCATTTGTTTTCTGCAACAATTATGTGTAAAGTGCTAATAGTAAAATCACGTCCATAATAATGAGGTGGTTGTTCTATTCCCTTAATTGGATTTCTCAGGAACTCATTAGAAGTAAACACATTGCATTGGCACCCATTTTGTTTTGCTTTTAAAAGTTAAATATCAAACCATTTGGTATTTGATGTTAGGTTTAAGAGCTGCAAGGAACAGGAGTTTTAGATAGCCATGGTACCCCACAATGTGCTAAAGGGGACTCTATACCACAAGACATGGTTTTTTTTAAAAGCGAAGACAGGTTAAAATATGTTAAAACTACATAATCTATTTGTAGGAAGTTAGCACCCACCCCTCTCCTAGAAGAATGAAATATTTTAGGAAATATTAAAAAGGCAGAATATTATATTTCCCTGGATGAGAAAAGGAGAAACATGTTTTTAAAGACAAAGCAGCTCCCTGCAGCTCCCTGCCCCCTCTTCAGCTCCAGGATGATGGGATTAACACATAGCCCTCAGAACATGATAGGATTAGCCCTCTACCCATCTCACCACATGGCATCTGGGAAGATTACATCACCCAGCAAGGCTCAACCAAGACACAGACAGCCTACAAAGTTAGCTAAGACCCCAACCTCTGGGAATCTGACAGCCAATGGGATATATTTATTGTACAGGAACAGGAAACTCTAAGGCAGGACCCAAGAGAATATATAAATATCCCTCTCTCCACTCCATGTGCCTTTCTTTTGCCCAGGACCTCAAACCATGTGATCCTGTCCACCATTAAAATAAGGTGACCAGACGTCCCGCTTTTGGCGGGACAGACCCGATTTCAAACAAATTGTCCCGCGTCCCACGGCGTTTCCAAAAAGTCCCGCTTTTTGAATTTGCGCAAAGCGCCTCGCTTCCCTCGAGCAGATCTTGAGGGAAACAGCCGCGCCTGCACACTACGATCTCGCCAGCTCCGGGCTGGGCAGGGAAAACCCCCAACCGCGCTCCGACGTGCCCAAGGGCCCAGTTCAGCGCCTCGCACGCTCAGCCCCGCTTGAGGGCAACAGCCAGAAATGGGATTCCGGAGGCGTAGAGAGAGCAGCGGCTTTGGCAGGTCTGGCCGTGTCCTTTCCCGGGTCTGCCACATGGGGGGAAAGAGCGGAGGCGTGGGGCATCCGCCGGACGCCGCCCCAGAGAGAAGACCAGGCCCAGCTGGCAAGGGCCAGGAAGGATTTTTCCCGCGCCACCAGCCAGCTTGTCCTCCAGGCCAGACGCAGCAGAGGCTGCAGCTTTGTGCACCCCCCCCCCAAACACCCCTCCTTCATCGCAGCCCTTACTGCTGCCATGGCCGGGGCTCGCCTCTTCTGTGTCTGGCCCGGAGGACAAGCTGGCTGGCACTTATGCACGCCCCTTATATACCCAACCCCAAATCTTTATTTCAATCATTTGTTTAGCGCAGTGGTGGCCAACCTGAAGCATCCCACGCGCCAATTGGCCCAGGCGCCCTGGTTGGGCGGGCCCACCTGGACGCCGCCATTTGAGTTTTGCCCTCTGCGCATGTGCAGAATGCTGTGCGCATGCGCAGAGGACAAAAGAACGCAAATGTCAGCATCCAGGTGGGTGGGTGGGAGGCGGGAGGCCTTTCCTCGCCTCCCGCCTCCCCTTCGGGAGCTGGCAGTGGCTTGGGCTGGCTGGCTGGCGAGCGAGAGAGCGAGAGAGCGAGCGGGGCTGGCTTGGGAAGGGGAGCAGCCCGGAGATGGTGCTCCAACCCAGCGTCTCTTGGCTCTCCTGCTCCCCCTCCGCCAGCGCTGGGCTGCTGGAGTGACAGGGGGAGAAAGGAGATCAGGAGGCAGCGGCAGATCACAACAACCCCAGCGGCAGCTGCAGGCAGAGAGAGAGAGAGAGAGAAGTGAGTGAGCAAGTCACTCCACCGCGCGCGCTCATGAACACACACACAAGCGCGCATACAGGGGCAGCTCCCCGAGAGGCTGGCACTTCTGCAGCGACGCCAAGCCGCAAACCCCTCCCCTAGCTGCCACCGCTCCCAGCCCAGACACTCCGCCTGCTACGCTTACTGTTGCTTTCTGCCCAGGAGTCCGGAGTGGAGCCGAAAGGCGGAAGCCGGGGCGCGCTTCCCTTCCCTTCGCGGAGCCCTTTGGCTTCTCCATCCATGGCTTCTACCGAAGGGGTCACCCAGGCAGTGGGGGCAGCCAGTTAATGGCTGCGTGGCTTCTGGCGCGAAGGGCGGGGGGGAGAGGGAATTTGTGAGTCTCTTCCGAAGACGCGCCGGCTCTTGCCCCTTTCGGGCTGAGAGGTTAGGCCTGCATGGGGGGGGAATCGGAGGTGAGATGCCACAGGGAAAGCGCTGCACACGGGTGCAGCCCCCCCGCGCCCTTGCCTCCCTCGCGCCGGCTACGCACGTTCGCTTTTCGGCTCTGCCGCTGCTGCCAGCTGCCTCCTTTCCCCGCCTCCACCTCCCATTCGGGAGCCGAAGGGGGTGCGGGGGCTGCGCCCGTGTGCAGCGCTTTCCCTGCAGTGTCTCGCCTCCAGTCCCCCCCCACGCAGTGTTTGTGTGTGTGTTCATGAGCGCGCGCGGCGGAGTGACTTGCTCGCTCGCTTCTCTCTCTCTCTCTCTGCCTGCCTGGAGCTGCCGCTGGGGTTGTTGTGATCCGCCGCCGCCGCCTACTGATCTCCTTTCTCCCCCCGTCACTCCAGCAGCCCAGCAGTGGCGGAGGGGGAGCAGGAGAGCCAAGAGACGCTGGGTTGGAGCTCCATCTCCGGGCTGCTCCCCTTCCCAAGCCAGTCCCGCTCGCTCGCCAGCCAGCCCGCCCAAGCCACTGCCGGCTCCCAAAGGGGAGGCGGGGAAAGGAGGCAGCCGGCAGAGCCGAAACTTCCCACCGCCCCTTCGGCTCTGTGCACGGCAAGGGGGAGAATCTGGGCAGCCAGAAGCCGCCGGGTGTAGAGGGAATCCTCTGCGGCCGCTCTTTACCCGGCGGCTTCTGCCTGACCAGATTCCCTCCCTTGGGCGTCTCGCGTCTCGCGGTGGGGAGAGTGTGTCCTATCTTATTCCGTCGCGTTCCTCAGTATTGTGTCCAGGGCAGCACGTTCTAAAAGAGAAAGTCTCGCGAGTTCAAACTTCTCAAACTCGTGAGACGATCTCTTTTAGAACGGGCTGCCCTGGACACAATACCGAGGAACGCGACGGTGGATGCGACACTTGAAATCGTTGAATGTGCCACGTTTGGTGCATGCACCACGGTTTGGCCACCCCTGGTTTAGTGCGTCTTTGCTGTGTCCCCCGGAGCTATTTAAGCAGTGTGATAAAGCAAAGCAAAACATTAAAAGCCGAGGAAGGAAAAAAAAAGAGCAGCCACCTTCCCCCCAGCAAAGCCCTGAACGGAACTGAACAGAGGTGGCAGGGGACAACAATGGAGGCTGTTTCGTTGCTTAGCAACCAAGGTGAAACAGATTCTCTCTGTCCCTCCCTTCCTTGGGCCGCAGTTCTTTGCACATGGGTTCAAATAGATATCAGCCTTTTTTTCGTCTCTGCCTCAGCGCGAATGGTGACGCAATCGGCACGCGCCTAATGTGAAAGAGGAAGGAGACGTGTGGGGCTGAGGAAGTGGGAGTTTCTCCCCTCATGAATATGTTATGGTGGTGAATTTGGGTAGGAGAGAGATGTTTCGCCGGCGGTTCTTTTCCCTGCTCGGCTCAGTAGAAGAGGGACCCTGTTTTGACTGCATGGCTTAAAGAGCTCGCCGGTATCTGGCAGGGCTCTGCAGATAAGTAAAAGCATAAGAAACGGAGCAGGTGAATCTTCTGCCCTGGTTTGCAGTCTCTTTCTACAAAAATTGCTGCTAATTAGGGTTTGCCGAAGTCGTTCTTCCCTCTCCGCAGTTATATATGAATATACAATTATATCGCAGCGTTCCAGGGCCAGACGCAGCAGAGGCTGCAGCTTTGTGCACCCCCCCAAACACCCCCCCTTCATCGTCCTTCCCAAAGTCTTTTGTCCTGGTGCGGAAAGGGGAGGCGTGGATCATCTCTTCCCCCCCCCCGGTCAATGGTGTCCCGCTTTACCAAAGTGAAAATCTGGTCACCTTACATTAAAACCATCTTTCCAATCAGCCACCATATTTCCACTTAGAACTGAACCCAGAAGGATATTTCTTCCAACATAGTAAAAGGGCGTTGTTACTTACCTGAACGCCCATTCTCGTAGGGTGGCGCTAGCCTCCAAGATTGGGATGACCTCATCCATCAGCCAATCAGGACTGAGTCTGACCTCATATAAAAGCTGTCACTGTGCCATAATCCCCCTCTTGAGACGAAGGAGTAGGTCAGACCCATAGTTTATCCCCCACGCACACCTTCAGTATGTACAACACCCAAAAAGGGAGGGACTTGGAGGCTAGCGCCACCCTACAAGAATGGGCGTTCAGGTAAGTAACAACGCCCTTTCTCCATAGTGGGTGGCGCTAGCCTCCAAGATTGGGACATACCAAAGCAGTATCGTCCCCTAGGGAGGGTTGTCACCAGAATCGTAGACCCCGTCAGGAGCAACTATGGTCTGCAAGACCCTGCGCCCAAAATCCGCCTCAGCCGAGGCAAAGGAGTCTACTTTATAATGTCTAATAAAGGGCAACGGAGAAGACCACGTTGCCGCTCGGCAGAGTTCCTCCAAGGAGGCATTAGTAGTCCAAGCTGCCGTGGTGGCGGCGCTGCGCGTCGAGTGCGCCGTCAGATGTGGCGGACGAGGTAGGTCCTGTTGTCGGTAAACGTCTCCAGCGACCGACCATCGCCGCCGAAGCCTTGCGACCCATGGACGAGGCGTGGAATCCCACGAACAAGGACTCTGAGTGGCAGAATGCAGCCATGTGGACATTGTAGATTTTTATCGCCCGCCGGACATCGACAGCGTGCCATTTGCGCTCGGTCGGCGTTGTAGGTGGAGAGCAGAAGGAAGGAAGAACCACTTCCTGCGCCCTGTGGAAGTATGTATTGACCTTGGGCAGGAATGTGGGGTCAAGGCGAAGCACCACCCGGTCCGGATGAAAAATACAGAGATCGTCCCGGACGGATAGGGCTGCCAGTTCGGATATTCTCCGGGCTGAAGTGATCGCTACCAGAAATGCAACCTTATGCGTAAGGTGCTGCAGCGAAACTGTCCGGAGGGGCTCGTAGGGGGCCTCGGTCAGTGCCAGAAGAACCTTCTGCAGGTCCCAGGTGGGGTACCTATGTACCACGGGAGGCGAGATATTGACTGCCGCCTTCAAGAAGCGAACGATTAAGGGATGCGTTGACAAGGGCGCAGAAGAGTGGCAGGAAAGGACCGTTGAGAGCGCTGCCACCTGTCGCCGCAAGGTGCTGGGCGAGAGACCCTTGTTGAGGCCCGCTTGCAGAAATTGGAGGACCTGTATGACTGAGAGGTCGATCGGGTTAAAGTCGGCGCCGACACACCAATCGTGAAACGTTCGCCAGGTGGAGTTGTAGATGCGGATGGTGGAGGCCCGGCGTGAGGAGAGCAGAGTTCGGATAATGCTCTTGGGGACCCCGCGAAGAGTTAGGGTGCGCCGCTCAAGCGCCAGGCGGTCAGTTGGAGCCACTGTGGATCCGGGTGCTGAACTGATCCCTGGGAGAGCGACGATGCAGTCTGTGGGATCCTCCAGGATGGGCCGGTCGTGAGTGACTTGAGGTCCGCGAACCATGCCCGTCGCGGCCAATGGGGGGCCAATAGGATCAGTTCCGCCTGCTCGTCTAGCATCTTCCTGATAACTCGGGGAATGAGTGGAAGGGGCGGAAAGGCGTAGAGCAGGCCCGTGGGCCACGGGCAACGGAGGGCGTCCGTGTCCATCGCGCCGGGTGTCCGATACCGCATGATGAAGCGCGGGAGCTTGGCATTCCGCTGGGTCGCAAAAAGGTCGACCACCGGGTTGCCAAACCGGGTAGTCAGCTCCCGAAATATGTCCGGGTGCAGGGCCCACTCTGCCGTGTCGACGTCGTGTCGGCTGAGCCAGTCCGCTGTGCGGTTCGACACCCCCGAGATGTGCTCCGCCCTGAGCGAGAGGAGGTGCCATTCCACCCAGAGGCCCAAATCCTTGGCCTCGGAGAGCAGGCGGCGCGAGACCGTCCCACCCTGCCTGTTGACATGGGCTTTGGTGGTCACGTTGTCCGTCAACAGGAGGACGTATTGCCCAGACAGGAGATGCTGGAATTGCCGGAGGCCCAGGGACGCCGCTCGTAGCTCCAGGAGGTTGATGCTGGCCGTTGACTCCGCTGCGGTCCAGGTGCCCTGTGCCACGTGAGACGATGTGTGGGCGCCCCACCCGTAGAGGCTGGCATCCGATGTCACCGTCACCCGGCGAGGCTCGAGGAAGCTGGAACCCTTGCTGATCGCCGGGGACCGCCACCAATGCAGGGACCGCCGGACCGCCGTCAGGAGTTGGACCTTGGCCGATGAGTTGGACCTGTTCGCCCGCTGAAATGGCAAAAGAAACCATTGTAGGTCTCTGGAGTGCAGTTGTGCCCAAGGTGTTATATGTATAGCGGATATCATCTTTCCCAACAGGGAGGACAGGAGGTTCAGCGGCACCCGTCCTTGTCCAAGAACCTGTTGGGTCAGAGAAGAAAGACTGAGTTGTCTTTCTTCCGACAGATACACCCTGCACACCAGAGAGTCTACAATGGCCCCCAAGTGAGTTATGCGAGTGGAGGGAGTCAAGTGGCTCTTCTCCAGGTTGAGGGAGAAGCCATGGTATTGCAGAACGTCCATGGTGGTCTGCAGGTCCAGCTCTGCCCGGGCCAGGGAAGACGACTGAATTAAGATGTCGTCGAGGTAACACTGTATTCGAATCGGCACCGCCCTCAAGTGAGCTGTGAGGGCGGCCAGGATCTTTGTGAAGACCCTGGGTGCCGAGGAGAGGCCGAATGGCAGGGCCGAATACTGGTAGTGCTCGTTGTCATATGAGAACCGAAGGAACTTTTGGTGGGAAGGCCGAATCAGGACATGCAAATATGCCTCAGTGAGGTCGATGGAGCACATAAAGTCACCCTTACGAATGCCGTCCAATATGGACTGTAGAGTATGCATCTTAAATTTCTTGTACACCAAGAACTTATTCAGGCGCTTCAGGTCTAAGACCGCTCTCCACCCACCAGACGACTTCTCCACGAGGAACAAATTGGAATAGAATCCTTGCCCCAGCTGGTCCTCCGGGACCCGCTGGATGGCCTCAATCTCCAGCAGATGCTGGATGGCTTCAAGCATCAGGGCCCTTTTCTGCGGGTTGGAGGACTGGGAGCACCTCATGAAGGAGTCAGGGGGGGTGGAGAGGAGGTCTAAGGCGAGTCCGAGTGTTAGGGTCTCGCGAACCCAAGCGTCCATAGTAATCTCCTCCCACCGCTTAGCGAAAAGACGCAGGCGACCCCCAATGGGAGAAGTTGGATCCACTACTTGTAGCGGCGGAAGGGGCGACCACCTGCCTTCCGAAAAGGGCGCTTGGACTGCTGGTTGGAATTGCCCGTATCCTGGCCCTGAGTCTGACGGGGCGAGGCCCGCGATCTATTCTGGTTATAGGAAGGCGCCCTATATTGGCGTCTGGGGAACGCCGGGGCCGGGTTCTGGGGCTTGGCCTGTGTCTTCCTAGTGGAGTTCGGCAAGACCTTGCGTTTGTCCTTAGTCTTGATGAGGTAGGGGTCAAGGGCCTCATCGAAGAGGGATTTGTTTGTCACCGGAGCTCCAGCCAGGCGCCACTTGTGGCGACAGTCAGCGGGCCAGCTCCTCAGCCAATTCATTCTGCGCGCCACCACCGATGTACCCATGGCTCTGGCAGCGAATCGGGTGGCCTGGAGCGTTGCGTCCGAGGTGAACTGCGAGGCCGCAATCAACTTGTTGATGTCCTGCCTCGCTCGGACGTCAGATGGTGGCAGGTGCTCCTGCAGTGCCTTCAGCCAGCGAATGGATGTTCGGCAAAAGAAGGACGCCGTGGCCGAAGCCTTAACGGCCCAAGTGGCAGCCTGGTGAGTCTTCTGCAACGCTTGTTCCGTGCATCTGTCCTCCGGACGGAGCAACTCCTCCGAGTCACTGGGCATCTGTGCCGGAGAGTACAGAGCTTTGATGGCCGGTTCCACGGAGGGTACCTGCAGATGTTGTGCCAGCGCGGTGGAAACATTAAAAAAGCGCTTGTCCGCTGCAGAGGGAGCGACGCCGGCCGTCGGGGACGTCCACTGCTTAAGCACCGAGTCCACAAATAGTTTGGGGGCCGGTACCTCCTCCACTTGCGAGGTGGTTTCCTCGAAAAGCGGGTCCTCGGGCTCGTCCGCGGCGGGCGCCTGGTGTTTGGCGGTAAATTTTGCCGTGGCCCGGGCCTTGTGGAGCAGTGACTTAAATAAGGCCGGATTGAACAACCCGGTGACCACTGGAGCCTCAGGGGCAAGGTCCTCGTCCTCTGACAGGTCCAAATCTTGTACCTGATCGTCCTGTCCATGGAGCGACAAGGGTGAGCCCTGGTCAGCATCGGCAGCTGGGGTCGGCTCCGCGGACGGAGTGACCGCTGGACGGGGCGCAGGTAACAGGGGAGTCATGGGAGGAGGCGGAGCCGAGGCAGCCACATGCTTCATGCCTGCCTCAATGCCTTGGGCGATAGCAGCCTGGATCATGGCCTGCACCTCGGGGGTGTAGAATTGCTGCGAGGCCGTAGGCAGGTGGGGCATGGTTGTGCTGGTCCCCGGACTGGGGTCTTCCCAGATATCGTCCTCCCCCAAGCACAAGTCTGGATTGTCCAGCGAAAGGGTGCCTGAAGAGCGCCGGTCCCTCTGAGAGGGCTCATGGTGCGCTGGAGATGCAAGGACAGCAGGTGGCAGCGTGGAGCGTTCAGCAGCCTTGGGGCCCTTGTCCTTGCTGGAATGTGAGTCCTTGGGTGGGGCCTTGGCTGAACCCGAACCCTTGGAGGACGTAGTGGCCTTGTCAGCGCTCTGCCGAATGGGGGAGCGGTCCCGGTGCCCAGATGTTGGGGGGGATTGCCCAGACCCACCTTTCCTGTCCTTGGCCGGCCTGGGCTTATTCCTGCCCGAGGTGGCCTTCTCCGACATCGTGGAGACTTCAGCGGGGATTGAAAGCAGCACGGGGCGCTTTTACGGCCCGGTGCTGATCTGCTGGGCAAGAGCGAAGTCCGGGTGCTTCAGATGGCCCAGTCCCGGTCAGCGCTGCAGGTGAGGCTGGAGGAGCTGCCCCGCACAGGGCCAAGCACGCTGGGTGGCCTCTCGCCGCGGCGGCGTCGAAGAAAGAAGCCGCGGCCGGTGTCCGCTTCACTCCGAGAGCCGACAATCAGCTGTAGGGAGTACGTCACAGGGGAATCCCCTGTGACGTCCGGAAACCTTGTTGTGGCTGCGCGGGATGCGAAGGAGCTTCGGCACGGCCGGGAAAAGCCGGAAGTTGGCTCCGACGATCTGCGGCTGCGCGCGCTGTCCAACGGCCCGAGAAACAGCTGAGGGGCGGGAGCGCGGCTCCTCCGGGCGGCAAATGTAGCGAAGAGGGAGGCGCGGCCTGCAGCCGATGTTGCTGCCGACTAGGCCGCCGAGCCTCCCGAACAGGCCCAAAGCAGGCCGAAGCCAATATATACTGGGCGAATGGCCACGGAGGAGTCTGGCAGCGATGGCAGGCCTCAGTGAGGAGGGGCGGTCGCGCAGGCCGATGAGCCGCCGACTGGACCGCCAACGCTCGCCCTCACGAGGCCACGCTCCCCAACAGGCAGGCAGACAAAACTGGGGGCCAATTGAGGGGAGCGGAGACGGAGAGAGACCCTGACTGCCCAAGCGCAGGGCTTCTGCGGGTTACCAAGGAAGGGGCTCTCTCAGCGGAAAGTGGCAAAAGGGCCACCCTGGCTGCTGGTCACCCAAGCGCTAGGCTTCTGTGACGAGATGGTAAACTGGAATGCCAGGCCGCACTGTGAGGATGGCCACCAGCCACAAGGGCGAAGGTAGGCCGTGGACAAGGCCGAAGCCTGCCCTGGTAGTCCCAACACCCCCGATGGAAAGGAAAGGTGGGGGACTCACTCACAGCTAATAATAAAGTTGATAGGTGATCAAATCTTGATTCAGTTGAAGGTTGGTAGAAACTGCGAAGACTGGGGAGAAACAATCCTAGGCCTAGGACTGAGTCGAAAGAGGGGGATTATGGCACAGTGACAGCTCATTGTGTTTCTTTCTCTACTCCTTCCTCTTTTAAAGGGAGCCACGATGATAATGATGTTGAAGAAAGCAGCCAGAAGTGGTTAGAAAAACAAGTGCAGAAGAAGCATGGATGCATGAAAAGTGACTCAGAATGATTCCCCCAAGCTTATTCGACTCCCTGGGTTATAAGAGAGGGGAAGGGAAAACACAGGCAGACATTCAAGATTCTTGAATTCTGGGAATTCTTAAAGCCGCCAAGTGTTGAGATACACCACTGTTGCAGTTCTAGTCTTCCAATGGATTTTGGTTTTCTGATCTGATCTACTTCATTTGGTCAACACTTACTTCCTTTGCAAAAAGTCTAAATAAAAATAGAATTTACTTACTATATTTAGGTTTTTCTCATTATATCCTACTGTAAGGAAAATGAACTGGACACAAAATCGATCAATTACTGGATAGCTGCATGCATAGGTCATAATGGTTTTTAGTCTCACATTGGAAATGGGAAATTCTTTAGTGCCCCATATTACCTATAAAATAAAAATGGCTCATGAATATGGATGATTTTAAATCATGTTTGTAATTGTGCCAGATGTGATCAGAAAGAAAGCTTGCAATTCTGAAAACATTCCTCCTTTTCCAACATGAACTTTATCTTTCCCACATTAAAGTTATCATTGGAAGTCCTTCTCTAGATTTCCACTATCTGATCATTTTTCATACATCTTTACAAATTTACCTTGTACAATTTTCAAATTCAGTCAGTTGAATTCCATACTTCATTTCACCCAAATTGGAAATAATTACTTCTAAATAGGAAAAAAAATGTTTTTGTGCTGCTTTTAATTGTGGTTTTTTATTATTTTCATTCTGTTTGAATTGTAAGCCACCTAGAGTCATGTATAGATAGTTCTTACATAATTGTAGGAGAAGGACAGGCAGAACCTGTGGGTAGAGTCAAGATAGGAATCGGTTTGGAGTCATTACATTCCCTCAAATGGTTTAAGTTCCAACACCTCTTGAGTTCTGTTAACTCTTATCTAGCACCAATTTGATGCTAAACATTAGTTGACTTGATTCTTGTATACAGGCTTGAGCAATAAATCAGCATAAATGAAACTTAATATGTGGTCTGACTCTTTGTGCCAATCCTAATTCAGACCAGCAACTCCATTGCTAAATGAAACAGCCCCTAAGTGGGAAATCGTGTGATTTTGACTGTTCTTTCTGGCTGGACAGAGACAAGATTACTAAATTTCATGCCTTTACCTTTGCCTCCTAATTAGTTCCTTGTCATTTGGAATGCTTGAGTGCCTGTGTACAGTCTTGAACACAAAAAGTGATATGATCATGCTGGCAGCCCAGGGATGGAAGCGATGCATTACTATGCCAACACTGTACACTACTCTCTTTAAATCCCTTCTCTGATTTTCCACATCATTTGGGATGCTCAAGTGCCTTTAAGGTAATATAGCCATGGCTGCCAGTCCCAGGCTACTGGCACAATTGCATTCCTTTTGATGTGTAGAAAACAACTTACTCTCTTACAATCCTTTTGTCTCCAATCTCTCTGCTCTGCCAGGGGAAAAAAAGCACATAGAACAGGCACAGCACAATACATACTAACTATAATGATAATCATATGTCAGAGTTGGTCTCAAAGATGTAAATTTGTAATTGTAGTCTGTAAATTTATTTTTTCAGCACTGCTATAACTTCAAGTTGTCGTTGTATAAATGGTTGGTAATTGAGGACTATCTGTACATGGCCTACAAATTTACTAAGTAAATAAATCTCAGACTGAAGTCTCAACCAAAGCAAACACTTTATTTTCTTAAATTGCACCTAGAAATGTAAAGCATTTTCCCAGAAATACCTGGGTTTCCCACTTGTTTTCACACAACTGCTGCAATCTGCTATCCCTACCAGTGTTCCAAAAATTTCCACCTTATGAAATCTTACCATCCCACTGGCCTTTCAATAGCTGTTAATATATGTCTATTATATTTCATCATCTTCCTACATCTTGGGTAAAACAGGTGGGAGGACATGTTACCATGAAGGCTTACAGAATACCAAACAGACTAAACTGGCATAGAAAGTCAAAGTATTAATGTGATGACTCGGGGCATGGCACAAAGGCAACACAACCAGAGAATAAGTATGAGTTCCTTTATTAGCTCCAAACTTTGCCCCCGACGTTCCTTTTACTCTCCAGTCTGGAGAAAAACTCTCCCACTAACCTGTAACAGCCTTTGGCTGAAAATACTCCAATCCAATCCTTATAAGCAGAAAAACTTCCAACTATAAATCCAACAAGACAAGATAAGGTAATTAATCCGGCAGGGCAAGCAAGATAAGGAGTTCCAGAAGTGAAGTAGCACAGCAGTAAATCAAACCAGTTGGGAGGATGCCAGGAACTCAAATAAAGCAGTTAATACAAAATGAACTCAGCGTTTGTTCCTGACAACCGCCCCTCCCATTTGCCTCTCCTTTAAACTCCATCCCCAGGTGTACCTTGTGAAGGAAATCGGGGCCCTTTCCTCCCTCATAAGCCATGCAACCAATGTTGCTCTCTTCTCTGTTCTTCCCTGCGTGCCCTAGGATGAGGAGGGGGTGGGCCTTGGTCTTCATCAGAACCCCCTCTCCCTTGTTCTACCTCTCCCCTGCTCTGCCCAGCCTGACTTTGCCCTTCCCCAGTTTCCTCCGCAGCCAATGGATCCACTATCTCACTCTCTGTCAGCTGTTCATCTTCCATCTCAGAGTCAGACTTTGACAGGGGCATGACAATTACCTGAACCCAAAAGAGCTAACAAGAAAAGCAGATAACAAAAATACCTGTAAATGGCTGAGAGCAGGAAAGTTGAAGAAAGAGATAGAGGAGCTAATTCTGGATGCACAAGACCAAGCCTTAAGAACAAATGCATACAAAATCAGAATTAAAAAAACAGGAACAAATAGCAAATATCGCTCCTGCGGTGAAGCTGAAAAAACAGTGGGCCACCTAGCTGCTGCAAGAAGATCACACAGACTGTCTACAAACAATGCCATGACAAAGTAGCAATAATGGTGCACTGAAGAATCTGCAAGAAATACTGCCGTGTTTCCCTGAAAATAAGACCAGGTCTTATTTTCTTTAGGTTCCCAAAATAAGCACTAGGCCTATTTTCAGGGGGTGTCTTATTTTTTTCCATGGTCCACTTCTTCTGCTTGCTTGTGGTAGGGCAGGAGGCCGTGTGGCATGCCCGCACCATTGCTGCAAGATGAGGGGATGGAGCTGCCTCACGTGCCCCACACGGCTTACCTCACAGCCCCTGCAGCCAGGCCACCTGCCTCGCCTTGTGGCTGCAGCACCAGCACACCACTAGCCTCCTACTCCATTGTGGCCATAAGCAAGCAGAAGAAGTGGGCCAGTGGCCACATGGGTTCCTGTTGCACATGGCTGCCAATACTGCCGCCACAAGGCAGGTGTTGGGGTATGGATGGCCTGGCTGTGGAAGCCTGAGGTATGTTGCCTCGTGGCCATAGCACCGCAAGTAACCAGATGGAATGGGCGGGTGAGCAGCTGCACAGGCTTTTAAGCAGGGCTTATTTTGGGGTAGGGCTTATATTAGGCAAACATGTAAAACATGCTAGGGCTTATTTTTGAGATAGGTCTTATTTTCAGGGAAACTGTATTTGCCTGCAGGCAAGAACTGGTGGATCCACAAAATAGACAAAGTAATTGAAAAAGAAGCTAAAGTGCTCTTGGATTTTAGAATTCAAACAGACAAGCACCTGCCACATAACAATTAGCAATTGTTGATAAGAAAGGCAAAAAGTTTGGATACTAGCTGTACCAGTGCCCGAAGACAGCAGAATAGAAGAGAAAGAACTGGAAAACATTACAAAATACACAGAGCTGCCCAGTAGAAATAAAAACCATAATAATTCAAACAACAACATCTGCCTATCTCATGAAACATGAAGATCTACATCAGTAGTGGGTTCTAAAACCCTTTACTACGGTTCGCCTCCTGCTGCCGCTGCTACCGGTTCTAAGAACTGGGCTGAACCGGGAGCAACCCACCACTGATCTACATGTCTACAAGGTAGAACACACCAAATGAATAAAGTATATGAAAAAAGAAATCTCGCTTGCACTATTTTGCTGCCAACTATGTATGAGTTTTCATGCTGCAAAAACAAACTTTGCAATGGAAAAAGTTACTGGGGTTCCTTCAGTGCTAGTAAAAATTGCATATGAGATTTTCTTTTTGTTCCCAGAAATGGAGTTAGAAGAGGAGTGAAGAACTCTTTGTGAATGTCTCAACAGAAATTACACAATAACCGCACATGAATTTGTGGATCAATATTACTATCTTTTGTTGGAGATTTTCTCCGTTGAAAAATAAACCAGAAGCTTACACAATTGACTGCATTTAGCTGAATTAAATAACTTCTTTATAGTCAAAATAAACATATTTACAGTACCACAAGTTCTTCTTTACAGCAAGTTGAAAAACATACTTCTTACAGAGACTTTCTGTAGACAAGCACACACAATGGAGACATAATAGAGATTGGAAAAATACAGCCAGCTCAAAGCTTAGTTTCCTGCACATGCTCAGTAGCACTTTACTCTAATTGGCTGACCGAGTTACTATGCTAATCTATTGGCCGACTTTGTTCACATGGCTCTCCCAGTTATGAATATTCTAACATCTTTGCAAGGGCAAAGTTCTTCCAAAAATGGAATTTTATGAAATTTTCCCTTCTTCTCTGCTGATGGTATAATGTTGAACTGTATAGTAATGTAATTTATTCTGAGTTAATCTAGGTACAATGCCATTCTGAAGTGTGCATTGTTGTGGCCCAATTGCCTGGCCTTCTCCCATGGCTATGAGTTTAAAGAATTGCTGCTAAATTTCATGTAAGCATTTTTATTGAGTTATAGAATATTATAAAATATGAAATACAAAAGTAAATAGAAGATGGAGGAGTGGAGGGGATTGGAGAGAAGTAAGGGAGAGGAGAGGAGAAAGGCCGACAAAAGAAGAGAGGATGAAGGAAGAAAGAGGCAGAGAGGGGAAAGAAGAGAGGGAAAGAAAGGGAAGGGATGGAAGCAGCAAAGGAGAGAAAGGAGAAGGAGAGGAGAGGAGAAGAGAAGGGAAGTAGGGAGAGGAGGGGAGGAGAGGAAAGAGGAAAAAGGGAAAGATGGTTTTTGTTGCAAAACTGGGGGAAATATGATAAATATGAGAAAGTAAACAGAAGAATAAATTCTTTGGTTGATTTGACGATTGTATAATTAATATTATAATGGAAGATGTAAAAAAGGTTAAAATATTATTAAATGAATATAATTAGATTTGAAAGTATATATAGATGTATGCATGTATATGCACTCTGACAACACATTGTTTAAATTGAAAATGGAATTTTTATATTATAAAATAAAATAAAAATTTTATTTTTAAAAAGTAAATAGAAGAGCAGTGAGGGGGGAGGGGAAAGGGTGAAGAAAAGTGAGGAAAGATAGGAGGGGAAAGCATTGACTTCCGACTCTCTCTGTTACGGTAAAATAAGATATTAACATCAAATCACAACTTTTTTGCTTTTCCATAATAGTATAAACAAGCCATTTCTATAAAGATCTATCAGTCTAATCTGTAAAACCCAAAGTCAGAGTTTCATTCTTTTCCACATCGAGCACAAAGTTCAGAAGCGGTTTCCATGTAGAAACAAAAGTACTTATGTTCCTTTCTTTAATCAAAGTAGTCAGTTTTGCCAGAATTGCTGCTAAATTGAACAATATGGGAGAGGGGAGGATTGCAAGATTCTGTCAGTATAACTTTATAATAAAGTAGGATTAGTTCATCTGGTTGTGATTCCTCTCTAGTTTATCTCGCAATGTGGCAAGTATGAAAGTACAATCCTCCAACCTTTTACAGTCTGAGAAGCTCAAACTTTTTTGAGCAAGGCGGGCTATGCTGTTTCTTATCTGACCATTCTCTTAGCAATATCTCTGGGCTCAGTCTCTGAAGGTCTTTCCCGCAAGAGGCTTTTAATTTCTTCAAGAGAATTTCCCTGGAAATAGAATCAAAAGCATACTTAAAACCAGGGGTGGGTTCTGCATTTCCCCACTGTTGGTTCACTCAGTGGCGCGCATTGGGGGTGCGTGCATGCACAGTGCTTAAAAAGGTGGCGGCGCCTATGGCGGCGCCAAAAGAACCAGTTCGGGGTGTGTAGCAGGCCTGGGTCACTGCCGGTTCCAGCAACCCAGGCCGCCAAGTTACTACCGGTTCTATAGAACCGGTCTGAACCAGGAGGAACCCACCTCTGCTTAAAACACTTAAAAGCAACAAACAGAGCAAATAAGTTATTTTTGGTGGCTGAGTGTGATTGTGTGATGAAATGTGCACCTGGAGAAGCAGTGGAGGGCGGTCTAGGCAGCATAGAGATTTACCAGCAAGGAGGCCTTGCATTTCAGACAGAGGCCCATATTAAGAGATTGCACAGTTCAGGGCTGGATGGAGAAGTGGGGGAAAGGTTCCATTCTAGAATCTCTCAGGATAACTTGTCAATCAAGTAAGAGGGATTCAAATCTAATCAAACCACCTGCTCAGAATTCTTCCAGTTCTTTAGCTAGGAGGTTATTCTTTTCCTTAAACCAATCTAAACATTTCCAGTAAATGATGATAATGTTATCAATTCAGCTGAGTCTGACTCATGGCAATAGTATAGGCCAGGTCTCTCCACATCTTCCAACCTTGCACTATTTCTTCAGTTTTTCTATGCTCTGGCTGGTATCAGCTTTGATAGCGTAAAGTCACCATGCTCTTTGATGGCCTGGTTTCTTTTTATCACTAACTCTTCTAGACATAATTTCTCTCTCCAGTGAATTCCCCTGCACGACATGGCCAAAGTAAGTGATACACAGTTTCGTGATTTTGCATTCTAGTGACATATCTGGTGTTATGCGCTCCAGTATTTGCTTGTTAGTCACTTTTGCTGTCCAAGGAATACACAGGAGCCTTCTCCAGCACTACAGCTCAGACAAATCGATTTTCTTCCTGTCTTGCTTTTTTAAGATCCAACTTTCACAACCGCAGGGGAACACAATAGAGAGAACTAACCCACCTTTTGTAGCCAGGCTGATGTCCTTGCTTTTCCATATTCAGCTTAAGTTCATCATTGCTGTGTGACCCAGTACACTCCAATGTTTTATTTCTGTAAATATGTCTGCATAAATCTTACTGCTTACTGAGCCATGATGCGCAGTGCAGGGCGGGGTTGCTCTTACCTCGCTTCCGGTGCGTTGCTCGCAGATTGCCATGTTGCGCGTGCGTGCGCGCTATGTGAGCGCGCCCCCTCATGCAATTTTGCTTCTGCGCATGCACTGAAGCAAAATCTCACCAAAATCTCATGAGGGGACATGCGCACACACGTGATTTCGGCAATTTTTTGCTTCCGCACATGTGCGGAAATGAAATCTCACCAAAATCTCACACACACGCGCGTCCCCTTGCAAGATTTTGGCAAGATTTTGCTTCCGTGCATGTGCAGGAAGCAAAAAAAGTTGAAAAATTGCTGAAAAAAGATGGCAGTGTGTGACGGACTGGCGAAAACAGCACCGGAGCTGTTGCATGCAAATTGCGTAATCGGCGGGTCCCTACCGGAGCTGCGCACTGGACTGCACAGGTAGGAACCCACCCCTGGTGCAGTGGTTAGAATGCAGTACTGCAGGCTACTTCTGCTGCCTGCAATTTGAATCTCACCAGGCTCAAAGTTGATTCAGCCTTCCATTCTTCCCAGGTCAGTAAAATGAGGACCCAGATTGCTGGGGGCAATATGTTGATGCTGTGAACTGCTTAGAGAGGGCTGTAAAGCACTATGAAGCAGTGTATAAATCTAAGTGCTATTGTTATAGCTATTATGCTATAGAAAAATATTTATTTCTATCTGTGATACTGAAGCTGTGTAGAACCTGTGGGCATTGTTTTCCAATTAACAACAACAATTTCATCACATACTTCCCAAGTATTCAATTTTTTAGCTGTATACTACTAAAACTCTTCCCCATTACTCCCAAGGGAATGAAATTTGGCGAAGTTTCAAACTGCAGCCCAGTTTCAATGCTGCTGGGTTGCAGCTGCTTAAATGCTGCCACTGCATTGTTGTAGTCACATGATCTTCATTTTCAATGTTCCGTGTCAGTTTACCAGCCACTCAAGCAATCCCTCACTCTTTCCACCACTCAGCAGTAATCACTTACCTGCCTGATGGGAAGGCAGGAGGAGGTGGAAAGGAGGGAGGGAGGAATGGAGAAAAAAAGGAAGAAAGAATAGAAGGAAAGAAGGAAACAGGAGGGGACAGAGGCAGACAGGCAGGCAGGCAGGCAGGCAGGCAGGCAGGCAGGCAGGCAGGCAGGCAGGCAGGCAGGCAGGAAGGAAGGAAGGAAGGAAGGAAGGAAGGAAGGAAGGAAGGAAGGAAGGAAGGAAGGAAGGAAGGAAGATTTCCAATGCTCATTGCCAGTTTCCCAGAAAGAAATTGAAGGTGGAAACTGTCTGGAAGTTGGATGTCATTCCCACTCCCACTGCTTTTTTGCCAGCTTATGGTCATTCTGTTTCTCTGTTCAGGGAAGGAAATAGCTCTGAAACGATGACACATGATCCTCATTTACAACATTCTCTGATACCTTCCCACAAGTCATTGGGAAAGCTTGATAATCTTGCAGGGAGAAAGTCAGTGGGGTTCATGTGACAATAGCAATAGCACTTAGACTTATATACTGCTTCACAATGCTTTACAGCCCTCTCTAAGCAGTTCACAGAGTCAGCATATTCCCTCCAACAACCTGGGTCCTCATTTTAATGACCTCGGAAGGATGGAAGGCTGAGTCAACCTTGAGCCGGTCAGGATTAAATATACAGGGAAAGAATCATGTACGGAATTTCACAAGTTCCCCCTAATTCCCGCACTCTCTGCCAATCCTTTTGTGCTTCTGACAAACTGATCAGACTTGACCAAATGGGTCACAGGTTGCCTAGTTACTATTAATATTCATAATAAGCTTGACATACAGCATAACATACATAGTTTTTGGGGTTAAAATCAAACTCAGTTAGCCAACTAAAACTAAAGATGTCAACCTACAAGTTGAGTAACTGAATAAATAAATACCTACTTCTCTCAGGCGATCTGGAATTTTTGTTAATGCACCGGTTATTCCACTAATATCTGCCCCAGTGTAGGAGGGTGTGAGGGTTATAAGGAGCTTCACTCTGTCAGAGAGGCAGGGCAGGATCCCAAAAGCAATGAAACCTGCAAAAAGGGAAGAAGTAAGGAAGGATTCAAACTTTAGGTTTTTATACATGCTGTAACTAACTTCAGCTTACTTTTAATGCTGGCTTGAATCTTATTGCTTTATTTTTTAAAAGAAAATTCTACCCCTCTCCACAACAGATATACATTTCTAGACAGAGATTGAGTTGTTAATCTTATTTATTAAATGAATGAGATGGCAAATCGACCCTATGTGAACAGTGGATATTCACATGTAGCCTTCTTTCTTGCTAGTCCTGCTTTGAACATCCCTATGATCATGCAGCACATTGGCTAAAGAACTATAGGAAAAGAACCTAAT
The DNA here is from genome assembly GCA_023053685.1 of Diadophis punctatus similis. Classification (NCBI taxonomy): domain Eukaryota; kingdom Metazoa; phylum Chordata; class Lepidosauria; order Squamata; family Dipsadidae; genus Diadophis; species Diadophis punctatus. The sequence continues at coordinate 11,062,203 of JALIGW010000005.1, forward strand.
CCTGATATAGGGAGCGTTTTTTTTAAATGAAAAGAAGAAACGATTGTTCTTCAGTTCCAAGTAAATGCAACCTCTGCTGCCCTTCCCAATTGAAATATTGAATTTATCCCTTTAAAGCTCCCTTACTCCCCTCTTAATTTAATGCCAGTTAAAGAAAGCCAGTTTGGTGTAGTGGTTAAGTCAACAGGCTAGAAAGTGAGTTCAAGTCCCACCCTACCTGTGAAATCTGACTGGGTGACTTTGGGCCACTTACTCTCTTTCAGCCCAACCCACCTCACAGGATTATGGGGAAAATAGGATAAGGAAGGCATACTGAATATGTTCACCACTTTGACTGATTTGTGAATATAATAAAGCTGGGATGCTAAACAAATAAATAAACAAATAAATAAATAAAACATTGCCTCCACCTGACATCCTTGATATATGAACTTTCAAACAACTGAATGAAGAACTCTTGAAAATTCCCTTTATTGGTCAGAAAGTTATCATCAATTTATTCCACTGGGTCTCCATACAGGAACTCTTATTTATAACCTAAGCACATTTACAATGAACGACATCGTAGGAGCTATGGCAATGAATGGCAACTGAAGTTGGCCTAGTTGTTTTGTCACCTGGGTGACAGTTTGATAGTTAATCTAGTCAGCAGATTTGTCCTGATGATTATCCACTTGATTCCTATATTAGAATGCAATATTGGTGAAATGTTCAGTTGTCAATAGTGTATCAAGCCATATGACTTTAAGGACTCAAAGCAAGTTTCTTCCCTAATAAGAGCAATTAAAGTTCTCCAATAGTAATATAGACTGGAAATAGTTAATTCTGAGAACAATTCTCTCAGCTCACAATTCATCTAGATTTATTAGATGTAGGTTATGCAAGTATGGAAGAATTCTGATGGTATTCAAATGTCAATTAAGAAGTCTCGATAGAAAATTGCACTGAAGATTGATAATGAAACATCCACAAGAAAACCACGAAGCTTAGAGAGCACAAGGATCCCACAAAGAAGTTGTTTAAATATAAACAATTTGGGGGAGCAATATTATTTTGAGAAGAGTACACTTATTATTAGAAAAGTTTTTGGGAACTGGTTTCCAACTTTACCACCACTGTCTGAAAAGCTCCCACACTTAGGGATACATAGCAGAAGAATTAAAATAGCAGTGATCTAGGAAGCAGAATGTGAGAAAAGCCAAGGTCATAAAAAAGTTTAGGATTAGAAAAAGTTATGTGAAGAACAATGCAAACTTCAACTTCAGTAGTGTCTTTGTTGCATTAGGCAACATGGTGCACCTCCATGAAATCAGGGCCCACTCCGTATTGGCTGAAACAATAAATTATTGATAGTCATCCTCATAAAAGATGTCTCTCAATGGCCTTAACTAGGATAAATTTTGAAGGCTTCCTAATAGAGATGCAGAATTTTGGGTGTAAGTTGATGTGGAGAAAAACGAACAAAATTAGATAGTTGTTTTCTTGCATTTGCTCATCACAGTTGAAAAGACAACCCTGGATCCTTGGTTGGTAGACAGAGAAACAGTTTTATTATAAAATGACCCCAAAACTATATTCTTAACTTATAGTACCTATTGATGCTCCTTGGGAATGGCCAATATAATATAAAGAGTCTTGTTGTGTTTTCTGTAGGATGAAGTTTATTGTTGCTGGTATATCATAAATTGCCATTTCATGAAAACTGTAACACAAAATACAAACCAAAAACACTGGTAAATTTATTTGCTATCTCTGGACATTAAGGTAAAAGCACCTGATCAAGGCCCACTGATCATTGCCTTAGCAATATTTCAAACCACAATTACCCCATAAAAACTGTGGTTTTCACTAATTTAAAAAATAATATTTCAAAGTAGATTTGCTCAGAAAAATTGTCTACCTGATATTTGTGATGGTGATGGTAAAGCATTTTAAAAATTGAAAATTACAACAAAAATTTATAGCTGGACTGTGATTCCAGCCCCTATATTATATAATATTTATTTATTTATCAAATCTGTGTAGCCATCCATTTCACCAGAAGCAACTCTGAGTGGTGTACAACAGGGGTGTCAAACTCAAGGCCCAGGGCCCAGATCTGGCCTGGGGGATGCTTAGATCTGGGACCACCCTGGAAACAGCAAAGGACTGGCCCATGGTGTCTCTGCCAATGAAAATGGAGCTCTGTTTTCACTGGCAGAGGGTTGCAGGATGCAGTCACAGCCAAAAACGTAGCTTAGGAGCCCATTTCTGCTGGCAGAGCGCTTGGGCCTTGATGCTTTGCATACTGCACAATCCAAATATGCCTTACACCCCTTTCAGTTTAACCCTTATGCAAACTGTTGCATTGTTTGCAAAATTCTGAAGCTGGCATGGCCAAGCCTTCTATGCAAGAGATGAACACATGAATCATGTTGTGTAACATTTCCAAATGTCTGGGTACATTGAACCTTTTGTCCCTGCAACACATAAAGATTATCCTCTTTTATGCCCTATGCACATACAATCCCATTTCTCTTTATGAGACACTTCCCATTTACAAATTTGGTCTCAAAACCTTGCTTGTCTAAACTAGAGACACGCAACAAATTATGCTCCATTTCAGGTACACATAATACATCATTAATCCTCGTTTCTAGATATGGAATTTGCACACTGCCTCTTCCAATGACCTTAGCCTTCTGGCCATTTGCAAAGGCTACTGCATCTCAAGCAGCTGGATCCACTCTGTAAAACAATTTAGAATTGTTAACAATGGTTTGACTTGCCCCACTGTCTATCAGCCATTTGTCTCTACTATTGCAATAGCTAACTTTTGCAACAGAAACTTGTCCATCTTGCAAATATTTTTTTCCTTGCAAATAATTTCTTCCTTGCAAATGGTTTGTCCTTTGCAAACAGTCTCTGTTTAAATGAGTTCTTTCATCACAAATGAAGCACATCCCCTGTTGCTGTTGTTTCTGCTTGCAAAGTCTTTGCTGGGCTGTAACCTGATCTCTTCTGCTGGAGACAGCCAGTCTGTGAAAATTTCCGTTGCTCTCTCTCTTTGCTCCTTGGGCCCCAACCTCAGGGATTTCTCCTTGTGGCTTCTTCTAAACTGGCATTTGTTTTCCTCTGCAATCAAACAAGCCTTTAATGCCTCCAAATACAATTCCTGCTCTGGTTTGCATTCAAATACCGCAGATACAATGTCCCAAGTTTCATCAAGGCTGTTTAACACTAACAACACCTTTTGGGACTCAGGAATATTCATTCCACGCTGTTCCAACTCCACAAACAAAGTTTGCATTTGCAATAAATGTATTTCCACAGATTTACCTGGTTGCAGACAGGCTCTGTATAATTTCCTTGATAACTGAACAATATTGCAAGCTGACACCCTAACATGTACATTTCTTAATTTCAGTTAGACTTCATTTGCAGTCTTTAAATCAGCTGCATTGAGAAATTGTTCATCTTCTAAATTTAAGATTATATAAGCCATTGCTTTATCATACTTCCTCTGTTCTCCAGCTGCAAAAGCCTATGGTGGATTTACAACCATATACCACAGCTCCTTAGCCTTCAGGAAACATTCCATCTTTGCAGCCCAAATTATATAGTTCTTCTGCCTCAAACGAAGCATAGAGCTTTCCTTAAATTCAACAGCAGCCATCCTGCAATCTTTCTCTCTGCCTTGTTCTCTTATTTAACACAGGCAGTCTCTTCAGCTTAAATTACAATCCAGTCTTCTGTGTTCTCTGGGCCCATAACCTATCAGAGTTTGTTGCAGAAAATTAAATCCAGAAAGCACACACAGGCAGACTGATGCAGCAGGATTCATTTAAATAAGAAACTTCTTTATATACAAGAATAACAGATGAGTATTTACAATACCATTAGCAGAGTTCTTCTTTAACATAGTAGCAGTTACAAGCAGCTTCTAGTTCAGTGTTCAGAGCAGAGAAGACAGAGTGGGCTGAGCCATGCCCAGCCTTAAGCTTAAGTTTCAATTTCGATTCTCTGCACAGACTCAGATGTGTTTAGCTCCCATTGGCTGACTTAGTTGCTATGCCTATTCATTGGCTGACCTTGTTACCATTGGTTCTCCCAGTCATGAATATTCTAACAGAAGTGCACATAAAGGCTCATGCTATAGCATTTGGTACCAGCTGAAGCTTCTGTATATTATTCAATATTATTCATGGACAACCCCATACAGAGTACAATGCAGTAGTCCAATCTTGAGGTGATGAGGCCATGAGCACACAAGTTGAAATTGAGCAAATACCATCTTAGCTATGACTGCCATCTGCTCATTGACCAGGAGTCATGAGCATGAGTAGGAGTAGTGAGTCTAGGATGAACCCCTGATTGCACAATGGACCTATGTGGGGCAGTGCAATTCCATTCAATGCCAAGGTGGCATAGACCTGGAATCATTGGGCCCCAAAATCCAGAGTCACTCAGTCTTGCCAGGGCTCAGGTGAAGCCTGAACCCTGTACCTGTACCTGAAAGCCTGTACCCATCCAGATCCTTAGAGTTCACAGCATTGCTTAATTTACCAGGGGGAGAGAGATATAATTGGGTATCATCACTACATTGATGATACCTCACACCATGGTGACAGATGAGCTCAGCCAACAGCCTTATGTAGATGCTAAAAAGGAGAGGAGAATGCATTGAATTATGTGGCACCCACCACATAGTAAGGGCTGAAAATGGGTCTTCTCCTTTACAAACATCACTGACTGGAATCAAGTGAGTAGATAATGTACCTTTGAATATATCCAAAGAAGAGATCCTTATAGCTTCCTGGTGTGACCCAATAAGCTGAACAGAACAGCAAAGAACACAAGCATGATTGTAACATTTCTAGCTTTCTTTTTGGTCCACTATGGCTTCTTCATGAGAACCTGTCACTTACAGTTCAAAAATTCACAATGGAATCAGCACACTACCTGGCCCCGTTAGTACAAATTAATGTTCCTTCTTCCCATCCTTGTTTCCTAAGTCCACTGTTCAGTGACACCGTATTTAAGTCTATTTTATTTGTAGCATATAACTCATTGCAGGAGGAATATTGCAAGAATATTTTAGTTGTGTGCTAATGTCATGGCCATGTATAAGAAACTTGTGAAATAAGGATTTCCCATACCCTTCATGTCTTGATGATCAAGAATCTTAGTCTGACATAATATTCATTATTAGTTTAACATGATATTCAAAAGCTTCACCCATGATCTCTTAAACAGATTGAAATGGACATATCTTTTTTCTCTTTCTTTAATACATTCTGCATTTAAAATTCATATTTTGCCAAGAAAACCAAAATATTTTTAATTAAGAAAATGGGAGGGCAAATATATTGTGGTAAACAACATATTTTATTTTTATGGGTTTCTACTTTGTGACATTGCTTTTTGAATAAATGCTTACTGTATCCATTTTAAACGTGGTTAAGATAATATGCAAATTTTATAACATAAATTTATTCTTACTTTACATTCACCCTAAAACAACTTTTCCTAATAAACTGATAGAATTGACCAAATATTTTCACTATCAATTATCCTTGGAACTTACCTGAATTCCCAGAATTCTTGCTGGTCAATGGAAAACTCCTTGTGTCTTCTAGACCAAGTGGTCCCTCTGTTATTTATCATCCAGACATCATAGCCAGCATCTGCTAGGAAAAATCCCAGGCTGTTGCTAGGAAGATTTGCAATCCAACATCTCCCTTCCGACAGAGAACCATGTACCAATAAAACAATTGGTCTGGGCCCTGCAAAAGAATCCAAGAATACATTATTTACTGTACAGTATGTAATCTATAAGTACAATGCTCCTCAAGAAACAGTGTATTCTTTGAGGAAATACATTCTGTCTTGTTTAAATACCTTTGCAGCATCACCCTTCCATTAACGTTTTGTAGAGACCTGGATTCAAATGGCAAAATATAACTTTTTCCATGCACACTGATGATGATGTTTGTCCATCGTGTTCAAAGAGGACCTTGACATCTAATAGGTTGTGGGCTGTCCAGGATGTGTCTGCAGGTAAGGCCTATATGGGCACAAAATGTTCTGCCACATGTTGGGCAGACATATGTGGGCACCATTGTTGCAGCATTTGCAGCTCTGGCTTTGCGGAGTGCTCGCTTCTCTTGTGCTATGGTTGTTCTTCTGTCCTCAGATGTCTGGTAGCCTTGGTGGATCAACATGCATCATGTCGATCCATCTTGTGCCAGAGTTTCCCAGGAGGTGGTGTCGATATCCAGGGACTTCAAGGAGGCTTTCAACATGCCTTTGTTGCCTTCAGAGCTATAAATCCTTGTATCGCTGCAGAGCTATAAATCCTTGTGCAATTGTCTAAATAATTCTAGGAGCCATAATCACTCTGGTAGCCTGTGCAACAAGCTTATCATCAGTGTCATCTTACACTAGCAGGTTGCCATAAGTAGCAATCAGACTACCACACTGTGCAACATTTGCAGCTTCCAAGCTGTGTTCAAAGGCAACCTAATGTATAGTAGACCATATACTATTCAGTTTGTCAAGTGAACAGGTTCCTGTTGTAAAGGTTTCCTGGTCCATGTAGTGTTGTAACTACTCTGATGGCTGCTAGATGCACAAGTCATGAACCAGCTTTTCAGGTTGAACCTGACCCTGTAATGACCAACTTCCAGAATCAAAGTTAATGGGTAACCCATAAAGTAGCAATTTTAATTGTCAGCAGGAATTAACTTGAGCTTGTATTGCCCCATCTAGTCACCTCGCAGCCTCCAGGAATCAATTCAAAATTTCACTAACTGTATCTCTGAGATAATAATGTATTAAATATTTCTGATATAATAATTATAATAATAATGAAGTCTTTCACTTTGCATCATCAGCAAAGTGAAAGTCTTCACCCAAATCTGAGAGATAAGCTCTCCCAGTTTCAAAAAGGAATTAAAAATAGAAAGATAGACACAAAGCAAACCTTGCAATATTTCAAACTGGGCAACCAAGGGCTTGATTATTCTCTTTTCATGATTACCAACTGGAACTACCCACTCAACTGGATTTATTTATAAATAACCGCAATTTAATGCTTACTACTCCCAGTACTTGACGCTAGTTTGGGAAGAGACTATAGTTGATTGGATTAAATGTCATCAAGGAGTCTATAAGGACAAAGAGAGATACACTACTGCCATATCCATTCATTAGAATGATCAACATGATTTCTGTTCCATGACCAAGATTGAAAGTAATGAAGACAATTTACTTCCCCTAGGACCCTCTGCAATGGACTCCCTACCACTTTTGTCAGGTAGGAATTTTCCTACCAGAGGCGATCTTTGGATCTTGCTTCCTCGAAGTCATTCGTATTTAGAAAATAAAACGGAGATTCAAATCTAATTAACAAAATATTTATTTCAGTACAAAAGTAACAAAAAAAGAAACCCTTAATAAGCTACATCTTCTCAGCTAATGAATTCACGTCTGCCGTCGGGCAGGCATGGAAGAAGAAAGGAAAGTGGGAGTAGACAAAATGCACGCATGCGTAGTAAAACATATCACATGTCTGCTTGATTAGAAATAAACCTTAGAAAACAGTAGAGATGCACAACTGGCAATTATTCACATCGTGACAACTTTCTTAACACATTTTCCTAAAATTAGTGACTAGACTAAGATTGGAAATTAAGTGAAACTTCTGAACAATGGCTAGATTAAAAAATGGCCCCTTTCAAAGAGAGACCACCAAACTTCTTTTAAGGCAAGTGGCATTGAACTGTCTTCCTCAGAGAAACCTTAACTACCTCATGAATCCAGCCACACACATTCCACCTCTATAATCCAGAAGGAGCATGGGCCTAGTCTACCATAGGTGAAATTTACCTCATCGAGGAACCCATAATTTTTGGTTACACAAGATCAAAGGAATCCTTGATTGAACCACCCGTCATAATATATCACAAGTTTTGTAGAAAGGTAATATTATATGCAAGCCAAGTTTCTATGGCTTAAAAAAATCCAGCAGAATCTTAAATCAGGTGGCAAAACTCTCTCCCTCAGAGAAACCTTAACTACCTCCTGAATCCAGCCACACATGCTCCACCAGGAACCTGCAGGAGCCACAAAGGGCACGGACCCAGTCCACAGAGGTGGAGTTGATGCTACAGAGAAACCCAACATTTATTTGGTTCCACAAGTTCAAAGGACTTTCAAACTGAACCACCCATCATAATACATCACACTGCACAATTATTTGTAGACAGATAATATAATACACATGTCAAGTATCTATGGCTAAAAAAATAATAATCCAGCAGAAGCTCTCTTCCAGTCAAAGCTGAAAACAGTAGCAGTTTTGTACTTCCCTCCCCAGAAGGCATAGTGAGATTTTCATGACCCCTTGAATGACTATAAATGCAGCATGTAAGCAAATCAAATATGAAAATCTCATATTAAAGACCTACCTTCATTCTGGGGACAGTGTTTCCCATGAGGGATTCTGTTTAACTGAAGGTAATAACCATCATCAGTCAGAACTTCATACTCTTCACTTGGATATCCCCAATATTGGATGATTTCAGGCTGCAAATGAAATTATAAATTCTCGGTCAACATATAAGGTACATACATATAACAGACAGGAATTGATGTTGACCAATAAAAGTACAGTCAATAAAGCAAAAAACGCAAAATTATCCCCTACCAACCAAGAACCAAGCTCAGAGAATACAAAGAACCCTTCATATAATTTTGTGGTTTCGTCTTCAAATTCAGTGAATTAGCAGTTGTGGAAAAAACAATCCTGATGGAACATGCAAAGTTAATTACACCTTAAGATTGTTTCCCCTTAAGGATGGCTAACTATGATTTATACCTACATTTTGAGACTGATTAAGGCATGGATGTCGAACTCAAGGCCCCAGGGCTGGCTCCGGCTCAGGGGGTGCTTAGATCTGGCAAGCAGGGCTGCCCTGGAAACAGCAAAGGACTGGTCCGAGGTTCCTCTGCCAGTGAAAATAGACTTCTGAGCTCCATTTTCAGCTACAATGGCTTCCTGCAACACTCTGCCAGAGAAAATGTAGCTTTTCTCTGGCTCTAGGAAATAGAAATGGAAGACACTGGGAAATTTACAGAAAACTCCAACAGATACTAAATACATTATCAATCGAGTACACAGGATAATAAGAATGCAAAGGCAGCAGAAATGGAGGAATCTGGGACTATGTGAAGATTTCTGGGTTAATATAGCAAAAAAAGCATTCTTGGCCATGTGTTGGATTAGGCCTTGAAGAGATCTGAACTTGTTTCTTTGCATTATTGGCAAAATCCATCAAATAATTAATGAATACAGGAAGAATGAGAGAGACAGAAATATCTCTTCCACCCTTTAGGTTATTCTCCTAGGTATCAGAAATCTGAGGAGAGATAGAATACACTGTCCTACCTAATTACAGTGCTATCTTGTACCACAGTCCTGAGAATTAGCCCTACCAAAGTCCAAAAGTGAGATGTATAGGAGTGCATGGTTTACTTTTCCAACCATAAGAACAATGAATAGGAACATTTATTTATTTATTTATTTATTATTAGGTTCTTCTATGCCGCCCTACTCCCTAGGGACTCAGGGCGGCGTACAACATTGTGCGAGAACACTAAACAATAAACAGAGATTAAAACAATTTTAAAAGATTAAAAAAGTTAAAAAGAAGATATTCACCAACATACATACAGGGGGAGATCTCGGATAGAAACTAGTCTCAACCCCCTGCCTGCAGGAAGAGCCATGTCTTGACGGCTTTTCGGAAGGCCAGCAGGGTGGGGATAATTCGGATCTCTGGGGGAAGTTGGTTCCAGAGCACGGGGCCCCCCACAGAGAAGGCCCTCCCCCTAGGGCCCGCCAGCCGGCATTGTTTGGCTGACGGGACCTGGAGGAGACATCAAGGAACTTACTAGTATTTGATATCCAAATACTTACTAGTAATACTTACTAGTATTTGATATCCAAATCCAAGCACTGGCAAGACCTATAGAAAGACCGATGGATGTTCTAACTGCCACTTTTTAAATTGTCTTTTGCAGGTTTACTTTTTCAGCAATTCCAGCACTGGCTCCAAAAGCAAGTTTCTGGTTTTCCTTGGCACTTGTTACAAATTGCAAAAATAGGAAGGGTCTTTTCTCTATAACTGTGGAAGTTCCTATGGACTCAGACCAGTAGGTATTTCTCCTATTATATTCATTTTCATTTTATTCTGCTTGACTCAGTACCGTTTTAAATATCTCTTTTTGTGATTGTTGGTCCTCCGTTGTCCAGTTCATTACTGTTACAGATGATGGGTTGCTGACAGAACTTCCAAGTCCTGGTATGTTTTTTATAATTTATGATAAGTGATTTTATGTATTTACTCACAGTTTCAGCTTTGTTGTATGCCACTCCGAGTCTCTTCTGATAAAGCGGGTGGCCTTATAAATTAGAAAACAAACAAACAAACAAACAAGCAAACAAATAAATATAGTCACACCAGGAAGAAAGCGAGTATGATGATCAGATCTACAAATGTGGTTGCTTCAATTTCTCATTTTTCAGTTCTTGCTTTTGACTCACTGTCTTTCACTCATACCATTTCAAGGCTTTATTAAACAGAGAAAAAAGCTGGTGTATTTTTGTGACCTTCCCTAATAGACCAATTTTATTAAACTCCGGCCTATGCATTATGTGCAAATAATTTCCTTAATGTTTATTTTACTTATTAAACAAATTTATATGGCCAGACTTCCATGAGTCTCCATGAGGAGCCATGGTGGTGCAGTGGTTAGAATGCAGTATTACTGGCTAATTCAGCTCACTACCGGGAGTTCGATCCTCACTGGCTCAAGGTCGACTCAGCCTTCCATCTTTCCAAGGTCAGTAAAACGAGGACCCAGATTTTGAGGGCAATAAGTGCTATTGTTATTGCTATGATGGGTAGCCACATAAACGTGAAGCTCCATTCAACTACACTTTTCTCAAGTTTTCCCTTCCTTTTGAGCTTCTTAGTAGAAGGTAGGTAAGGGAGCAGCTAAGAATTAATGGGTTTGAGACTATCTCAAAGTAACAATTCACAATACCCATTCATTTCCTAATCATCCTAACCCTAACCCTAATGCATTCTTCCTGCATATATTTATTTTGCATATTCAATTCTGTTTCTAGTCATTGAAGTGCAAATTGGATTAAGGCATTTACTAAAGATAACGGGTATTTTATAGCATAGTCATATTAACCAACTCAGCATACTAAAAAGCAGAGACATCATCCTGCCAAAAAAAGTGTGTATAGTCAATGCTATGGTTTTCCCAGTTGCAATGTATGGCTGTGAAAGTTGGACCATAAGGAAGGCTGAGCGCCAAAGAATTGAGGCCTTTGAACTATGGTGCTGGAGAAGACTCCTGCGAGTCCCTTGGACTGCAAGGCGATCAAACTGGTCAGTCCTAGAGGAGATCAACCCTGACTGCTATTTAGAAGGCCAGATCCTGAAGATGAAACTCAAATACTGTGGCCACCTAATGAGAAGGAAGGACTCACTGGAGAAGAGCCTAATGCTGGGAACGATTGAGGGCAAAAGAAGAAGGGGATGGAAGAAAATGAGGTGGCTGGATGGAGTCACTGAAGCAGTCGGCATAAGATTGAATGGACTCCATTTTTAATTAAATGGATGGTAGAGGACATGAAGTCCTGGAGGAACGTTGTCCATGGGGGTGCGATGAGTCGGACACGACTTTGTGACTAAAAACAAAAACAAACATTAACTAACTAAATTGCTAATGTCACTAAAAAGGTGGCATCATATTTTGCAATTCACTATATGACTTTGATCACAAATCAAGTATTTGGTCATGATTCCTTTCCTCTGCCGTATGCTGCCTTTTGCTGTAAACTCTATGCAGTGCCTTCATTGTTTACTGATCACTTTTTTCATTGCTAGTTTTTATTTATTTATTTATTATTTACATTTCTATGCCACCCAATTCCCGAAGGAACTCTTCTTTTCCTAACAGTTGATATTGCATTACTTGATGCAGTTGATATTGCATTACTTCCAAAGTTTTAAATGCATTACTTCCAAAGTTTTAAATGCATTACTTCCAAAGTTTTAAATGTTCTATTACACACTGCACCTCTTTTGACTTTACATTAAGGGAACCAAAAAAACCACCTCACCCTCTTTCAATGTCATAGCAAAATGGAAGCCATCATTTAATTTTGGAGTTGGGTTGAAAAGAATGTCTCTGCTCTTTCATATAGCGCTTTGTTGTTCCATAAACATTTTGAAGTGTTGATACCAAACGACTAGCATGTAATCCATTGTGAATGAGACAGTGAGTTTAAGAGCTCAGTATTTTATTATGTTCTAGATATATTATTATGATGTTAGAAATTATGAAAGAGAATCAGATGATTTAATCCTTGGTGGGATTGCTCATAATCAGCCTGTTGATGCAGTGGTAAGCATAAGGAGGGAGGGGGAAGACCATATAGATTAGTTGAATGTTATTTGAATGTTCAAAATGCTATGCTATTTTGAGATTCCCAATGAGATAAAAACTAATTGTTAAGGTACAAATTCTTAGTAGAAGGTAGGAAAGGGGGCAGCTAAGAATTAGTGGGTCTGAGTCTATCTCAAAGTAACCATTCACAATACTCATTCATTTCCTAATCATGCAAGTCTTCCCTTTTCCTTATTCTTTCTATACCTCTTCAGAAATATAGCCCTAGGCCCACGGAAGGGGAAGAAGATAGGAATATCTTATCTTCATCCTGTTTTGTGTGACCCTCCATTAATAGAAAATAACTCCATATGTATCAGAGATACTTCCCTGTCTATGGGGATTTTGCATCTAAGCTGAACAGAGACAGATTATTGAAACAAAGCAAACATTATAAGGGCAACATCCATCCCCAGTGCTCTCAATTAAACAAAAGTCATTATCTAGGTGTATGTTGATTTGAATTTAGAGACTTGTTTCACATTAGAAAGAATGTGAGGCTACAAGGATATCATTGTTCCTAGTTATAGAATTATAATATCAATAAGCAAAATGCTTATAACATTGAGATATTCTCCTAATATTGTTATTGAGTAACAATGAGATATTGAACAGGAGTTTTATGAAAATGGGTAAAGGAGGTAAAATATATTCAGTAATAAGGACCAGAAGGCTCATTAGGCCTGGAGCTTTTTAACTGTTTTGTTCAGAAAACAGAATTGGAGACCTTGGTCAAAATGAGAAAATAGCAGCACTGTGAAATCACAACACAAGCTCCATCTCTTTTGTTTGTGTGTGTTAGGTTCAACAAACAAACCTATGTATGAAGAGTACAAATTAACTGTTTTATTGTTCAATGCCTACTTTACAGCAATCTTCCCTGACTGGCAGTTTGTACCTGGCCAAACTAAATAAGGTTCAACAGCAATCAAGGGGAGGTGTCAGATTTTGTTCTCTTGTACCTGTGTAAAGATTACAGACTAGTTCCCTGCTCAACTCCACCCCTGGCTCAGACAATCACTCTCTGATAGTGAGGACTATTTCAAAATGGATGTACAAATGCATGTTTAACAGCTCATTGCTGCTTCCGTAATTTGCCCCATTGTTACACCCACCTCCACCACTTGGATTACAAAGCATAACATTATTAGCAAAGCTAATGCAGAGAATTTGAACTTTTAAAAATGCCTTATGTTGTCCAGCATCTATACTGGAAGACCACTCTGTTACCTTTCTTAGTAAAATACAGTAAAGCAGACTAAAGGAATATCTTTATAGGTATAATACATGTTTAAAGTGCCAGTTTGGCTAGAATAATGAAATTAAAGAAACATAGTCTGTAAATTTATTTTGCTACAACAAAAGTTGTTGTTCAGCCACATTGAGTATAGCAGAATAGAGCATTTGAGAAGAAAAAAAATCAGATACAGGTACCGTGGAACAACTATCTACATATATACAGAGAACGTTAATAATATATCAGCTAATCTACTCAAGAAACTTTGATTTACATGAATTTCTGTAAAATAAGCAATCAAGCAAAGTAATGAACTAAACAAGTATAAAAGTAGTGAACTAGAGAAAAAACTAGAAAACATGAAATGTTTACTTTAATCTTGGAAATTATGTAAAGGGTATGCATAATTTGTTTTCTAATAATCTCATTTCATTTAGAAAGCTACATGCGAAGATTTCAAGAAACAGGCAAGCGGCTGAGATATTGTTTTCTCCCGAGATTCCAACACTGATATTAATGCTTCTCTTTCTCCATCAATTCAAGAATATCGGGATAACAGCGTTGTGCGCCATCCAAACCCAAGATAGGATCAAAATGTTGCCAGTCAGGAATATCTGTATAGAAAACTAAATAAGTGATTCGAATAATCAATGATTCAATATTTCTTCTTCTTGTAGCAATATCTCTTCCTCCACTCCATACGGCTACTGGCACATGAACGTCTTCTATTTTATAAAATGGAGGTGTTGTCTATGGATGAAGAAAAAAAAGAAGAAGAATGTGATTTGAGAATCACACACTGTGCAGAGAAGTTGTCTGATGGATTCATGGAATGTTGACAGCTGGTTAAACTCATAGTGAAGTCATCTGTCAGAATTATCTTTCAATCACAGAAAAGTTATGATGAGTAGGTGACTAATTGCTAACATGTGGCACCAGAAAGCAAGAGGACAGCAATATCAAGAGGATATCACTAATAGCTTTGCTTAAAAGGTATTGACTATTAATAGCTTTCCATCTCATCCTTCTATGGCAGAGGTCTTCAAACTTGGCAACATTAAGACTTGTGGACTTCAACTTCCAAAAGCTATGCTGGCTGGAGAATTCTGAGAGTTGAAGTCCACAAGTCTTAAAGTTGCCAAGTTTGAAGACCTCTGTTTTTTTGGTCTTGCAGCCAGATGATGCTGTCTTGATTTCAGGTGTTTAGAGAAAGTTAACATCTAAAATTAAGAAACCATCATCTGACTGCAAGACAACAGAGATAGGAGAGGGATCATCAACCAAAATAGTACATGCCATGCTGTTATTAAATGAGCCATGGAAAATGTCTTCCTCTCTTTGAGGACACTGAAATTTAACTAGGCTGGAAAATTATTTACAAGGGAAGACATGAGGGCTTTCGTAGAAAAAGCATCTTTACCTTGTTCTTTGAGTGCAAGTGTGATTGATTAATTGTTTGATTATCAAGGGCTTATCTTGGTCTTAAAAATCTAGGATATTTACAATAAATATACCACAAGTAGAATAAAGTAGATTACAAAAATATAATTCTGAAAAGTGCTAGAAATTTCCACAATAGCTCAACATTCATCCCTGGGATTTTTTTTCTGTCAATTATGTGGAAAAATAATTGGGTGTAATTCACCCAACACTATTCCTCATCCCTGAATGTTGACAGAAAAGCTGGATTTTAACAGCTTTCCAAATCTTTTGCCTTGGGAGTTCCAAGAAAGAAGGTCATAGCAGAGAATGTATGATTCTGAACCCCCACCTGTCCTATTCAGTTATCAGTTACCACCACATTTTTTTGTTCAGAGGTTGCTTTTCCTATGGTTTTGCTATCCTCTCCTTTGGTTCTGAAGCATCCACCATTACCATTTTAGATCTCTATCACTTGAACACAAACAGAAGAATAAAGTTTTGACTGCAGGGGCGGGTTGCTCTCTTACCTCGCTGCTGGAGCCATGCGCGTGCATCTCCATGCTTCGATTTTGCTTCTGCGCATGCGTGGAAGCAAAATTGCGCCAAAATCTCATGAGTGGACACGCGCGAGCGCAAGATTTTGGCACAATTTTGCTTCCATGCATGCGGGGAGGCAAAATCTCACCAAAATTTCGCACGCGTCCCCTCGCAAGATTTTGGTGCGATTTTGCTTCCGCGCATGCACAGAAGCAAAATCGACCCAAAATCACTGAAAAAAATGGTGACACATGCAGGGGACCGGCAAAGAGGGCTCTGGAGCAGTTATGTAATCGGCCGCCCCCTACCGGAGCTGCGCACTGGGCAGCTCCGGCAGGAACCCACCTCTGTTTGACTGGTTTTGAGATACAGGAAGGAAAAATCAAATCTAGGGTCTGAGACAGCTTCTCTTAGAGAAACTGTAAGATCAGAGTGAGAAGTTGGACTCTGCCTATTTGAAACTTCACTTCTGTGAGACTCAGGAGAAGATTATGTTTTCAGAAAGATGGATAGACACCCCTCCCCCATACAAAATATAGAAGGATACAAAGTTCTATCTCTACATCTTTACATATGTAAACTTGCATAACTCACATTTCAACGAATTGTGTATTAGTTTGGAAGTATTCACAGCTGTTGAATAAATTATAGGAAGTAATAATTTATAATATTTCTAACTAATATTTCATTAGAATTTTTTTTAAAAAAAAATCATACTTTTTCTTACCGTGTTGTATACTTCCCTGTTCTTATGACCATAGTCATAATATTTAAATTCCCCAGAACGTATAATCTAAAAGGAAATGAAACTATTATCTACAGTTTAAAAATTAATCATGAACTCTTAATGTTAAGAAATATTAACATGATAGATATATAGACATATGCACAACATTTTTCATCTGGAATATTATTAAAAAATACAAAGTTCTTTAAAAGAGTAAAAACAGTAAACAGTAAAAAATAATATTTACTATTTTATTATTTTTTATTTTACTAAGTATGTAAGGTAATAGCATAAAGAATAAATTTTAAAATATTAAATATGTACAACTAATAAAAGGAACTAACCCAAATGTAACGTGAAATCTTAAATCAAAAATAAAACTTGAGATAAGAAATATCTTAGATTGGTGCTGAACAGAGTTTCACATGGAAACTAAGTATAGTGAAAGAAGGGTTTTATAATAATTTCCTCCTAGATTTTGGAAATTTACTTTTATGATAAAAATGACAAGATGGGCCCATACATGTCCACATATCTTAGATTTTATCACATTTATTTATCCAATTTATCTAGCCATTTATCTCAGAAATGTGACCCTAAGCAGTTGTACAATAAAAACAAAAGCAATAAAAACATTTTAAAATAACCAGAAAAAAACAAAAAACAAGAACAAACATGCTTTTAAGTTAAACTCAGGTACAAAAGAGCCACCTTTGTTAGTTTTATAACTTAACTGTGTACAGTACAATAGCATATAGATTTCCACCTTTTTAGTACATTTTAATTACTGCCATGTAATACTAACTTTTGATTGCATGATTATTGCTGTACAGCCAAAAAAGTGAAATCACAGCTAAGATATAACTTGCAGAGTCCCCTCTTAGTGGCCTATTTGGTAATGATGAGATGTCAGTATAGAAATCATCTGTTTTGTGCAAAAATTATTTGTAAAGCACTAACCGTAAAAAACACTTTCATGGTAATGAGGCGGTTGCTGTATTATATTAATTGGATTTCTCAGGAAAGCACTAGAACTGGAGACATTGCACTAATGCCGATTTTATTTTATTTTTAAAATCAAATATCAAACAATTTATTATTAGGTTTGGAAGCTGTAAGGAGGAGGACTCTTAGATACCATGTTCCTTGACCAAGGAACCCCACAATGTGGTAAGGGGGGGCTCTCTATCAAAAAACATTTTATTAAAAAATGTAAGCAAGTAAAAAAAAAGTTAAAAGTACATGAGCAAAAAACAAACAAATTGTTAGAATATTCATGACTGGGAGAGCCATGTTAACAAGGTTAGCCAATGAATAAGCATAGCAACTGAGTCAGCCAATGAGAGCTAACCACATTTGAGTCTGTGCAGAGAATCAAAACTGAAAAACTTAAGCTTAAGGCTGGGTGTGGCTCCAGGTCCACTCTGCTCTCTTGCCTCCACTCTGTACTCTTCCACTTTGAACTCTGCTGAAATGAAACTAACTCTCCTGCTTGTGTTTACCTGTAACTGATTGAAGAAGAATTCTACTTGTGGTATTGTGTGTGTGTGTGTGTGTGTGTGTGTGTGTGTGTGTGTGTGTGTACATATATATATATACATATATATATATAGGTCTTTGGGTATTCGGGTTTTCTCCTGCGTGAAATTGGAAGTGTCTTGGTGACATTTCGATGAAGTCTCATTCATCATCTTCAGGCTGGTGTCTTCTGCTTCCTGCTTCTAGGAGCAAGGAAGCAGAAGACACCAGCCTGAAGATGATGAATGAGACTTCATCGAAACGTCGCCAAGACACTTCCAATTTCACACAGGAGAAAACCCGAATACCCAAAGACCTACATACAAACACCCGCGAAAACCTCAGAAAACACACACACATACACACACACACACACACACACACACACACACACACACACACACACACACACACACACACACACATATATATATATATATATATATATATATATATATATATATATATATATATATATATATATATATATATATATATATATATATATATATATATAATGTTTATAAAGAAGTTTATGAATCCAGCTGAATCAGTCATCTGTGTGTGCTTCTGGAAATTCATTTTTCTGCAACAAACTTAAATACAAATAACCCTATTTATCATGTCTTTTATACTCATTCAAACCATTTAGTTAAGTATAATGCTTTGACATATCAATTTTGATTTTCCTTGAAAATAAACTTAAACCATACTCTACCTGACTCCAGTGATTCATGTTTTTTACTGAGGTAAAATCAGGAAAGATCCCGGCAAATACATCTGCCCGACTCTGAAAAATCAAAAAGAATCTACATTTTTACCCTGAGGGAATATATGAAAAGATTACTTATTGTTGAATTGTTGTAAGATACAAAGAAATTGGGAAAATAACTGTTTCCTCCCATACTTCAATTTTTAAAAATAAATTGCACACAACCACAGACAATAGGAAAACACTATTGGAGCAATATGTGAGTAAGTGATTTCTTATTATATGCCTTTAAAAATGTCTCCCCAAATGTTTATAATAAATTTTCCCTGAATTTCTGATGGTGAACTGAGTGCCAGTTCACTAAGTTTGTCTCAATCTGATTGGCTGGAGAGAACCAATTACATCATTCAACTTTCTCAATATTCTCAATCTATAGAATGGAAGTGGCAATGGCTAGCAGCAGAAAAGTTATAAAATGTCTGAATCTGTTTGGAGCCAATTTATTTAAAAAAAATTTTTTTATTTGTCAAACAGAAATTACAAATTTGAACAAACAAAATAAGAAAATCAAAATGTGATAGGGACGATAGGCATACCAGTGCACATGCACACCTCCCCCTTAGGGACTTCCTAAATATGGAGTGAGATCCACAGAAGTTAAGTTAGAATTAAAATTGAATATTAATGGCTGAGACAACTGAATCTGGTTAGATATTCCAGACTTTGACAATTCTGTTACAAAAATCAATTTTTTTACAATCAAGTTTAGAAACATTAAGTTTAAAGTGGTTATTCACATACATTAGATTACGATTAATGCTTTTAAAAAATCATTTGCAAGTAAGCATTACTATTTACAATTTTGTATGCAATTCTTACGTCTGGCCGCAAATGTCACAGTTCTAAACTATCCAAACTAAGCCTAGTAGCATAGAATATTCTATTATGGAAAGAATGCAAGACTTTTTTTTTTTTGTAAAGTACTTCTGAACTTGGTCGATTGTATTCATGTCTGATTAGGATCATTAAGGATTCCAGACTATTCTAGGATTGGCCTAATGTATGTTTTGTAAGCAGTAATGAGCAATACAATATTTCCAGAAAGAAAAACTTCATAGAATGAAATTTGCAACTTGTAGTGCTTTTATAACAATGAACCTTGGAACATCAATCGTTAGAGATGAGTACACCTTTGATGCAATCATTCAGACCAGGTCCTCGGTCTTGAATAATTGGTTTGAATAACTTTTCACTAAATCCAATCTCTGAAACTTATTAAGTTTCCTATATCCTTAGAGAATATCCAATTCACTCTTCCATTTCTGCATGTAAATAATCTAACAAATTTCAAACACTGAACCCAATGCAATGTATTTACTACTGTTTGAAGGAGCCAACTCATCCTTTGCTGTCTTTTATCTCATTGCTTCCTTCAATCAACTCTATAAGTTTTGGTCTATAATGTCAAAATTTCTCAATAAATCTTCCCTCTAAATATTTACATAATTTTGCTATTGTAGACACAGACACAGGGTAGGTTTTTAATAATTGGTTTTTCCTCCATCTTTGCTTAATGTTTCATTTTGTGCCCATTGAGGTTACACAAGGCTTCCTCAGAGGGGGGAATTAAGAATCAAGCTGGATGAGTCAGGGAGCGGGACAGGCTCAGGCTAGGTAAAACACAGTTGTAGATTTTACAACAGAATCTACAATTCTGCTAAAATAACCTTTTTCAATTTTGAATTCTGGGAATTCAAGTCCACGTAAGGTTGAGAAATATTGCTTAAAGTATAAATCTAATCTTCCAGTGGACTGTGGTTTCCTAATCTGGTCTACTTCATTTGGCTAAAAGTACCTTCTTTATAGAAAGTATAAATAAAAATAGAGCTTACTTACTACATTTAGATTTTTCTCATTAAACCCTCCTGCAAGGAAAATGTTTTGTAGGCACAGTCGGTCAATCCCTGGATAGCTGCATGCATAGATCATATTAGTTTTTACTTTCTCACTAAAAATGGAAAATTCTTTAGTGCCCCATATAAGCTGCAAAATAAAAATGACCCATCAATATTTTTTAATAAATTTATAAATATTTTGAAAACAGTGCATTGTCAGAGTATCACTCACAGATAAAATGAAACCAGAAAGAAGTTAATAGTAAATATTAACACACAAACTAATAGCAATAGTAATAATATGATAGCAGTGATAAAATAGTATAATCAAAAAGCTTAGACTAAATGACTTCTTACATTAGCTTATTTGTATTTTTATCTGTTACTATAGTTATATACATCTTTATTTTCAATATTTACACTATTTATATTCATAATATTACTTTCTCAAATTTCTATCTCTTGTCTCTATCCAGTCATAAAATTTATCCCATATCCAATAGTACTCCGAATCTTCTTTATTTTTAAGTTTTAAAGTCAGCCTATCCATTTCAGCACATTCTCAAATTTTCCTAATTACCTCCTCATCCGGTAGAGTGTCCACATTTTTCCAGAATTTGGCATATATAATCCTTGCTGCTGTTAGTATATGTAACACTAAATATGTGGTCACTTTGTAGTAACCCTCTGATAATATATCTAAAAGGCATGTTTCTGGTTTAAACTCAATATTTTGCTCAGTTGTCATTTCCAGCCGAGGTGGCGCAGTGGTTAGAGTGCAGTACTGCAGGCTACTTCAGCTGACTGGTAGCTGCAGTTCAGCAGTTCAAATCTCACCGGCTCAAGATTGGCTCAGTCTTCCTTCCTTCCGAGGTGGGTAAAATGAGGACCCAGATTGTTGGGGGCAATATGCTGAACTCTGTAAACCGCTTAGAGAGGGCTGCAAAAGTGCTATGAAGCGGTATATACAGTAAGTCTAAGTGCTATTGCTATTGCTATGTATTTTCTCCCAAATTTTTTTTGTCTCACTACACGTCCACCACATATGATAGTAGGTACCAGGCATCTAATTGCATTTCCAGCATTTGGCGGACAGGTTACTGTACATTTTCCCCAATCTTGCAGGTGGTAAGTGCCACCTGTAAAACATTTTATAGAGGTTTTCTTTGTAAGCTGAGGCCATCATCAGTTTATAATTTCTGTCCCAAAATTTTATCATTTCTCTAATTCTATATGGTACCCGAAGTTTTTTGCCCAAGCACTCATCGTTTCTTTGACTATTTCTTCCTCCATTTTATAGTTTAGTAAATAATTATATATTTTTATCAGTTTTTCATCTGTCCCCATTAAGATTTTGTCCAATACTGTTGGTTCTTTATTTACACCCCAAGTTTTAACGTCTTTCTCATATCTTGACTGAATCTGGAAGTATGGCCACCAAGCTAGATTCACCCCTTGATTCTGCAATTGTTGCCTGGATTTAAGTTCACCACTCTCGTTGAAGATATCTTTATAAAATACATTTTTTTCCAAATTAATCAGGTTTGGATATATTAATGTCTCCATTGGGGAGAGCCAGACTGGTATTTCCCTATAATGTTGTGTTTTAATTTTTTCCCATATGTTAAATAGCGCATTTCTCATATAGTGCCTCTGGAAATATTCATTCCATTCCATTCCATTCCATTCCATTCCATTCCATTCCATTCTATTCTATTCTATTCTATTCTCTACATACAAGGTTTCGGTGTTAAAATCATGCATTAGCCCCCTATAGCTAGGTTTAGAGCATACAGGTAGAACAATTGAATAGGTAAATACCCACTTCTCTGAATCGGTCTGGAATTCTTCCAAGTACAGCAAGTGTCCCAGTAATACCTTTCAAGGAGTAAGCAGGTGTAAGGCTTATAAAGAGCTTCACTCTATCAGTGAGGCAGGGCAGGTTCGCAAAAGCCACAAAACCTGCAAAAAGGAAGGATTTAAATGACAGGATTGCATGATTCCTCTATGTACTTTTAGTGATGGCCTGAATCTTATCCCTCTTTTTGAGAAAAATCTCTCCCCCCCCCACACACACAAATTAAACCCCACAATTTTTATATTTCTAGGGTTGGAAGGATTTCTTTATGAATTGTCAGCCTGGGGATAAGAGGTTGTTAATTTACTAAATAAATGAGATGGCTGACAGATATGTGTGAATTGTCTATATTCACGTAATAGTCTTCTTTTTCCTGCTTTGAACGTTCCTATCATCATGCAGCACATTGTCCATAGATATATAGGGAGAGATCCCAGTGCTGATATAGAGGGCACTTTTTTTATGAAAAAAGAGAAAGAATTGTTCCTGTGTTACAAGAAAACACAACCTCTGCTATGTTTCCCATTTGAATCTTAAGGTATTTCATCCTTTCTATCTATCTCTTCTAACTAAAATGTGTCACCATTGTAAGTTAATGCCTCTATCTAACATACTTGGTAAGGGGGAGAAACACTTAAAAGACATGAATTGTCAATCAATTGAATGAAGAACTCTTGAATATGCCATTTATTGGTTAGAAGGCCTCGCAATTCATTCTACCAGTTCTACATCCATAGCAGTGGTGGGATTCAAATTTTTTTACTACTGGTTCTGTGGGTGTGGCTTTGTGGGCATGGTGTAGCTTTGTGGGCATGGCTTTGTGGGTGTGGCAGGGGAAGGAAACTGCAAAGTCTCCATTCCCTCCCCACTCCAGGGGAAGGTTACTGCAAAATCCCCATTTCCTCCCGATCAGCTGGGACTCGGGAGGCAGATAATAGATGGGGGCAGGACCAGTCAGAAATGGTATTTACCAGTTTTCCGAACTACTCAAAATTTCCACTACCGGTTCTCCAGAACTGGTCAGAACCTGCTGAAACCCACCTGTGATCCATAGAGAGCATCTACAGTATGTTATAACCTAAGCATATCTAAAGATGAGCAGCATAAAACATTATTTTAGCACTTTTCCTATTATTTGCCCATCTGTTGTGGTCTTTAGTCCTAAACTCTGGAATCCAATCATACCTATCTGGTAAAGGACTTGTTAAGAAATGGAGAGAGATTGCAAGAACCAGAGAAATTACCAGCATAATAGCTGTAACAATTGGTGGCGACTGAAGGTGATCTAGATGGTCTGTCACCTGGATGACTGCTTGATATCTAAGCTAGGCAGCATATTTGTCCTGATAAAGATCCATTTGATTCCTGTATTAGGGTATAATATTGGTGCTATCTTCAGTTCTCAATAATGTCTCAAGGACGCTTCAAGGACTCAAAGCAAGTTTTTCCCCCTAGTCGGAGTAAATATCTGTTAATGTCAGAAACTTGTCTAGTGGTTGTCCATGCTGGAAACAGTTAATTCTAAGAATATTTCTCTCAGCTCACAACTCAGCAAGATTTTTTTAGAAGTAGGTTATACTGGATGCAAAAATTCTAATGGGTATTCAACTTCTAAATAAGTCTCAATAGAAGATTGTGCTGATGATGTTATCCAATTTGGTAATGAAATGTCTACAAGAAAACCACCAAGTGAGAGAGTATAAGGGTCCTACAAATAAGAAATATAAATATAAATAAATTTGGGGAGCAATATTATGATACTCCCTTCTTTTTAATCTAAGGGAGAACACCACTTATTACCAAAGAAATATTTTGGAACTGCTTTCCAACTTAACCACCACTGTCTGAAAAGCTCCAATACCTTAGGGATACACAGCAGAAGAATTAAAAAAATAGCAGTGATCTAAGAAGGAGAATGTGAGGAAAAGCCAAAGCCATAACAAGTTTAAAAAGTGAAAAAAGATATGAGGAGAAAAAGAGACAAAGGAACTAGATAAATGCTCTGCAAAGGAGCCCCCTTAAAGCCCCCTCTGATGGTGAAAGACTTGCCAGCAAGATATAATACTGTAAATTGAAAATTCCAAAAGTGATATTTAGGTATTTGGAAGCTAACTAAATGTGTGGTGGCTGTGTGACACTTGCCACAATTGTCTCAGCAAATGTTCAGAAAATAAAGTGAACATTTGAAGCTGATTAATCTCAGAAGAAGCAAAGTGACTCAACCTCAGTAAGGTGCTTTCGTGCATTTCCAAGGACTACTCTGTATTGGCTGAAATGGCATTTATAAATTCTTGATAGCCATCCTCATAGAGCAGCGGTTCCCAACCTGGGGGTCGGGACCCCTTTGGGGGTCGAATGACCCTTTCACAGGGGTCGGGAGACTTTACCCGGATGCCGCCATTTGGGTTCTTTTACCCTCTGCGGATGCACAGAACGCTTTGCGCATGCACAGAGGGTAAAAGAACCCAAATGGTGGCGCCGTGGTGGGAGTCGCAGTGGTGGGCGTTGCGGTGGGGTGGGTCGCGGCATTAGGAAGGTTGAGAACCACTATCATAGAGGATATCTGTCAATAGCCCTTAATCAGGATAGATTTTGAAGGCTTCATAACAGAGACATAGAATCCTGGGGATAAGCTGATGTGAAGAAAAACAAACAAATTTACATAGATATTTTCTTGCAGTTGCTCAATCCAGTTGAAAAAGAAGTGCTGGATCCTTGGTTGGTAGACAGAGAAAAACTGTTCTATTATAAAATGATACCAAGACTGTATTCTTAACTTACCTATTCCTGCTCCTTGGGAATGGCCAACATAATATAAAGAGTCTTGTTTTGTTTTATGTAGAATGAAGTTTATTGTTGCTGGGATATCATAAATTGCCATTTCATGAAAACTATAACACAAAAATACATAAAAACACACAACTGTAACTTTATTTGCTTCTTACTATCCCTGGACCTTAACATTGAGGTATCTGATCAAGACCTACTGATTAAAGCCTTGATTACATGCTGTAATTGTCCCCATTTTAAAAATTAAAAATTCAAAGTAGATTTGCCCAGAACAATGTCTACCTGGTATTGGTAATAGTAATTTAGTTGGGCCCTGGCTGAAGGCTCTTAAGGCATTTATATTATTGTACTGTGCTGTGCTGTACTCTTTATATTGTACTGTACTATTCTATGCTACGCTATGCTACATAAGCTATACTATATTATATTATTCAAATCTGTAGAGCTGTCCATCTCACCACAAGTAACTGGGTGGCATACAACAATCAGGTAAACAATAGATATAATACTATAAAATAAATACTATAAAATAATTATACAAATCCTGGGCAGAGGGAGGATAAGAATGGCATCTTTAACAATGGAGACCTCTAAACATGTCACTGGTTCCCTGGGAGCTGAAGCCTGGTAACATAACCAGACCTCGAGGTACTTCTGAAATGTCAAAAAGGATGGAGCTAATTTAATTTCAAGGGGATGCATGTTCCATAAGGTCGTTGCCATGGCAGAGAAAGCAAGTATCTTGGTCCCTAGTTGATGGTATGCACATCATGTCTTCTTTGCCTGATCTAACCGGGCAGGCCGATATAACTGGGGAGAGGCAGTCCCACAGATAATCCCGTGCCATGAGAGGCTTTAAAGATCAAAACTGGGACTTGAATTGGAAGCAAACTGGCAATCAATTCATCTTGAAGAGCAGAGGTGAAACATGCTCTCTTCTAGGAGTGGACATAAAGGCTCATGCAGCTACATTCTGTATCAATGAAGCTTCCAGATATTCTTCAAAGACAGCCCCATGTAGAGCATAATGCAGTAGTCCAATCTGGACATGATTAGGGCACGAATGAGTGTAAGCAGGGCCCAACTGGCACAAAAGATGAAGTTGAACAAAAACCCTTCTAGTCGTGACTGCCACCTCATCATCAAGCAGGAGTTGTGAGTCTAGGATGACCCTCCAGATTGCCCACTGGGTCCATCCAGCACCAAAGATGGCATAGTGCTCATTCCAGGAAGCAGTGGCCCCAAAATCTAGAAGCACTCAATCTTCCAAGGTTCACTCAATCTTCCAAGGTTCCCCATTCAGATCTTTACAGCCCCACATAAGACATTCCTGGCATCACTGAATTCACCAAGGTAGAGATATACAATTGGGTATCATCAGCATAGTGATATCATCATTACCAGCATACCCATGGCAACAGGTCAACTTAGCCCGTGGCCTCATATAAATGATAAAAAGGAGAGGAGAAAGCATCAAACCCTGTGGCACCCATCACATAGTAGGGGTTGAGGGTGAGATCTATTGTCCCCAGTCATCACCCACTAGAATCAATTGATTCGATAATGTTTGCTTTGAATATATTCACAGAAGGGAACTTATTCTGGTTCAATCCAATAAACTGAACAGTAGGAGCCCTGGTGGCCCAGAGGTTAGAATATAGTACTTCAGGCTAACTCTGCCACAGCCGGGAGCTGGATCCTGGCACGCTCAAAGTTGACTCAGCCTTCCATCCTCCTGAGGTTGGTAAAATGAGGACCCAGGTTGTTGGGAGAAATATGCTGAAAGAGTGCTGTAAAGAGTGTGGTATAAAAGTTTAAATGCTATTGCTATTGCTATCACTACTTTTTTAGCTTTCCTTAATGTTTCCTTCATGGGAACCTGTCACTTACAGTTCAAAGATTCACAACATGAAAAAATAAATATTCCTTTTGCCCATTCCTGTTCCCTAAATCCACTTTCCATGTAATAATACTAATACTAATACTAATACTAATACTAATACTAATACTAATACTAATACTACTAATAATACTAATACTAATACTAATACTAATACTAATACTAATACTAATACTAATACTAATACTAATACTAATAATAATAATAATAATAATAATAATAATAATAATAATAATAATAATAATAATAATAATAATAATAATAATAATAATAATAATAATAATAATAGAGTTGGAAGGGACCTTGGAGGTCTTCTAGTCCAACCCCCTGCTTATGCAGGAAACCCTACACTACTTCAGACAGATGGTTATCCAATATCTTCTTTAAAATGTCTAGTGTTGGAGCATTCAAAACTTCTGGAGGTAAGCTGTTCCACTGATTAATTGTTCTAACTGCCAGGAAATTTCTCCTTAGTTCTAAGTTGCTTCTCTCCTTGTTTAGTTTCCACCCTTTGCTTCTTGTTCTACCCCCAGGTGCCTTGGAGAAAAGTTTGACTCCCTCTTCTTTGTGGCGACCCCTGAGATATTGGAACACTGCTATCATGTCTCCCCTGGTCCTTCTTTTCATTAAACTAGACATACCCAGTTCCTGCAACCATTCTTCATATGTTTTAGCCTCCAGTCCCCTAATCATTTTTGTTGCTCTTCTCTGCACTCTTTCTAGAGTCTCAACATCCTTTTTACATCGTGGCGACCAAAACTGTATGCAGTATTTCAAGTGTGGCCTTACCAAGGCATTATAAAGTGGTATTAACACTTCACGTGATCTTGATGTTGAATGTTGTTCAGTGACACCTTTTTTTTTACTTTAAGCCTACTTTTTTTGTAGTATATGACTCATTACAGGAGGAATATCAGAACATTATTTAATAATATCATAAGATGGCCATATATAAGAAATATGTGTAATATTTTTCCATATCCTAGATATCTTGATTATCAAAGAATCTTCCTCTAACTTTAAATTTAAATTCAGAAGCTTCAGTAACCCATGAAAAATAAACAGATTGAAATTTACATATCTTTTTTTCTCCCTACTTTCTGCCTTCAAAATTCATATTTTTGCCAAGGCAACCAAAAGCTTTTTAATGAAGAAAACTAGAATAAAAATATATCGTGGTTAAATCAAATAACATGTTATTTTTATGTGTTTCTATTTTGTGACATTGCTTTTTGAATAAATGTTTAATGTATCCATTTTAAACTTGGTTAAGATAATATGCCAGTGTTTATTCTTAATTTACATTCACCCTAAAACAATAAATTTGTAGACTTGACCAAATATTTTCATTATCAATTTTCCTTGAAATTTACCTGAAATTCCAGAATTTTTGCTGGTAAATTGAAAACTCTTTGTGTCTTCTAGACCAAGTGGTCCCTCTTAAATTTATTATCCAGACATCATAGCCAGCATCTGCTAGGAAAAATCCCAGGCTGTTGCTAGGAAGATTTGCGATCCAACATCTCCCTTCCCACAGAAAGCCATGTACCAATAAAACAATTGGTCTAGGCCCTGCAAAGGAATCCAAGAATACATGATTTATTGTATGTTATCTATAAGTACAAGGGTTCTCCAGAAACAGTGCATTAATCAAGGAAATACATTCTGCCTTGTTTAAATGCCTTTGCAGCAACACACTTACATTACGATTTTGTAGAGACCTGGATTAAAAGGTCAAAATATAACTTGGACTCTTGCACATTTGTTGAGGGCCCGCTAAACCAAATGCTTATGTTTGCAGGATTATGGGCCATCTGCAAAGACAGTCACAAGAACCTTGGAAAAGATGCAGCTGGTGTAATGTATTCTGAATAGGCGCTACATATATTGCTACACACACTGTCAGCCGCAGTTTGCCCTTCAAATCCAGATATCTGCAAAACCTTAATTGTGCTGCACTAATCCATCACTGATATTTCTTTCACAATATCTGTAAACTGACCAACTAAAAGAACTTGGGGGGGGGGAAAACCAGCAATAAAATTGCATAACAATTGAGCATATTAAATATATAATAACATAAGAGGATCGACAGAGCTATAAATTACTTATGTACCGTATTTTTCAGAGTATAAGATGCACTGGAGTATAAGACGCACCTTAGTTTTGGGGGAGGAAAATAGGGGAAAAATATACCTACCAGGTATTCATCTGGCTAGCGTCCTTAGTCTGTTCAGCTTCAGCACATTATTTTATCTCCTGGTTAGGGCTGAAAAAACCTTTTTCAGAGGGAGTAGGAATGAAAAAAAACTTGCAAAGACTTAGGGCTGGTAAAAAACTACTTCAAGGGAGTAGGAATAAAAAAATGCTGCAAGCCGGGAAGATTGTTAGCACCTCCTTAGGGCTGGGAAAAAAGCTTCGGA
Source organism: Diadophis punctatus similis (assembly GCA_023053685.1). NCBI lineage: Eukaryota > Metazoa > Chordata > Lepidosauria > Squamata > Dipsadidae > Diadophis > Diadophis punctatus. The sequence goes on from JALIGW010000005.1 coordinate 11,091,732, forward strand.
AAAGCTACATTTGGAGTATAAGACGCACCCAAATTTTCAGCCTCTTTTAGGGAGGAAAAAGGTGCGTCTTATACTCTGAAAAATACGGTAATTCCTGGAGCCAAAATCATTCTGGTAACCTGTGCAACAACCTTATCATCAGTATCATCTTTAAACTAGCAGTCTGGCTATCAAATTGTGCACCAGCTGTAGCTTCCAAGCTGTCCTCAGAGGCAACCCAATGTACACCATATAGCATTCAGTTTGTCAGGTGCACATGGTTCCTGTCACAAAGGTTCCCTGGCAGGGGTGAAATCCTCCCGGTTCACTCTTACCTGTCGGGTGCCGCAGAGCCTTTGGAGCTGGTGGCGTTTGTGGTGCGGGGCTGCCCCCGCCTGCTTCCCCTGCCTGCCTGGACACCGCCATTTGAGTTCTTTTGCCCTCTGCGCATGCGCAAAGCGTTCTGCATGTGCAGAGGGCAAAAGAATGCAAATGGCGGCATCCAGGTGGGCGGGGGAAGCAGGCGGGGGCAGCGCCACACTGCGAACACCACCAGTTCCAAAGGCTCTGCGGCGACCGACAGGTAAGAGCGAACCGGGAGGATTTCACCCCTGTTCCCTGGCCATTGGAGTGCTGTAATTGCTCTGGTGGTTGCTGCTGGAAGAACACTCTTGGCCAAAACTCATACCTGGTTTTTCTTTCTATCAGTGTGAAGTAGAACTAGGAAGATGCACAAGTCATGGACCAGCTCTTTGAGGTGAGCCTGACCCTATAAAGACCAAGTGTCAGGATCAAAGTTAATGGATCCCCATAAAGTAGCAATTCTAATTGTCAGCAGGATTTTATCTGAACTTGTTTTATCCCAAGATTGAGTCAGCCTTCCATCCTTCCGAGGTGGGTAAAATGAGGACTCAAATTGTTGGGGGCAATATGCTGTCTCTGTAAACTGCTTAGAGAGGGCTGTAAAGCACTGTGAAGTGGTATATAAGTCTAAGTGCTGTTGCTATTGCTATCTAGTCCCTTGAAGCCTCCAGTACCAATTCAAAACTTCACTAACTCTAAGTCTTGCAATATTCCCTACTGGAGCAATCAATCAAGGCTTGATTGCTCTCCCTTCATTATTACCAATAGGGACTACACACTCAGGTGGGAGTTATTTATGAATAACATGTAGTAATGCTTACTACTTCCAGCTCCTGATACTAGTTTAAGAACATACCATAGTTCAGGGGTGTCACAATCATGTTTATACTTTGTCTGTAATCATATATAAGCTTGACAAAAAAAAGAGTTGTCCCATCCAAGAGATGGCAAGGGACCAGCCCGTGCCACCCTGGCCCTGCCCAGCCAGTCGGCTATGATAACCAGGCCCCCGCCACCCTGGCCCCCCAATGGCAAACAAAATCCTGATATGGCCCACGATGGGATCGAGTTTGAATGCTACCAAGGCGTCTAACAGAATCAGGAGAGATGCATTACTACCATCTCCATTAGGATGGGCAATGCAGTTTCTGTCCCATGACCAAGATTCAAAGTAATGAAGATGTCACTTCCCCTGGAATCCTCTATAACGGGAACATTTTCTTAACAACTTTTCCTAATGTTGGAGATCAGTGTAAGGTTGGAGATTAAGTGAAAGTTCTCAAGTACAGCTGGAATGAGGATTATTCCCTTTAAAAGACAGGCCACCATGTTTCTTTCATGACAAGGCAAATGACATAATTTTCCCTCAGAGAAACCTTAGCTATCTCCTGAATCCAGCCACACATGCTCCACTTGTAAGAGCCAGAAGGGGCCTGTATCCAGATCACCAGAGGCAAAGCTCTCACTACAGAGAAACCTATCATTGCTTTGGTTCCACAAGTTCAAAGGAATCTTGGAATGAACCACCCATCATAATATACCACTAACACCTGCACATTGTAGAATGGTAATATAATATTCAAGCCCAATATCTATGGCTTAAAAAGAAGCTCTTTTCCAAAGTTGAAAACAGAAGCAGCTTTGTACTCTTCCCCCACCCCCAAAGGCAGAGTGAGTTTTTAATGACCACTTGAATATATATGCAATCCAAGTGTGGAAATACCACATTTCAGACTTACCTTTGTGATGGGGACAGTGTGTTCCATGAGGAATTCTGTTTACCTGAAGATAATAGCCATCATCAGTCAGAACTTGATACTCTTCACTGGGATACCTCCAATATTGGATGATTTTAGGCTGTAAATGAAATAAATTCTTACTCAATATCTAAGGTGAACAGCTATTTTCAATAAGTTGAATAGACTTCTGCTCCATATATCTTTGTGGGTTTATCTTCAGATTTAGTGAGTTAGCAGTCCTGGAAAATTAATCCAGATGGAAAATGCAGAAATTATAAATAAAAGAACAGTTAAAAGCTATGCCTGAACTGCATGGTTTTTTTTTTTTTGTTTATTTTGTCAAGTACATGTTGGTAATATACATAGGTAAAACATTGTTTGTATACATAAGATGGGTACTGATAAGCGGGAACATTAGGACAGGGACGGTAGGCACGCTGGTGCACTTATGCACGCCCCTTACTGACCTCTTAGGAATCGGGTGAGGTCAACAGTGGACAGTCTAAGGGTAAAGTTTTGGGGGTTTGGTGACGAAACCACAGAGTCAGGTAGTGAGTTCCAGGCATTTACCACTCTGTTGCTAAAGTCGTATTTTCTACAGTCAAGTTTGGAGCGGTTCACTTTGAGTTTGTATCTGTTATGTGCTCGTGTATTGTTGTGGTTGAAGCTGAAGTAGTCATTGACAGGAAGGACGTTGTAGCAGATAATTTTATGAGTTATGCTTAGGTCGTGCCGAAGGCGACGTAGTTCTAAGCTTTCTAAGCCCAGGATTTCAAGTCTGGTTGCGTAAGGTATTCTGTTGCGAGTAGAGGAGTGGAGGACTCTTCTTGTAAAGTATCTCTGGACACTTTCTAATGTATTTATGTCTGATATGCGGTGTATGCTGCCTTGGGGTACACCGCTGTTCAAAGGAACGGGATTTGATAGGGCGCTCCCTATTTTGACCATTTGTTGTCTGTTTGACAGGAATGCAGTTAACCAGTCATGTAGGGGTCCAGAGATGCCGTAGGATTTCAGTTTCAGAAGTAGTTTATCGTGAACCACTGAGTCGAAGGCTTTACAGAAGTCTATGTAAACTGCGTCTATTGTTTTGCCCTGGTCCAGTTTTGTGGTCCATATGTTTTTGCAGTGTAGTAGTTGTAGATTGCAGGATAGTTTTTTCCTGAAACCGAATTGTTTGTTTGAAAGTAGGTTGTTAGTTTCTAGGTGGAGGGTAATGGATTGGTTTATGATTGTTTCCATGACTCTGCATGTGACGCAGCATAGAGAGATTGGTCGGTAGTTTTCTACTAGACTGGGATCTCCCTTTTTGAAGATGGGGATGACCGTGGCTAATGACCATAGGTTTGGTAGGGAACTGGTCCTGTAGGATTTTTCAAAGATTATGCGTAGTGGCTCGGCAATGGCTGTGGAGATCTTTTTTAGGAAGTATGCACATAGTCCATCTGGTCCGATTGATAGAGAAGGTTTTAGGTCACGTAGTGCTTTTTCAACATTGTATTCAGTGAAGTCTATTTGTGTTAAATTGTTGTGAGTATTTGTGGTACGACTAGGGAATTTTGGACATGAGCCGTTGCTGTTTACAAAGACTGAGCCAAAGAATCTGTTGAAGAGGTTTGCTTTGACTGTTTCATCATAGCATTCTTTGTTGTTGGGTCCTTTTAGTGGTGGGAGAGGTCTCGAGTCCTTGAGTTTGTTATTTACGAAGTTGTAGAAGGCGCGGTTAGATTTGGTGCGCAGAAGGTTTTCCTCTTGTTTGCTGTGGTAGTTGGAGCATTCCATCTTTATTTGGTGGCATATATTTTTGAAGTTAGCTACATAGCCTGTTTTGTTTTTTCGCCAGAGGGATTTTTTTTATTGAAGCTTCCTTATTGATATGGGTAGTTTGTTTTTCTTTGTTATGGTGGTTATTAGTGGTACGTGTAATCTGATAGTTCTTTTGACTTCACAAACAGACCGATTAGAATATAGCACAATTGGCTGACATTTGGTAGGTGTAGTAGCAGATCTTTTGTTGATTTGCTGACTGTTGATTTGCTGCTAAAATTTGTATGATAAGCCAATGATTCATCCTGAGAATGATGGGTGGGATGAGTGCTCTTGTCATGGTGGCCTGTGTTTCTCTCCACGCATCCCAGGTATCAGAGAGCAAGTGGAGAGTCCAGGGCTCAGGAATCCCAGTCATTTTTGGTTAGTTTTGGTAGAGCTGGCTTGATGTCAGGGTTCTGACCAATGCCCTAATAAAATCAGGAGCCTCAAGCCATTTTGCAAGAAAAATCCAGTTGTTTATTAGGAGCGCCATGTCGGCACGACCTAAGTGAAACCAGCTCTGACTTTACCCAGTTTGCGCCTTGCCTCTGACCCTGTTGCTCCCTGCCCCCAAGGTGTGTCACCAGTCACATTCCCCAATGAACCAATTTTGTGGGTTGTAGAAGTGACTTCTTCCGGCCTTTGCAGGTCTCCATGGACATGGCCTTGACTTCGGCCGGCTAGGATATGTTTTGTTTTGACTGAGGTGTGAATTCCTCGGTACAGTTGCCACAATTTCCCATCTCCCTGCCTATAGCAACTCAGGAGCTGGTCAGGAAAGCTTCGCAAGTTGACAGCTCTGCTCAATGAGTTACTCCTAGGATAGGTCTGCACCTTGTACTTATGTACTGTTATCCCTACTGGGCAGCAGAATAGAACATGTTCCGGTTCTGTCGTATTATAATAAAATAATGTCATCATAAATGGTGGAGCTTCAGAACAAATGGATTTCTACTTCAGAGGTTGTCTCACTCAAAGGTGCTTTTTCCAAAAGGCAATGAGACTTTCTTAACTTTTTCTTTGAAACATTTCGTTTCTCATTTCTCATAAGAAAAAAAAAAACAAGACAATCTTGTTTTCCAAAAGACAGTTGCCTTTTGGAAAAAGCATTTTTGGGACAACCATGACCTGGATTATTCAGAATCTCCATAAGATACTTTAGAGGTTCTTCCTAAGTGAAGACTTAATATGCTCTTGGCATGCCAAGGACAGAAGTAATGAATACAATCACACAAAAAAGATATACTTGTTTCATGTAAACAACTTACGATTGTCATGAATCCTTCAGGATTCAAATGTCTTCTATTGAAAGAGTATTCTGAATTTGTAGTCTGCTGGATTAAGCATGCCAATGCCAGAAACACCCACATCCCACCTGTGGGTAAAATAATTATGTTTTAAGATTATAATTTTAATGTCTGAAAATCTTCAGGAATCTTTTTTGATAGGTATTAGAATATATTTCCCAAAGGCCTGGCTGTATTGTCTTCACAACTAAAATAATTTGGCAACATTTATTAGTTGGCATTTCCTAGATTTATGCTGTGAGAATCGTCGACCATTCTCACTACAGAAAATTATACTAATAAAAACAATCTATTCTTTAAAAAAACCTATTTACAGTCAAAAAATAATTTAAAGTCATTTTAGAAAATATTATTAAAATAAATCTTTTTTAAAAGGCAAAGAGAAGACCTTGGTTTTGATAACTACAAAACCTGTTTTTCTACAATATAAATGTATGTATGGATTCAAGTATGTGATATATTTTCCTCATTCTCATGTACTGCAAATGAAAACAAGGTACATGAGAATGAGGAAAACATATCACATACTTCAATCCACTCATACATTTATAGTGTAGAAAAATAGAGAGAGGTGTTTTAGCTGTCCTATTTTTTGGAAGTATTGGATAATAATCATTCTGAAACCTGACCCTTTAAATGACTCAAACTCCATAATCCCCAGCTAGAATTATTGATCAGTTCTGTCACTGTAAGAAAATTAAATTCAGTTGTAAAAGTCTAATGCTTACCTGTTAAGTTTATTGTCCAGGAGACCTTGAATACTGAACAGGTGCTGCATAAAGTTTAACAGAATATACTAAGTACAAGTAAGTTGGTGAATGTTGCAATTTATATGATTATAAACAATGATGTAAGAGCTAAGCTGAACAAATTTTCTAAGACATTTTGAATACCCTTAGGTTAAAATCTGTATCAAGTTAAAGTTTTAAATTGGCTGACTCAGGGAAACAACAGACAGAATCCAGGAAAACAAAAACTGCTACACAATTGCCTGACACTGCTCATTACCGGTATGTCTCATTATGCCTAAGGATGTTTATTATTTATGGGAAGAAAAGGATTTGGACGTGAAACAGCTTGGGCAAGAAATCCTGGATGGTGCCTCTTTTTGAGATTTAAAAAGTAGGTTGGTAAAAGCTTTGAAGACTCCTTTTTAAATTCCAAAGAACAATGAAAGATTAAATCCTGCAGTGCCATAGGGAAGATTTACAAATCAAAACAAAAAGAAGGAATATAAAGTTGGACTATTTGACCAGCAATGAAATATTTATTTGATATTTCTGTAATTCCTAATGGACCTTTTGCTGAACTATGATGGAAAGGATGATGATGATGATGTATAGATTTTATTTATTTTATCTGTTTAAAACATTTATGTAGCTGCCCATCTTATATGGAACTGTGGGCAGCTGCCAATCATCAATTAAAACAATATCAATAATAAAATAACATAATACATAAGTAGATTAATACCACAAACAATAAAAGCCTGGCACAGATAAAAGTTAGATCAAAGTTAGGTTCTGGGCAGAAGAGTGTTTTCTATTTTTAACTTTAAAAGAAGGTGCAAATTTAGTACATGTAATCTTCAATTTACAACCAGAATAGAGACTTACAACCAGAATTGGAACCAGAAGTTCCATATCTAAGTAAGGGGATTGATTTTACAACCTTTTGCTAAGCAAATCCTTTAAGTTGTTAAGTGAATCGCCTAGTTAAGTGAATCCAGCTTCCCTCATTGACTTTGCTTGTCAGAAACATTTATACTTCTGTAAGGGGCGTGCATAAGCGCACCACTGTGCCTACCATCCCTGTCCTACTGTCCTATTGTCCTCTTTTATCAGTACTTTTTAAACTTATGTTATGTTTATACAAACTACTACTATCCTATACATGTTTGACAAAAACAAACAAACAAACAAACAAACTGGAAAGGTTGCAAATGGGTGATCACATGACCCTGGGAAGTTGCAATAATCAGAAGTACATGCTAGTTGCCAAGCACCCAAATTTTGATCATGTGACCAGAGAGATGCTGTGATAGTTATAACTGTGAGGATTGGTTGAAGTCACTTTTTTCAAGGTTGTTGTAACTTTGAATGGTGGCTAAATGAATGGCTGTTCAGCTTATACTCATTGTGATGAAGGTTGGAAGCCATTTCTTTATTATTGTCTTTGTTGTCTTTTTCTTTTTTTCTTTCTGCATCAACTTTTATTTTTTTCTTCTAGTTTAGTGTCTATTAGTTTTCACTATGTTTATGAAAACATCAATAAAATTATTAAAAAACAAACATTTACAATATGACTTTGGAATTAAGTAAAAATAGCTTCTCATGGGTAATTGAGCTGTTTTATTTTTTACAAGATATAACACAGATTAATAATTTCATGATTTCAAACACTGGACAATAGGAGAGACTAAAAATTCTCAGTAGTGGAAAGATACACTGGCCTGCAAGATGGTCATCACAATAACAATACTGAAAGAGGCTTTTGAAGGATGAAATTAGAAAATAGTAGCCATGATATCAATGTCAGTAATGATATCTCCTTCTATGGATAGACTATGTCCAAAAGATATTATTGAAGAAATATCATGTGTAAAACAATTTTTTTCTGACAAGGTGGTGATGGTATCAAAAGTGGATTTACAGCTGACAGGCCAAGAGAATGACTAAAAAAATGTTTCACTGGATCTAGAAAACGTTGTAAAATTTAAAAAGCAAATACAAATAATAAACCAAGGGATTAATCTAGATAATTTTTCCCTTTGGTTGCACAAAAGAATCTCATTAAAGCCTTGAAAAACTAGGATGGGGAAAAATGAACAGAAATCAAATCTTAAGTCAATATTTGAATGAACTAAAGAATAGAAGGAAATGGAAGGAATATGAAGTTGGTTTAAATGATCAAGGTTTAAAAAGATATGCTGTTCCTTCTGGCTACCCTTTTTGGATTTTCTGCTGACACCAGGATTGGGAAAAAAAGATGTTTCATGGATTTGTTTATAGATATAAGAGATGGAAAATGGGAAGAAGAGATAAATATTTCTGACTTGAGAAACATTGAAGAGTTACTAAATTTATATATAGTTGTAATAATTAGAAGTCATTTTTATATATTTTTATAAATTCTTATTTTTCTTTTCTTTTTTCTCTTTTTAATTACACTTTTAACTCCTCTTTATCGACTTTTGAGTTTAATCTGCATTAGTTGTTACTATTATAATCAAAATTATTAATAATTATATATATAAGGAATTATTTCCATTGTTTTTCTGGCTTCTCTTTATCCTAAATATTCTGAAAAGTCCTTTAGCCTCTACCCTTGTTCAAAAAGATATTATCCCTTTTCTTGTCTGTAGCATAATTTTTACCCTTTTTGGGAAATATTTTTTGTTTTTCTGTGTAGTGTTGGATGTCTGCCCCTCCCCATCAATCTTAAGTATAAAGGTTTATTAAAGGCAGCTTTTCTTCTTGCAGATGTTCTCTGGGTGTCCCTGTCTTGGTGCTATGTAAAAATTTACTCTACTCCTTTGCAGCATCTCTCATTTCTAGCAGGCTACATTCTTCGGTATCCCAGATAAGGTGCTACCAAACTCCCTCAGTTAGACTAACATGTCCCTTTCCTTACAAAAGCCAGCTCACATCCCAATTTCTCAACTGATACACTTCCTTGACTTTCACCTTAGAAGGACTTGGAGTTTATAGTTGAACTTGGACAATATAGAATGACTTTATACTGTAGTTATACCTTATACCCTGCCCAGAAGTTTCAATTTCTTTCCACTCTGTCGAGTCCTCAGTGTTCTTATAGCTGAGACCCTTTCCCATCCCCTTCCCCAACATTGGAAAAGGATTGTCTAGAACAGCTGTGGGTCATTTATTTATTTTAGTTAGTTAGTTAGTTAGTTAGTCAAACATGTACGAGATAAAAGGTAGAAGTATAAACACGGACATGAACACAGGAAATGGGTACGAATAAACGGGGACAGTAGGACAGGGATGGTAGACACGCTGGTGCACATATGCACGCCCCTTACAGACCTCTTAGGAATGGGGTGAGGTCAACAATAGACAGTTTAAGATTAAAGTTATGGAGGTTTGAGGTTGTAACAACAGAGTCAGGTAGTGTATTCCAGGCATTGACCACTCTGTTACTTAAGTCGTATTTTTTGCAATCGAGTTTGGAGCGGTTTACCTTGAGTTTGTATCTATTGTTTGCTCGTCTATTATTGCAGTTGAAGCTGAAGTAGTCATTGACAGGTAGGATGTTGTAGCAGACAATTTTGTGTACTACGCTTAGGTCAGATCATAGGCGGCGCAGTTCTAGGTTGTCCAAGGCCAAAATTTCAAGCCTGGTGTCCAAGCCTATTGTGAGCAGAGGAGTGGTGTACTCTTCTTGTGAAATACTTTTGGACTCGCTCAATTGCATTAATGTCCGATATATAGTGCGGATTCCATGCAGATGAGCAGTATTTGAGAATTGATCTAGCAAAGGTTTTGTATACCCTAGTTTGCAGTGCAATGTTACTGGAGAAGAAGCTTCGCAAGATTAGGTTAAGAACTCTTAATGCCTTTTTGGCAATGCTGTTACAGTGAACTCTGGGGCTTAGATCATTTAAGATGACTACTCCAAGGTCCTTGACAGAGTGAGGGTTGTCTACAAGGTCATATCTGTATTTGGTGTTCTGATTTTTGTTTCCAATGTGTAAGACAGAGCATTTGTTGCTTGATATTTGGAGTTGCCAATTGTTCGACCATTCTGACACATAGTCAAGGTTGCTTTGTAGGGCAGCAGCATTGTCGGTGGTGTTAAATAGTTTTATGTCATCAGCGAAGAGGACGCAGCTGCTTATAATATGATCGCAAAGGTCATTTATGTAAAGTAGAAAGAGTGTGGGTTCTAAAATGCTGCCTTGGGAGACACTGCTGTTAACTGGTGCAGGGTTTGATAGGGTGCTCCGTATTTTGACTATTTGTTGCCTGTTTGACAGGAACGCAGCTATCCAGGGATCCGGAAATGCCATAAGAGTTTGTCATGTACCACTGAATCAAAGACTTTGCAGAAGTCTATGTAAATTGCGTCTATTGCTTTACCCTGGTCTAGTTGTGTAGTCCATATGTTTTTGCAGTGTAGGAGTTGCAGATTACAGGACAATTTTTTCCTGAAACCAAACTGCTTGCTAGAGAGTAGGTTGTTTGTCTCTAAGTGGATGGTAATGGATTGGTTTATAATTGATTCCATGACTTTGCAGATGATGCAACACAGTGAGATTGGTCTGTAATTTTCAACTAGGCTGGGGTCTCCCTTTTTAAAGATAGGAATGATGATGGCTAATGACCATAGGTCGGGCAAGAAGCTGGTTCTGAAAGATATCGCATTGATTATGCTTATATTTATTTATTTATTTATTTATTTTGTTATTCTTATATGCCGCCCAACTCCCGAAGGACTCAGGGCGGCTTACAACAAGAAGAAATACAAGAATAAACAAAATTACATGGAATTTAAAAACAAATACAAAATTTAAAACAGTTATTTAAAACAACAACATCATTATAACAACATTATAGGTTCTTCTATGGCTGTGGAAAGCTTTTTTAAGAATTAGGCACATAATCCATCAGTGCCAATAGATAGTGATGGTTTTAGGTTTTCAACATTATATTCTGTAAAATCAATATGTAGCAGATAATTGCAATTCATTGTGGTACGACTAGGAAATGTGGGGCATGAGCCATTGCTGTTAACAAAGACCGAACTGAAGAATGTGTTGAAGAGGTTGGCCTTAACGGCTTCATCATTATGGTCTTTCCCGTTAGGCCCTTTTAGGGGTGGGATGGTTTTCGAGTCTTTAAGTTTGGTTTAAATTTACAAAATTATAGAAGGTGCGGGTGGATTTCATGTGTAACAGCTTTTCCTCTTGTTTGCAGTGGTAATTGGTGCATTCTGCCTTTATCTGGTGGCATAAGGTTTTGTAGCAGCTTTTAAAGTTAGCCACGTAGCCAGTTTTGTTTTTTCACCAAAGATATTTTTTTTATTGGAGCTTCCTTATTGTTATGGGTAATTTGTTTTTTCTGGTTTTGGGGGTTACTAATGGTACGTATAGTTTAATGACTCTTTTGACTTCAAGCAAAAAAGTGTTGTAATCGTCTTCAGCAGTATTACAGCCAGTGAACAGAACGTACCAATCAAGAGATGAGAGGTCGGCAGCTATGAGATCATAGTTTGCTTTTTTAAAGTTATAATTTGGAGTCCCATCATTATGATCCTCTTTGCAAAGACATAAATTGAGGGAAAAGTCAATCATGCTGTGGTCACTGTTGGAAAAGGGTTCTTTTATTTGTAGACCATAAGTTGAGTTTAAACTGTTGCAGAAGATGAGATCAAGGCAGTTGTTGAGTCTAGTGTTGTTTGTTACTAATTGATCCAGTCCCAGAGTAGTAACAGCATTGTACAGGGTTGCATGTATAGGTTCAGTTGTACATTCGTTTAGGGTCCAATTAATAAGAGGTAAATTGAGGTCACCAAGAAATATAAGAGGGTGCGGACAGGAGGCTGCCCATGTTAGTAGTGAACGAGGTCATAATCTGGGGCTCTGTAACATACTGGTAGTAAGAAGCGAAATGTGGTATTTAGGGACAGTTTGCAGATGATGGTCTCAGGAAGAGCAAGGTCCTGTGTAACTTGAATCCTTTTCAGAGGATTCGCATGAATGAGGTCATAATCAGGGGCTCTGTAACATAGTAAGAAGCAAAATGTGATATTTAGGGACAGTTCGCAGATGATGGTCTCAGGAAGAGCAAGGTCCTGTGTAACTTGAATCCTTTTCAGATCTAGGGACTTTTTATAGAAGATAGCAACACCACCCCTTCTATGGATTTCATGGTCAGATTGGTAAACATGATAGTTACTTACTGTGATAATGGAGTCTGGGAAGGATGCATTCAACATGTCTCGCAGACAAATATAAGGTAGAATATAGCCGTATTTAGTAAGATGGGGAATTCAGGCATTTTGTTTGGAAGGTAGTTTGCATTTAAGGTCTGTAGTAGTGGATCTGGAGGAAGTTAGAGGCGTGCATGCCTAGTTTTGGTTTTTGGGGTGGTGGTTATTGGGATGTGTGCTGTTGGTCTTACGTTTGATACAGTCAGCGCAGTAGTCAATGTATAGGTCAGTCTCTCCTTGGTCCTGGTGTCTTTTGAGCTCTGAGTGGAGCTCACGGGAGCGGGCACGTTGCAGTATGGATAGGTTGGGCCGTGAACGAAGTTTCTTGTGGTTGATGCAGCTTTTGGCGAGTGTAAACGAATTTAAGTTTGCAGGACTCATTCTTGCAAATGACTCTGCAGCAGCTTGGGGCCACCGAGCCATCGCTGTTATTGAACCCAGGCAGTGGTGGGTTCCTACCGGTGCTGTGCGGGATGCCGCACTGGTAGGAGCCCAGCGATGACATCATTTTTGGCACTTTTTTCCAGCTTCTCCACGTCCTGAGCTGTCGGGGAAAAGCCCTCCCACCCGCCCTTGTTTTAATACCAAACTTTATTCCTCCGAAGCACAGCTGAGAAGCTCCTCAGGTGTGTTTTGCTTGTATTGTAGTCCTAAGCATGCACGGAAGTGAAATCGCCCAATGGAATGTGAGTTCACTTCTGCGCATGCTCGCAATGCGCAATGGTAGTGAAAATAACCAGAACCCTCCGCTGAACCCAGGGCCATCGTGGGAAATGTCGATGATTTCATCGGAAGAGATGGTTGATGCCTGAAAGTCGCTGATGATGTTGCGAACCTTTGTGATGTCATCAGATTCATTGGTGTCCTCAAGACCAAAAAGGATAGCATTGGGAAGTTACTGTTCACGTTTGATGGTGTCTTTGATGAGGATGGAGATATTACTTGCAGGGTTGGTGGTTATCTGTGGTTGTGGATGTGGTTGTTGGATTTGGATAGGATTTCGAGATGTTGGATGTTTGTTTTTCTGTATTGTATCTTTTTTTTAAAGGGATGCTAATCATGCTTTTATGGTGTCAAGGGATGTTAATCGTGTTTCTATGGTTTCAACCCTTTCAAGTAGGACAATAAATTTGTCCATTCTGAGTCTGCATGATGGGCAGAAAAGTGAAAACACACACTGGGAGGTGTTAAGTGAGGATGCTTGTAGGAATTGGGCTACATTTTTGTTTAACCCCAAGCAATTGTGGTGAGCGTACTTGGCACATACTGTAGGTAGCATTTAATGGTACTCTCGTCCTCCTTGAAAGATTCAGTACATATAAAGCATGTGCAGGAGTCATGTGGGTCATTTGTAGAGAGCTTTTTCTTTTTGGGTGGAGGTTTGGCAGTGGAGTGTTTGCCTGGCACTGGTAGGTTTGGTGTAGAGGTGCTGGTGCAGTTGGTGGTTTTAAAAATTATTTATAGCTGTGTAGCTGAGCACCTCTTATTTGCTGGAATCCACTGATAAATTAATCAATCAATCAATGTTCAATCAATCAATTAATCTATGCTATACCAATGAATCAATTATTCAATCAACTACATTAATCAATTCATCAGTTATTAATAAATCAATTAATCTATGCTACACTAATCAATCAATTAATGAATTAATGAAGGGGCTTTGTAGTAAATGAGTTTTACTACCTCAAGCAGCTTCTGTCTTCTTCTTTTCCTTCGAGCCACGTCATTTTTTACTGGCGGCTTATGGAGTGTCCTTTCATGCTGTAACTGGACTGGAGGCTCCTTTCCCAGTGGAGGTTTTCAAGACTCACCGTCTGGGCACCACCATCTTCTTCTTCTCTGACAGACTGACTTTGGCGGGGTGTTTGGGTTGCAGTTTTGCGATCTGGCAATCTGGCAGTAGCCTTGTCTTCAGCAGGGATCCAGTCCCGGTGGTAGTCTTGCATCAGCAGCCTTGCCTTCGGCGGAGATCCAGCAGTAGCTTGGTGGGGATCTGATGGTAGCCTTGCCTTGGGAACTATCCCCATATGGCGGTAGCCTTGTCTTTGGCGGGAATCTGGCAGTAGCCTTGCCTCTGGGACTCGGCGGGTATCCGATGGTAGCCTTGCCTCAGCAACCTTGTCTTCAGCGGGGAACCCAGCGGGGATCCGGTGGTAGCCTTGCCTCAGATTTGGCGGGGACCTTGGTGGGAGTGGGAGCCTCACCTTAGCCGAGGATACGACTTCACCTTCGTCGTGGATATGGTGGGACCTTCACCTTCAGTGATCCGGCGATAGCCTCAACTTCCTAGTTGGGTGACTTTGGGTCAGACACTCTCTCGGCCCAACTCATGTTTTGTGGGGTTTTTGTGGGGAAAATAAGAGGAGTATTGATTTGTTTGCCACCTTAAATTGCATGTAAGGAAAAAAAATCTGGGATACTTTTTTTTTAAAGAAAAGGAAATAGCCCAACCCTCTTGAGAATCAGGAATCAAAGGATTTAACATGTTCTCACCAGATGGTGACATATTGTACTTGTAGTACTAGCAAAGTCCTGAGTATGTTGTAGCATTCCTGAGAAATCTCAGATCCAAAGCAACAAGTAAAGATGCAACATATCAGGGATGTAAGAAAGATTAGCCCTCTTTGACCCATTTTCAATTTCTAAACAGACCAAACAGACATGATTAGATGCTCTCAAACCATTAATTCAACTACTATAACACTGGGGGAAGGAGAAATTACCCAGGAGGAGAAATTAAAACAATAGCTAATTATAGGGCTTGAAAGGACCTTGGAGAGCTTCTAGTCCAACCCCTGCCCAAGGGAGGAGTTCTTAAATCATCTTGGACAAAATGTTTGTTCAATCTTTTTATTGAAAACCTCTAGCATTCTCACTGCCAGGAAATTCATTCTTATTTCCAGGTTGGATCTCCCTCTGACAAATCCGGCTTTCAGGCACTATGGAAAATAAATCAATACCCTCTTCCCTTCACTTTTTTGAAGACTGCTAAGAAGGGGTGGGTTCTAACTTACCTCGCTGCCAGTTCGCTTCCTCCCATGCTGCATGGGCGTGTGCGTGCTTTGCGCATGCGCACATGTGTAGTGCCAAAAAAAGCTGAAAACAAGATGGCGACCACATGCACAGTGCCGGAAACTCGGCTTCTGCGCATGCTCAGAAGAAGAAAAATTTTAAAAAATCAGAAAAAATTCAATAAAAAAGATGGTGGCACCCACGGATTATGATATCACCAGCGGGTCACTACCAGTTCAGGCGAACCTGTCAGAACTGGGAGGAGCCCACCCCTGCTGCTAAGCCTTCTCTATGTTAGGAGCCTTCTCCCCTAAGCCTTCCATGACAAAGAAACCTGAGACATTATTAATATGCAGAAGAGTAACTTTTATTTCACCCAGCTCTAGCATTGTAACAATCTTCATGAAAGTACTCACAAACCAATTCAGGGCAACACATCCTTTCTCAATACACGCATAAGCCACGGTGAGAAGAAATAGTGTAAAACTTTCTGATTCCTAATGGTGCTATATATGCTGTCAGCATCTTAGGGACAGACAACTCCCCTGAGAAATCATAAAGTCAAAAAAGAGCCTAGCACATTGTCAATTTAAAAAAAAACTTATACCCAATTAGACAGACCCGAAATCAAGACGGATCCAAAAGCACTGGACCCTGAACACATGGCTTCTTTATATCTTCCTATAAATGTTCATAAATAACTGCACCATGGACTGTTGGACTTCTGCTAAAGGCCAACCTGTACAGTGCTTGCACCTTTTTTACATTGTGCTTTGCCTCACTGTGTGGCTATACTTCCTTTTCATCTCTTTTGGGTGCCTTCAAAAGGATTTGGCTACTGCTAGTGGCTACAAAACTCCAAGACACCTGTCTCCTACAACACCTGTGTCAAGATTGCAGCTTTATTGGCAACTCTGCTGGGCTGATGATGGGGAAAGACTCAAATGGTAGAGAAACAGGGCAACCCAAATGCCTGCAATATTGCTAAGCAGAGCTTAGTGCTAATCTGATCTTCCATACACTTGAGACACAAAGTCAGCTGAAATCCAGGAGCCCAGAATGACTGTCTCTGCAGTTGTTTCCTGTCCAAGAATAGGAAAGGTGAAAAAAAGTAATTTGTGAATGGTATCAGTTAGGTGAATGGGAGAAGGAAAAAGATTTCACTGCATGGCAAGAAGAGACAGCACATAAGCCACCCTCTGAGCAATTTGTGGGTTTATTGACATTTCTTGCAATGAAAACAGCTTGGCAAGTATAAAAAAACTCAGCCATTCTAAGAGATGATTGTTTCTCACAGAGAGGCATAAATCTAAGAGACATACAAGGGAGTAGCAAATCTTATATAAAACCATTTAAACATGTCAACTGATGTTCACTCAAGGACATAAGGAGGTAACAGGTGAGCAAAGAACTGTAAATCCAACTGCAACTCCACCTCCACCCCCAGCAAGGTGTGGTCAATGAAAGCAATGATAATCTGCTACTGGAGCCATTAGCATTTTATAGAGAACCACTTTTCAGAAATAATTCAGAGAAATATTTTTTTACCGATGAAAGAGACATATTTTTAATTTAATCAAAATATATAATGCCATTAACTCTTTTCACTTAAAATGATTATCTTGTTCTTAACTGGAAATAACTCTGATGAAGGTTACAAAGTAAGATGGTCATCTCAAAATGACTTTTCTGGGAGATCACTAAGGATTAGTTTTGAGAGGCCTCCTCCAAAGAGGAAGGGGGCCAATCTTTAGATGATGTCATCTAGTAGCCTGCTATCTCTTTCTAGCAGGCTACTAGCCAATTTGGAATTCTTACTATGTGGCCTGGTCTTCAAAAGCATTGAAGATCCGATAACTCTTATGTTTGCTAGCTAATATCTTGTTCTTATAGAACCAGCAAGCTTTCTCTCTGGTGGTGTTCAATTGCTTGCCTTCAGCATTGCTGAAAGGGAGATTCAACAACACAGAGCAACAGTTCAGGAACTTACATGTCTCTACTAGCTTGACAGATTCTCACAGTCAGGTCTCACATGTGTTATTATGATCCCCTTTCTTGTTAGCAGGTTTTCATCTGCTGTTGGGTCTGTACTTCTGACAGATGAGAAGAACCCATTTTCCTTTTTGGCAACAAGCATGCCAAAACCTCTAGAGACAGTAGCTACATTCTACACTGTTGCTAGTGCTACATAGGGAGATAGCAATTTAGAGGCCTCACAATTTACACCAATGACCTATGTCAGTGATGGCGAACCTATGGCACGAGTGCCACAGGTGGCACGCAGAGCCATATCTGCCGGCACACGAGCTGTTGCCCTAGCTCAGCTCCAGCGCGCATGTGTGTGCCCGCCAGCTGATTTTTGGCTCACGCAGAGGCTCTGGGAGGGCGATTTTGGCCTCCGGAGGGCCTCCAGGATGGCGGGGGGAGCATTTTCACCCTCCCCAAGCTCCAAGAAAGCCTCTGGAGCCTGGGGAGGGCAAAAAATGGGCCTACTGGGCCCACTGGAAGTCGGGAAATGGGGGAGTGCGGGGGTCACACACGCATGTGCAGGGGGGGTGAGGGGGGGCTTTGAATTATGGGTGTGGGCACACACACATGTGTGATAGCATGGGCACACACTATTTCGGCACCCAAGGAAAAAAAGGTTCGCCATCACTGACCTATGTGATCATATTAAAAGTAGCTGTGTCCTCTTTGCTGATGACGTAACATTATTTAACACCACTGACAATGCTGCTGCCCTACAAAGCGACCTTGACTATGTGTCTGAATGGTCATGTAATTGGCAACTCCAAATCTCAACTAATAAATGCTCTGTCCTATACATTGGCAAAAAAAATCAGAACACCAAATACAAGCTGGGTGGAAATGATCTCGTAAATGACCCTCACTATGTCAAGGATCTAGGAGTACTCATCTCAAACGATCTAAGCCCCAGAGCTCACTGTAACAGCATTGCCAAAAAGGCATTAAGAATTGTTAACCTAATTTTGCGAAACTTCTTCATTGTATTGCTAACTAGGGCATACAAAACTGTAACATGGAAATAATCTGCATTCCCTAATTCTGAATTAAAATAGCAAGATTTTTTTGACATATTACATTCTGATGCCTACTGAAAATCTACAGAGGCCACAACCATACTGTATTCAGTTTATCTTCATTGCAGTTTCCTTTCTCCGAGCTTCTCTTTTTCTTGAAGTCTTTCGGAGTTGCAGAGCATAAAAGAGAGTGAGTATAGTCAGATGGCTGAGGTCAAATTCGTTCCAGGAAGCTGCTAATTCCAAAATGTTCCACATCCTCTTCTTAAGCCAGGACTGCTGTACTGTCAAGGTGATGGTTGAAATTAGCAATTTTCATAGCTGCAAATCTTGTACCACAAAGTACAAACAAACATCGTCTCCAGCAATCTTTTAAGCTTCTTTTGCTGCCATGTAAAGTTCCAATCACCTGTTCCATCTCCATTTCAGCTGATGTTTATAATTTTTTCTAGATAATGTTTTTTGTTTTTAATGCATATTTTATAAATATTTTATACCAAAATTATTTTTAATGGTATGTTCAGGTAGGATACGTTTCCTCGTTTGATACACAAGGGGAGCAATGTAATTTAAGCGCCTGTATTATCTAAAAAGACTGCCTTGATATTATCACAGTAATCAATCCCAATGTTGAAAGAAATATATGATTATTCTGAATATGAGTCCATTTGATGGGATCAAGTGGAAACAATATTCAAAAGAAGCATTGCTGAGTAAGTGCTCAGCCCTCATTTAATTAACGACTGCCTCTCTTCATGTATGAGAACCAGTTTGCAGTAGTGGTTAAGGCATCAGGCTAGAAGTCAGGAAACTATGAGTTCTAGTTCCACCTTAGGCACAAATCCAGTTAGAAAGTCACATTGTGCCACTCACTTTCTCTCAGCTCCCTACTAAGGATACAATGGAAATCATTTATGAAAAATATTGCCAAGAAAACTGCAGTCCTGGCAGTCTATTACAGGGGTGTCAAACTCGCATCATCATGTTGTCGTCACGTGATGTAGAGTGACTTTCCCCTCCTTCGCTAGAATAGGGGTGGGCGTGGCCAGTGCATGACGCATCTGGCCTGCGGACCACAAGTTTGACACCCCTGGTCTTATGAGAATCAAACACAAACACAAACAGAAAAAAAGTCCAATATATACAGTCAATATCACTGGTATACAAATGTATGCAGTTCTAGGAAGCAGGGATAGACAACATTGAGAAATTAATGACAAACTGCAAATGATGCTAAATACAATTTTAATCAAGGGTACATGGTAATTAGAATGCAAAAGCTGGAGAAATGGTGGAACCTGGAACAACTATAAGAAGATTAATGGGTTAATATAGCAAAAACATTCCTAGACAAATGTTAGATTAAGCCTTATCTGAATTTGTTTCAGTAAAGTAGTAAACACAGTAAAGCAGGCTAAAGCATCCTTCTTACAATTATTATCAATGCTTAAACTGCCCAATTTAACTAGAATAATGAAAGAAAAGAAACTTAGACTGTAAAATTATTTTCCTATAGGAGACACTTGGGTGCAGTTACTTTAATAATTTGATTACAAATTATTTTGGGGGGAAAGTCAGATCTAACCTGAGCCTTCTTTAAAGGTTCTGTGGAATAACGGTCTATATGTACGAAAATGAATTTTGATAATATAGCAGCTAACTCTCTGAGGAAACTTCAATTTATACGGATTTCTGTATAATAAGCCATCAGGAAAAGTAATAAACTGAAGTAGAAAATCTGAAATGTTTAACTTGGAAATTATGTAAAGGCTATGTATCGTTGGGTTTTTATTAAACTGACTTAATTTAAGAAGATGGATTCTAAGATTTCAAGAAACGGGCAAATGGCTGAGATGTTGTTCCAAAGGTGAACCATGACCTGGATGACTGAGAATCTCCACAGACATCTGAGATGTTGTTGTTTTTGTTTTGCCAGAGACTCCAACCTTGATATTAATCCTTGTACTTCTGCATCAATTCAAGCACATCGGGATAGAAACGTTGTGGAGCATCCAAACCCAAGACTGGATCAAAATGTTCCCAGTCAGGAATATTCTTATAGAAAACTAAATGAGGGATTCGAGTAAGCAATGATTCCACATTACGAGTGGTTGTAGCAATATCTTTTCCTCCACTCAACACGGCTACTGGCACAGTAACATCTTCTATTTTATAAAACGGAGGTGTTGTCTGTGGATTGAAAGAAGAGGAAAAAAAGAATGTAATTTGGGGATTACGCCCACTGTGCACAGAAATTGCCTAGTCTAGTGGATTCATGGACTTTTGACAGCTGGTCAATAATGTAGGCATCTGCCAGAATTACATGACAATTACAATAGGACTGTGACAAGTAGGTAACCTAGTGGCATCCAGAAAGGCTGAGGCCTTTCTGGATGCCTACTCTCAGAAAGAGAAGGTAACTACTAGCTTTGCTTAATAACTATTAATACTAAAAGCTTTCTGTCTCCTCCTTCTATAGTCTTGCAGTCAGATAATGGTGTCTTGATTTCAGAGCTTTAGGGAGAACTAATCCAACATTAAGACACCGCCATCTGACAGGAACAAGTACATAGGTAGGAGAGGGATCATCAACCAAGACAGTAAATGAGCCATGGTGGCGCAGTTATTAGAGTGCAGTACTGCAGGCTACTTCTGCTGACTGCCGGCTGCCTGCAATTTGGCAGTTCAAATCTCACCAGGCTCAAGGTTGACTCAGCCTTCCATCCTTCCAAGGTGGGTAAAATGAGGACCCAGATTGTTGGGCTAGACACTGACTCTGTAAAACTGCTTAGAGAGAGCTGTAAAGCACTGTAG
This sequence comes from Diadophis punctatus similis, assembly GCA_023053685.1. Taxonomy (NCBI): domain Eukaryota; kingdom Metazoa; phylum Chordata; class Lepidosauria; order Squamata; family Dipsadidae; genus Diadophis; species Diadophis punctatus. Next base: position 11,112,750 of record JALIGW010000005.1, read on the forward strand.
AGCGGTATATAAGTCTAAGTGCTATTGCTATTGCTAAATGTTATGCTAGTATTAATTAAGCCATGGAAAATGTCTGGGGCTCTTTCAGGATACTGAAGTTTAACTAGACTGGAAAATTTATTTACAAGGGAAGATCTGAAGTCTTTAATAGAGAAACATGGCATCATTGTTTTGTGTGAGGTTGATTGATTGATTATCAAGAGCTTATCTCAGTCTTAATAATCTAGATAATTTAAAATAAATATACTACAAACAGATAATGGAAGTACAATTCTCATTTTACCTGTAAAAAAATACCGTTGTGAATCATTCAACACTGTTCCTTAGTCCCTGCAGGTTATTCAGAAAAGGTGCATTTTAACAGTTTTCCAAATCTTTTGCCAACAATGGCGCCATCTTTGGGTTGGGAGAAGAAGTTCCAAGAGAGGAGAGTTATATGTTTCTGAGCCCCCACTTGACCTATTTACCAGCTGAAAGGTGGGGATACTTATGACCTGACCTCTGTGTTAGATTTAGGCTAACTCTCCATTAAACCCTTGAAGGTATTTGGAGTATGCAATTCAACAAGAGATCATATAATCCTTCCAGAGGTGGGTTCCTGCTGGTTCGGACCGGTTTGCCCAAACCGGTAGCGACCTGCTTGTGACATCACGATGACATCATGGAACCAGTTCGGTCCGTGCCGGTCCGTGGGCGCCACCATCTTTTAAAAAAATTTTTAAAAAAATTAATTTAAAAAAAAATTTAATTTTTTTTTAAAAATTTCTTCTGAGCATGTGCAGAAGCTGAGTTTCCGGCATTGTGCATATGGTCACCATCTTGTTTTCGGCTTTCTTTCTTTCTTTTTTTTGAATTTTTTTGAATTTATTTATTTATTTTTTTAAAAAATTGCATTTTTAGTTGGGAAATATTTATAGCTGTTGGTTAAATTATAGGAAACCAACACTATTTAACTAGGAATTTAAAAAAAATGTCACCATCCTATCACCATCCTACTTTTTCTTACCATATTGTATACTTCTATGTTCTTATAACCATAGTCATAATATTTAAATTTCATAGAACGTACAACCTAAAAGGAAATTAAAACAATCATAATTTAAAAATTAGTTTTGAAATATTAATATTAAAAATATTAGCAAGACAGATGTACAGGTGTATGCACAATATTTTTTATCTGAAATTTTATAGAAAAAAATACTATTTTACTGTTTCTGATTGTATTTTTCTAAATATGTATCACAGAGAATAAATTTTAAAATACTGTAGTATATATGTAAAATTCATAAAAGGAACTAATCCAAATGTAATGTGATCTTAAATAAAAAAGAAAACTACTTTGGAAACAAGGAGGACTTTAATCTGGTTTGGAACAGACTTCTACATGGGTATAAAGTATAGTGAAATAATGGTTTCTAGAAATTATTTCCTCCAAGATTTTGAAAATTTATTTATATCATAAAAATGTCAAAATGGAGCCATATGTTTCTATGTAGCCTTGACTTAATCATATTTATTTTTTAAATCAAATTTATATAGTTGCTTATCTTTCAAGTACAATAAAAATAAACAATAGAAAGATATCTTACAATAACCAGAAAGAAACAAGAAACATCAATACAACTTAGGAGTTTAAAAAAATATCAGACAAAATAGTCACCTTTGTTAGCTTTATAACTTAGCTTTATACAGTATAATAGGAAATAGATTTCTAGTTTTTTAGCATATTTTAATTATTAGCATGTATTAATATTGTCTGTGATTGAATTACTATTATTATATAAACAACAATGTGAAATAACAGCTGACAGTTCTTTGGCTGGCAGCTTGAAACTCATCAAGATCTTCCCAGGAACCTAGGATATCATAATGTATTGGCCTAGTACAGGGGTTGGCAACCTTAAAAACTCAAAGAGCCATTTGGACCCATTTCCCAGAGAAAATAAAACACCCAGAGCCACAAAAACTGGGTGGGCGTGGCCAACTTGACGTCACTCCCACCAAGTCACATGACCCCCCAGCTACGCCTATCCAGGTTTTGTGGCTCTGTTTTCTTTTCTATGAAAAAAGGAATCTCTCTTTCTCTTCCCCCCCTCTCTCTCCCCCCCTCTCTCTCTCCCTCCCTCCCTTCCTCCCCACCCATCTCTCTCTCCCTCTCCCTCCTTCATCTCTCTCTTTCTCCCATCTCTCTCTTTCTCCCTCTCTCCCTTTCTCTCTCTGTGTGCTGAGGAACAATCACCACCCCTGGTGCAAGCTTTCCTTTGAGTGACCTCCTTCCCCTCTCGCGATTCCTTGGCTGGCTGTTGCAGGGCAGGAGGGTGCGCATGTGCAGGGAGACCCTCCTTCTGGAAGCTGCGGAGAACCTTACTTCTAAAAGCGAGAGGCCGCGGAGGATGGGCGGCTTCTCACTTAAGGAGGGTCTTTGGATACGGCTTCTCTCCTGCCCTAAGGATCCAGCCATCGCCTTGCTGTGTCCATCCTACCTCCACAGTTCTTTGGCTGAGCAGGGAGGGCGTAAGCTCCAGCCCAAAGCGGCAGGAAGCGAAGGCTGCCTTAAGCGTAACTGTGGCGCGAAGGCAGGTACTTCGCTCCTGCAGTAAGGCTCCCAGGACCCTCCTCCCCCTCCTTCTTCTCTCATGCAGGGGGGAGGGCACAGCAAGGCAATGGCTGGCTCCTTAGGGCAGGAGAGAAGCCATGTCCAAAGACCCTCCTTAAACGAGAAGCCGCCTGCCCTCCATGGCTTCTCGCTTCCAGAAGGAAGTTTCTTGTGGCTCTGCGGCTTCCAGAAGGAGTCTCCCCACACATGTGCACCCTCCTGGCCCCGCCATAGCCAGCCAGGGAGTCGCAAGAGGGTGAGGAGGGTTGCCCGAAGGAAAGTAACCCTCCTCGCCGGGGGTGGTGATCGTTCCTCAACCAGCACCTCAACCAGTGCCGGAGAATGAGCCCTGGCTCCTTCTCCATTCCCACCGTCGCCCTTACCTTCTCAGGCCAGGGGAGGGAAGGGAGGGCGGGCCAGCCAGTGATGGGACAGGGAGCCATAGCAGGGGCCCCAAAGAGCCGCATGCGGCTCCAGAGCCGCAGATTGCTGACCCCGGCCTAGTATATAACTGGGTCCAAAGAGTGTGGTCTTTTGTAACCAACAGATGGAATTTTTTTTCAATGTGCAGATATTCTAATTAATTTCTAATTTTCTATAATTTTCTATTTTTATAATTTTCTAATTATGATTCATTGCATATTCAGCTAGATGTCTAAACATGATTTGGCATTTTTAGCCAAAGTTTAGTTAACAGATAGTTAGCAGGGTATTTCTATTTGCAGGTCTTTATATTTTGTCATCTTCTCCAATTCTTTCTGTTCTAGTCTGCTGTCTCCAGTTATTGCCACACCCACTATGCACTTTTGTATCTTTCTTATTGACAGTTGCTAAGCCTGTGATGTGGCAGGTCCTTATCTGTTTCAATTCTAAAGTTCCTGAGCACTTTAGCTTCTTCATTTCCTATTACTTTGTATATTTTGTGCTCCCACCAGTTCTTGGTTGCAGGCAAATGGCATTTCTTGCAGATCTACCAATGCACCGTTGCTGCTACTTTGTCATGTCGTTCTTTGTAATTAGTCAATGCAATCTTGCAGCAGCTACTGAGGGGGTCAGGGTGTGTGTGGAGCAGGGGTGAGTTGCTCACTTACCCAGACCGGTGCGATGCTCCGCGGTCCTTCATGCTTTGTGCATGCGCGCGCACGCTACGCGTGCATGCCCCCTCATGCGATTTTGCTTCTGCACATGCGCAGAAGCAAAATTGCGCCAAAATCTCACGAGGGGACGTGCACGCGAGAGAGATTTTGGCGTGATTTTACTTCCATGCATGCGCAGAAGCAAAATCTCACCGAAATCTTGTGCGCGCGCATGTCCCCTCGCGAGATTTCGGCGGTGTGTGTGGAGCAGGGGTGAGTTGCTCACTTACCCAGACCGGTGCGATGCTCCGCGGTCCTTCATGCTTTGTGCATGCGCGTGCACGCTACGCGCGCACGTCCCCTCGCACGATTTTGCTTCTCACCGAAATCTTGTGCGCGCACGTGTCCCCTCGCGAGATTTCGGCGCGATTTTGCTTCCGCGCATGCGCAGAAGCAAAATCGCCCAAAAAATCACAAAAAAGAGATGGCGACGCGCGCAACTGCCTGGTGGAGACGGTACTGGAGCAGTCGCGCCCAAATTGGGTTATCGGCGGGTCCCTACCGGAGCTACGCACTGGACCGCACCGGTAGGAACCCACCCCTGGTGTGGAGGGAACGGTTATTGCTTTTTATTAGATTTTGTATCTTTGTAAGCTCCCCAGAGTCACTGAGAATGAATTGGGTGGCTATATAAATTGTCATAAATAAATAAATAAATAAATAAATAAATAAATAAATAAATAAATAAATAAATAAATAAATAAATAAATAAATAAATAAATAAATAAATAAATAAATAAATAAACAAATGAACAAATGAACAAATGAACAAATAAATAATAAGATAGATAGATAGATAGATAGATAGATAGATAGATAGATAGATAGATAGATAGATAGATAGAGATAGATAGATAGATAGATAGATAGATAGATAGATAGATAGATAGATAGATAGATAGATAGATAGATATTTATTTATTTATTTTGTTATTCTTATATGCCGCCCAACTCCCGAAGGACTCAGGGCGGCGTACAACATAAGAGATACAAGAATAAACAAAATTTCAACAATTTAAAAACGGTACAAAATTTAAAAAGGCAGTATAAAAGCAACAACGACATCCATCCATTCAACCACATACATACTTGGGGGGTAAGCTCAAATGGTTAAGCTGTCCCCCCCACCTGCAGGAAGAGCCATGTCTTAAAGGCCTTTCGGAAGGCCAGCAGAGTGGGGATGGTTCGGGTCTCTGGGGGGAGTTGGTTCCAGAGCACGGGGCCAGCCACAGAGAAGGCCCTCCCCCTGGGGCCCGCCAGCCGGCATTGCTTGGCCGACGGGACCCGGAGGAGGCCAACTCTGTGGGCCCTAACCGGTCGGAGGGAAGTATGCGGCAGAATGCGGTCCCGGAGATATCCTGGTCCTAAGCCATGAAGGGCTTTAAAGATGGTGATCAACACCTTGAATTGGACCCGGAGACCGATGGGCAACCAATGCAGCTGGCGGAAAATCGGTGTCACGTGGGTGTACCTCGGCACACCCACCACAGCACGCGCAGCCGCATTTTGCACCAACTGAAGTCTCCGGATACTCTTCAAGGGTAGCCCCATGTAGAGCGCATTGCAGTAGTCCAAATGCGAGGTGACAAGGGCATGAGTGACCATGAGTAAAGCCTCCTTCTCCAGATATGGCCGCAGCTGGTGCACCAGGCGAACCTGTGCAAAGGCCCCCCTAGCCACAGCAGAAAGGTGATGATCTAATTTTAGCTGTGGATCTAGGAGGACCCCCAAGTTGCGGACCTGGTCTGAGGGAGTCAGTTTCGCACCCTCGAAGACCAAGGAGGGACAGTTATCATGGTCCTTAGGAGGCATTATCCACAGCCACTCGGTCTTGTCGGGATTAAGTCTGAGTCTGTTCCTCCCCATCCAGATCTTAACGTCGTCCAGGCATCGGCACATTACATCAACTGCCTCCCTGAAGTCAGACGGGGTGGTAATGTACAGCTGGGTGTCGTCAGCGTACTGATGGAAACACACCCCATGCCTGCGGATGATCTCACCCAACGGTTTCATGTAGATGTTAAACAGGATGGGCGAGAGAACCGACCCCTGGGGCACCCCACATAGTAGGGGCCTGGGGGACGATCTCTGCCCTCCTGCCAACACCGACTGCATCCGATCGGCGAGATAAGAGGAGAACCACCGCAAAACGGTGCCTCCCACTCCCAACTCGCTGAGCCGATGCAGAAGGATACCATGGTCGATGGTATCGAAAGCCGCTGAGAGATCAAGTAGCACCAGGATGGAGGAGTTCCCCCCATCCCGGGCCCGCCAGAGATCATCCATCAGAGCGACCAAGGCAGTTTCTGTACTGTAGCCGCGCCTGAAACCCGACTGATAAGGATCTAGATGATCTGTTTCATCCAGGAGCTGCAGAAGCTGGGTCACCACCACCTTCTCTACAACTTTACCTAGAAAAGGTAAGTTGGAGACTGGACGGTAGTTTTTCAAATCGGCTGGATCCAGGGAAGGCTTCTTCAGGAGGGGTCGCACCACCGCAGCTTTTAATGACTGCGGTACGGATCCCTCTCGCAAAGAAGCGATGATCACCGCCTGGATCCAGCCGCGTGCCACCTCCCTGCTGGCCGAAACCAGCCAGGAGGGGCACGGGTCCAATAAACAGGTGGAGGTACCCATCGCTCCCATAGCCCTGTCCACATCCTCGGGAGAAACAGGCCCAAACTCTTCCCATAATGGTGGACTAAGACTCGCCCCCGTCAACTCTATGGACTCTGCCATGCCGGAGTCCAAATTTGACCGAATCTGAGCGACTTTATCCGACAGAAACTCAGCGAATTCCTCAGCTCTGCCTTGTAAGTGTTCCTCGCTCCCCCCTTTTGCAAGGAGGGAGCGAGTCACCCTAAACAAGGTGGCTGGACGAGAATCTGCAGACGCAATAAGAGCGGAAAGATAAGATCGTCTTGCCGCCCTTATCGCCACTAAATAAGATCTGATGTAAATTCTTAATAGTGTTCGGTCAGACTCGGTCTTCTTTTTCCTCCAGCGGCGCTCCAGACGTCTCTTCTGGCGTTTCATCTCCCGGAGCTCCTCGGTAAACCAGGGAGCTTTCCGGGATCCACTGCCACGGAGAGGTCGCTTAGGCGCAATTCGGTCTAACGCCCCTGATGCTGCGGTGTTCCAAGCATCCACCAGGGAGTCAGCCGAGTTGTGTACCAGGGTTTCAGGTATTTCCCCAAGCTCCCTCTGGAATCCTTCCGGCTCCATTAGGCGCCTGGGGCGGAACCACCTAGTCAGTCCCGCCTCCCTGCGGGGGAGGAGTGGGGTTGTGAAATCCAGCCTCAGAAGGAAATGATCTGACCATGACAGTGGGGTGGTGACTATATCCCTTATCTTCAGATCATCTCTCCACTGCCCCGAGAGAAACACTAGGTCAAGTGTGTGACCACCCTCATGGGTCGGACCTTGAATTACTTGGGTTAGGTCCATGGTTGTCATGGAATCCATGAACTCCTGAGCTGCCCCAGAGGTTTCGCCAGCAGATGGCAGGTTAAAGTCCCCCAGCACCATAAGCCTGGGGAACTCAACCGCCAAGCCGGCTACTGCCTCAAGCAGCTCAGGCAGGGCCTTACTTACGCAGCTGGGAGGCAGGTACATTAAGAGAAGGCCCACCTGAACCCCTAAGTCCAACTTCAGAAGGAGCATCTCACACCCAACAATCTCCGGGGCAGGGATCCTACGAGGATGCAGATTTCCACGCGTTATAATTGCCACTCCTCCCCCCCTTCCCTGGGGTCGGGAATGATGCTGCACCGAGAAACCAGCTGGGCATATCTCAGAGAGGGCTACTCCCCCCTCCTGCCCTAGCCAGGTCTCGGTAACACACACCAGGTCTGCCCCCTCCTCTGTGATTAGATCACGTATCAGGGGGGCTTTGTTGATAATTGACCTGGCGTTGAGCAGCAGCATCCTGAGCCCAGGGCCCTGAAAACCCTGGTTGCCAGGTGTCCGGGTTGAGCACGATGGAACCGGATCAGAGGGGCCGGAACAAGGGATCGCTTGTATACAGCGAGGTCTTATTCCCCGAGAGCGGCCCTCCCCTCTGCTCCCGCAATATCTGCCTCTTCCCATTATAAATAGATAGATATTAGAATCTATTAAAAGAAAAAATAACAATGATGGAATTAACAGAGGCAATTAAAAGACAGAAAAATGGTAAAGCACCAGGACTAGATTGGTTGCCAGCAGAGGTGTATAAGACATTTGAAGAAACATTAGGAATTGTAATGCTGGAACTTTATAATGAACTAGTACTAGATACCAGATTCATGGACAGAAGCATTCATAACTTTGATCTCGAAAGAAGAGACTGATTTACAAAAAATTAAAAATTATAGACCAATTTCGCTTTTGAATGCAGACTATAAAATATTTGCTTCAATAATGGCGAATAGACTTAAAAAATTTCTCAGTGAATTTATACATTCAGACCAAAATGGATTTCTACCTAAAAGACAGATTAAAGACAATATGCTAATGATTCTAAATACTTTAGAATATTATGAACAGCATCCTGAAAAACAAATGGCCCTGATGTTCTTAGATGCACAGAAGGCATTTGATAACGTGAACTGGCAATTTATGATGCTGCAACTTCAAAATATGGACTTTGGAAAGAGATTTATTAATGTAATTAAAACAATCTATAGTAAACAATCAGCAAAAGTAATAGTGAATGAAGATATGACTGAGAAAGTGGATATTATGAAAGGAATGAGACAAGGATGTCCCTTATCACCACTGTTATTTGTTTTGACTTTGGAAGTATTAACTAGAAATATAAGACAAAGTAAAGACTTAAAAGGAATGAAAATTAAAAGAATATAAATTACAAGCATTTGCGAATGATTTGGTGTTCATATTGGAAGAACCATTAGAGACGGGGCCAAAACTAATACAATAGATTGAACAATAAGGAGAAGTAGTGGGATTAAAAATTAATAAAGATAAAACAAAACTTTTAGTGAAAAACATGACAGAAAAACAAAAGGGAATTAACTGGGAAATTAAACATACAGATTACAAAAAAGTAAGATATTTAGGAATTCAGTTGTTGGCAAGATGCATAACAATTAAGGAAGATAATTATTTTAGATTAAAGAAACAAATTGAGCTAGACTTGGAAAAATGGAAAAATCTTCAATTATCACTGATGGGAAGAATTGCATTAATTAAGATGAATATTGCCACGATTGTTGTTTCTATTCTCAACAATATCAATAAGAATGGAGAAAACTTTTTTTAAAGAGGTAAACAAAATGATTTTGAAGTTTGTTTAGCAAGGGAAAAAAGCGAGAATTAATATAAAAATGTTACAAGATGCAAGACTTAGAGGTGGATTTGGACTTCCAAATTGGGAGCTATATTATCATGCTGCAGTATTGACATGGATGAGAGAATGGATTTTGTTAAGAAATACAAGACTTTTAACTTTGGAGGGACACAATTTACAGATAGGATGGCACACATTTATATGGTATGGGAGATGTAAAATACATAGCTATTTTCAGAGACACTGTATTAGGAACTCTTTGTATATGGTATGGAAAAACATAAAATAATGATAATGATAAAAACAACAACAACAACAACAACAACAGAGTTGGAAGGGACCTTAGAGGTCTTCTAGTCCAACCCCCTGCTTAGGCAGGAAACCCTACACTACTTCAGACAAATGGTTATCCAACATCACAAAAGAGAAAATTATCTGAAAATACCATTTTGGTTATTTATAATGGAAGCACTAATTCACCCAAGTAGACTGAGTTGGGGAAATATTCCATGATATAAGGATATTTTAACAGATAAGGGGGAATTGAAATCTACTCAAGAGCTGGAGTAACAAAGGATAAAGATGGATTGGCATATGTGAATGCAAATGCAGTCAAGATACAAGGATGTTAAAACAGAGGGTATTAATTTAGAAATGACAGAATTAGATGAAATACAGGAACAAATGAAAGATTAATTAAAAAGCTGTATAATTATTTACTATATATTG